>CM055835.1:12143537-12743537 GCA_029582265.1 Zoroaster sp. YZ-2022 | reverse complement strand
TCATACCCTTGCTCAATGAGCCAAAGCAAGATGCAAGACGTGTCCAGACCTCCGCTGTAAGCCAAGACCACCAACTTAGGGTCGCTATCTTTGCTTGGTATCTTACAAAGGGTTTCGGCCATTTTGCTTCCTACATTTAAGAAAAATTAGCATACACTACATCAAGCAACCAACCTGTGAAAGTTTCAGGTTATTTTATTGCACAGAAATAAAGAAAATGTATTCAGTTTCGGATTTATTCCAAAATGGTATTTAGCCTACGTCTCTGGAAGTATACTTTCGTTTGTGGGCAACCAATTTCATCTTAAGAGTATTCAAATGCGCCCATAACAAATGTCAGTGAGTTTCCTGATGACTTTTGTTGTTGTGAGTTATAAAAGTCAAATAAGGCCTTTTTCCCCAAAAACGTCTTCTTTTGTGTCGTTATCCAATTTCTTGATATTTAATGCCAATGTCCAAAATTTGAAAGTACTTCAAGAATCTGAGTATCCCTACGGGGGTTATCTTGCATAACATATTTGTTCCCCGTTGCAATATTTCCACGTTATTCGTTCACATTTTCTCTTAAGTTTGACTTTCCCCTTTTTTGTGTGGGGTGCTTTCTTTAGCCTGCAATCTCCAGACACGCTAGGCAAATGAGACAGTTAAGAAAGGAATCTGTCCTAAAATTTCATACCCGGGCCTGAGAATTGAAAGTAGAAATTATGTGAAAAAATTAATGCTAATTCATGAAATTGACTTCTTGATAAGCCGCTTGCGACTGGTCCAGATGAACTTATTTTGGCGATGAGTTGGGTTAGGTCTAAATGGCGATGTAAAGGAGCATTCGTTTCCAAATCAAATTGAATGCCTCAGGTATTAAATTACATGAAAAATGTTTGAAATTCGCTTGGTCAACCCTTACATTTTACCATAAGGAAGGAAAGAGTGAAAATTGCATTCGAAATGTTTGTATTTATTCTAAGGCAGAAATAACCAATATTTAAACTCACTGCGAATCTGATCTGTTCTTCTATCTCCTGAATAACTCCAGCTATAGTCACTAATGGTTACTGTAGAGGGACTCTTCACACAGCGATGTAGGACGACAATGCAAAGTCTACACAATAAACTCATCCAGATTTAGAAATAATACACATGTAGGCCTACATCTAGACCCCGCCCACCTGAACAACTCGTGGATATGAAAACACGGGAGAACACCCCCACTAAATAGTGACCAAATTCATGCGCGGATCTCATTATCAAAACGTGCATTTCCTCAAATTGTCTGTAAGACAAAGATTTGAGGTCCCTACATTTGAGGGGTTGTGTAATAATGGTCCAATAGCATGACCTGGGGTCCAAGTTGATTGCCAGCTTTGATTAGTTTGATAATAGGCCCTGAAAAAGTGGTCCTAATTTGCTTCCAAGCCTAGGGTGCTTTACAGTATAGTGTGGACATGTCCACATAGCCTATATAACGCTCGTACCCCCCCCCCCTCCCCTCCTCCCCTCCACACACACACAGATCCTTGTCATTGATTGGTGGGACCTCGCATTGCGCCTAGCATTCGCTCAAAATATTCAACTATAAATTTTGGGGGCGCGCGTTCCTTTAGCAGTACTACACGCAAGAGCGTTTACATAGTATCCAAATATTGACTGACTGCAAGTGGTACAGTAAAACTAGTCTCCCGAGGTGATCCCTGGAGTGTTCTATTTTCCCGAGGCGAAACTTCATACATAGATTCTATCTATCTATCGGAGTGCCGTGTCTTGGACGTTGGCTATTATTTCGCGCCATGAAGATCTATCCTCCGTCATTTGTGTCAGCTGTCCACTGTCTTCCCAAGTCTTCCAAGATTCGGTATGTTTTTGGCGTTGTCTTCCTCTAGCTCTCTTTCCATTAATCTTTCCAGTCATCACCAGATGTTCTATTGCTTTACGTCTTGAAATATGTCCGAAGAAGCTCAACTGCCTACCCTTGATCTCTTTCATTAATTGCCTTGATGTATTCGCTCTAAGATTCTGCACAATTTATTAAGAGACCTGCTACAATAAACCAAATCAATACATGACTTTCATTAACTTGACAACACTCCGAAATTAATTGAACTTCTGTAACACTTCTGTAACACGTATTTATTCATGTTGTAACAACAGCATTGACATAGGCGTACGAGCCAGAGGGGCGGGGGGGGGGCAACTGCCCCCCCCCCCCCAAAAAAAATTCGGGCAAAATAGTGGGTAAATTTTCGGGCAAAGCAAGAATTAAAAAAATTGGACAAAGAAAGTGTAAAATTTCGGGCAAATCAACCCCTCTGCCCCCCTTAACCAAAGAGTCCCCATACGCCCATGACTGCATTGACGTGTTTAGACCAATTTCATGGGCTAGTTTATTGGTTACCATGGGCCAGTCTTTCCTTGCATTACAGTAAAATAGCGAAAATCATGTGAAAATAGCGAAAATCATGTCAAACTTGTGTATATAATAGTACATGTACCAGTACTATCTTACACACGAAACATTACCAAGATCAAGCTAGCCGCGGATTCAACCGCGGATTCAGCTGCAGGTTTTCCCACGGATTTAACCGGATCGGGTCAGTTTAAAAACTGGATAGATGTAAATTTGAAACCCACGATCAGGTTGGTCCAGTGCTTGTGAATACTACACTCAATACGGTACGTTTCCACACGGCCGGCCGCGGGCGAAATGCAATGATGATTGCGCCCAGCCTCTGTCGTGTTAAAAGCATAATCGTATAACGCCAAAACCACGATATGCCCTAAGGTGAAATGTCATCTCCATAATTCATTAACAAAAATTAACAAAAATTAACATTAAAGGGGGCACAAATTGTTTTAACTTTTGACGAGTTGGCCACAAATACTCTGCATTGTGTAACTATATATACACGGCATATACCGGCGACAATGGTACATATTCTAGAGTCCCTTTAATTATGAAATATTAATCGTATCATGCCAAAACCACGATATGCCCTAAGTTGAAATGTCAACTTCATGATTCATTAACAAAAATTAACAAAAATTAACATTAAAGAGGGCACAATTTTTTTAAACTTTTGACGAGTTGGTCACAAATACTCTGCATTGTGTAACTATATATACACGGCATATACCGGCGATAATGGTACATATTCTAGAGTCCCTTTAATTATGAAATATTAATCGTATCATGCTAAAACCACGATATGCCCTAAGTTGAAATGTCAACTTCATAATTCGTTAACAAAAATTAACATTAAAGAGGGCACAAATTGTTTTAACTTTTGATGAGTTGGTCACAAATACTCGGCATTGTGTAACTATAGCCTAATGTTAACTTTTGTTAATTTTTGTTAATGAATTATGATGTTCACATTTCAACTTAGGGCTTATCGTGGTTTTGGCATGATACCATTAATATTTCATAATTAAAGGGACTCTAGAATATGTACCATTATCGTCGGTATATTCCGTGTATATAGTTACACAATGGAGAGTATTTGTGACCAACTCGTCAAAAGTTAAAACAATTTGTGCCCTCTTTAATGTTAATTTTTGTTCGTCTTTTGTTTGTTTGCTTTTAAAATGGACGCGGACTCTTAAAATGGTTTTAATTATGCAAAAACAATTCCAGAAAGAAACTCTTCCAATATATAACAATGTCTGTCACTGCTCTTTGTCATTGGTTTTTAAATTTGGATCATAATGTACTTGTTATTATTTCAATCTTATAGCAAATATATATATGTGACCCGCTCTGTCGAAATGAGGAATGTCCCCCCAACACATGTATTATTACATTATCAATTTATCTAAAAATGAATGTTTGGCATCACCAGAAAGCCCATTAAAACCCTCCTACAATCAGTGACATTTTTGAAACAACCCATTCAGGCCACTCCAAGCCATTAGCCGTTGCCAGTGGCCTCCTATGGTTACCCTTCTGTGCACTGTCACACCACTGAGATTGCTGGGTAAAGTGGTCTCCCATCGATACATTGCAGGCCATACTAATATGTTCAAACATTTACAGTGTCCTTGGGTGGCACACAGTTGATTGTGTAAGATTACTTGGAAAGGACAGCAGGCGTGTACATGTATGTACTGAAGGTTGCTCAAGAACAGAATTTAGTGGATCGGAGTGGCCTCCATGTGTAGGAGGGTTAAATTCTCAAAATGTGAAATTTCGGGGGCCATTCCTCATTTTGATGAAGCGGGTCACATAATATGCAATTGTATAGTGTTTTACTTGAGAGAGGTTCAGTACTCAATCTACTGTCATACAGGTCTATACGTATTAACAAGTTAAAATGTTACATTAACAGTATGTAACAATATTGGTTCATCCCTTATAAAAAAAAAAGTACCATACCATACATACCATTCGTTATGTCCAATAACACCATTTATATAAATGGTGTTATTGGACATACTGAATGATAACACCATTTCATAATAATAATATTGACTTATATAGTGCACGTATCCACCAAACTGGTGCTCAAGGCGCATTATATTATTACCCCTGCTCATCAGGCTCATAAATCATTCCTGAAACCATCTCAGCTCCCTGGGGAGTATACGGCTCAATTGCTGCCATTACAGCGCATATAGGGCTAATCAAACACAACAACCAACTCTGCCCTCACAGGTACCTATTTACCCCTGGGTGGTAGAGAAGCAATTATGGTTTTTTAGATCACTTCCTTTCTCTTTGTATGTAACATACTATATATTGTTAATTAATACATTGAATATCACATTGTATGTACACTGAGAAGAAACAAATAAATGAAATGAAATGAAATGAAATGAAATGAATGGTAAAGTGTCTTGCTCAAGGACACAAGCACCCCGGTCGCAGTTGGGATTCGAACCCACATTCTGACGACTCGGCCATCAGAACACAAATCCGATGCACTAAACCGCTCGACCGTGACATATGTGAATGAGCGCCTAACAAGCAGCCACTCATAACAGCTCTACAGTTTTTGTGCTAAGTAAGTGTTTTGTAGCTACAAGTTTGTCTTCATTTTATGCTAGTGGATTTCTTATTACACCAGGAATCTACTGGACGTTTTATGTGAGTATTGGTACATTTGTTTTTTTATAATAAGTGAAAAACTGTTGTATTTTTGTCTGTCTCTGCTATAAGATTTTACTGTGTTGTGGATACACGCTTGTATCTTCATTTTATTTGTGCAGTCAAAACATAGTTGCGGAGTTCAAAGAACCTTGAAGCTTAACAAATAGTTAGACCTTAACATATAGTTAGACCTTAACATATAATTCCAGGTAACGTTGTGACATCATGGTGAGGTCATCTAATGAATTATTACGTAATTAGTTATAATAAAACAATATATTTTATATCTTGTGAACCACAATAGATAATTTCTTGATTTCTTCATAATCATACAGAACATAGAGGAATTGACATATGATACAAAGAAATTATAGACCGGCAGCCCAGAGCATTTTGGTCAAACGAACAAGGTACCAATATCCGAGTACTCGAGTACAGGAACATTTATTGTGTAACCTAACATATTCAGATATGGATGTCTGCCGGGGACCCCCTGCTGCGTGTGGCCCCCGGGGCCCCCAAAAAGGGACCCAATAATGGGCTGGATCAAACATAGGAGGTACCACCTGAAACCAAGATAAAATTAACAATTACAATCTACTAAGTATAAAATATCCATTGCCAGACAAATTTTCTGCTGCATAAGACCCGCCAGACACCCCCAAAAGGGTCGCAAAATTTGGGCTAGATCAAACATAGGAGGTACCACATGAAACCAAGTTAAAATGAACAATTACACTCTACTAAGTATAAAATATCCATTGCCAGACAAATTGTCTGCTGCATAAGGCCCGCCAGACACCCCCCCCCCCCCCCCAAAGTTTACCCTGTGTACACTATGATAGAATTGGGTTAGAAGATATATTAAAAGTACCGGTACCACATAAAAGTAAGTTTAAATGAACATGTACATCTCACGTAGTGTACAGAATGGCCCTACAAATTTTCCTCTGCATAAGGAGTACCAGACAATCTGCATAAGGTCCACCAGACCTCCAAAGAGACCACGGCCGGATTAACCTAGGGGCACTTGGGGCACAGGCCCCGCCCCCATGAAGGGGGCCCCCACCAAATGAACCGTTATGTGAATTTCACGTCAAATGTCTATTTAAATTCATGTTCTTATTGTAGCTGGTAAAAGCCTACAAAATATTATCTAATTTGTCAAATTGTCTTCCTATATTTTAGTTACAATAGCAGAGCCTGAAATAACGGTCGGACATCGGACGATTTCCGACCAAATTACAGTTTTTCCGACCAAACATTCAATTGGTCGAAAATTTTGTCCAGACAAATTTACTTGTAGACTTACCACAAGTCGACTTCTTTTTCTTTTTCACTTAAAAGAACCATCTCGCAAAGGTCGAGCGACCGAAGGGCGGCTCAGCGAAATCAAATGTCTATTTAAATTCGAAAAAAAAACCAGCGCGATCAGTTTTCTTCAGTAAGACTGGGTCTGAGCTCACCATACCGCAAAGAATGCGGGCTCAGGAAACAAGATGGCAGCGTGGCTGTCAAATCTTTGGTCTGTCAAAAGGTGAGTCTACGAAATGATCTAGTATACTATTATACTATTATACTATTACACAAATTAAAAAGCAATGTTAGTGTTTAGCATAAAGAATTATTATACTGCATGGCGGGATTTACCCAACGGAGGGGGTCAAAATGAATCGAAAAAATAAGTCCGATCAAATTTGAAAATGTCCGATCAAATTTCATTTTGGCCGGACATTTTGTCCGGGCAATTTTTGACCGTTATTTCAGGCTCTGCAATAGTTAAGTATATCGCACACTCCATTGCAAATTGCAAACCGAAAATTTTGATCCCGTTTCGAATTAATCCTGATCCGTGCAAATGTAGACGTTCAGGTAGTGGTCATATAGGACCCCCCACCAGACGAGTGCCCCAGGGCCCTCCACAAGCTTAATCCGGCCCTGGAGTCAACAATGGTCAAGGTAATGTTTTGTTTTTAAAGATGGAAGGATTTTCTTTGAGATGAAATCATGTAAGTCAATTAAGCAATGAGCTTAAATGGAATAATCACATAATAGATTAGGCCTACTGTTAAAAAGTCATGAAAATGGCATGAACCTGTTTCTTGTGAATATCTGATATAAACCTTAAAATGATATCAATCAGAATAAAAATAAACAACACTAGGCTTGTACTTAGGACCTCCTACTTACAAGTCAAAAGTGTTACCTACCGGACCACTTGCTGTGCTTAAATTAGTTGCATTTGAGTTTAATTATATACCTCTTTTATTATTTACTGTGTTAACAGTAGTGTCATCATTATGTCTTGTACCAAACATTATAGACTCTTTCTTAATCTCGTGTTTTTATCATTAAGTAAGCAAATAATTACTGTTATTGTGTTTGAGTTTATTTATAAACCTCAGACATAAACATTAGAATGACATCAGTCAGAATCAAAATAAAAAACACTGTACTCGAACCAGGACATCCTGGGCGCGAACTTATGACCTCCTACTTACAAGTGAAGAGTCTTATCCACTAGACCACTAGCTGCGCTTAAGGTAATGGCGTTTGAGTTTAATTAATTAAAATGACATCAGTCCGAGTAAAAAAAAAAATTATACTGGGTTTGAACCTATGACTTCCTCCTTACAAGTCAACATTAGTATCCACTAGACCACTTGCTGTCGTTAGGACATACGTGTTTGAGTTTAATTATAAACCTTAGACATAAACCTTAGAATGACATCAGTCAGAATAAAAATAAAAAGCACTGGGATTGAACTCAGGACCTTCTACTTATAAGCCAAGAGTGTTATCCACTGGATCAATTTCTGTCATTAGAATATTTGTGTTTGAGTTTATTTATAAACCTTAGACATAAACATTAGAATGACATCAGTCAGAATAATAATACTAAACTCAAACCGATGTCATCCTGGGCTCGAACTTATGACTTTCTACTTACAAGTCAAGACTCTTAATCTTATCCACTAGACCACTAGCTGCGCTTAAGATAATAGCGTTTCAGTTTAATTAATTAGAATGACATCAGTCCTAGTCACAAAAAAATTATTTACACTGGGTTTGAACCTAGGACCTCCTGCTTACAAGTCAACATTAGTATCCACTAGACCACTTGCTGTAGTTGGTACAAGTGCGTTAGAGTTTAATTATAAACCTTAGATATAAACCTTAGAATGACATCAGTCAGAATAAAAATCAAAAATACTGGGCTTGAACTCAGGACCTCTCACTTATTAGTCAATAGTCTTATCCACTAGACCACTTGCTGTGCTTAAAATAATTGCATAAGTCCATATTCCATGAGACGACTTCCAGATAGAGGGTGCTAAAGTATAGACTTTGAGGTTTATATATAAGAAATGGCTCAACTGGTTAAATCACTGTGAAATAGTAACCGAAGATTCCCCAGATGGGTTCGAGACCCACTGTGGTAAGGAGTCAAGTTTTTTCCCCGGAGCGGGGGAGAGCGGGGGAGAGCGGGGGAGAGCGGGGGAGAGCGGGGGAGAGCGGGGGAGAGCGGGGGAGAGCGGGGGAGAGCGGGGGAGAGCGGGGGGGAGAGCGGGGGAGAGAGCAGGAGGGGGAGAGGGGGAGAGTGGGGGGAGAGCGGGGGAGAGCAGGGGGAGAGTGGGGAGAGCGGAGGCAGGGGAGAGGGGGAGAGCAGGGGGGAGAGCGGGGAGAGCGGGGGAGAGCGGGGGGAGAGCGGGAGAGCAGGGAGAGCGGGGGGAGAGTGGAGAGAGCGGGGGAGAGCGGGGGAGAGCGGGGGAGAGCGGGGGAGAGCGGGGGAGAGCGGGGGAGAGCGGGGGAGAGCGGGGGAGAGCGGGGGAGAGCGGGGGAGAGCGGGGGAGAGCGGGGGAGAGCGGGGGAGAGCGGGGGAGAGCGGGGAGAGTGGGGAGAGCGGGGAGAGCGGGGGAGAGCGGGGGAGAGCGGGGGAGAGCGGGGAGAGCGGGGAGAGCGGGGAGAGCGGGGAGAGCAGGGAGAGCGGGGAGAGCGGGGAGAGCGGGAGAGCGGGGAGAGCGGGAGAGCGGGGAGAGCGGGAGAGCGGGGGAGAGCGGGGGAGAGCGGGGGAGAGCGGGGGAGAGCGGGGGAGAGCGGGGGAGAGCGGGGGAGAGCGGGGGAGAGCGGGGGAGAGCGGGGGAGAGCGGGGGAGAGCGGGGGAGAGCGGGGGAGAGCTTTCCCCCGCACCCCTACCAAATGCGCGTGCGACATCGGCTGCTACCGCCGGATTTGCCAAGACGGTTGAATTTTTGTCAGTGGGTCGTCGACCAGCTGCAGGCAGATGTGCGATTCGTCCATCATCTCGTCATTGGCGAATAAGAATATTAGTTCATAAAATATTAATTAACGACGATGCATGGCTGCAATGCGCTTGCGCAAAACAGAACTTTATTGTAGTGTGCACCGTACACGGTTCACCGCGACGGTTCACCATGCCATTTTGGTCCATAAGTTCCCAAAAGAGAGTTAGTGTTCAACGCGATAAGCGCATTAGGATACACAAACAACATACAAGCCTGTTCAATTTGTTTTCATCCCCTCATTCCGTTATTTTGACGAAAAATCCAACGGTGATCCATCAAACCCAAAATAGAAAGCAAGGGAGTGACCCTCCTTCTTTATTGTACAGTGGTGAACCGTGGCTACATATCAATCGACAGATGAATGAGATCGAACTGGGGTTTTGTCAGCGTATACCACGGTGGTATAGTGGATAAGACACCTGCTGTGGAATGCGGGGATCGTAGGTTCGAGTCCCACCCGAGTACAATTATTGTGTGTTTTTGTCCGCAGCACTCAGAAAACACAGAGTATACAGTGCTTATTACACATTATGGTAAAATCAACAACAATATTTTATTTTATTTTTTTAAATATTGTTGTCTTTTTTCCCCAATGTTCTTTAATTCAACCTTTGCCTCCAATTCAGCGGGTACCACGGTGGTGTAGTGGCTAAGACATCTGCGTTGGAACGCGGGGACCGTAGGTTCGAATCCCACCCGAGTAGAACGTTTGTATTTTTTGTCCGAAACACACTGGAAACACAGAGTATATAGTGCTTATCACACGTTAGGGTAAAATCTACAATAATATTTAATTTTTATTTCCCCCCCCCAAAAAAAAAAAAGTTAATTCAACCTTTAATTCAACCTTTGGACGCCAAACACCCTTCCAGGGAAAACATAGTCTAATACTACTGTAATAATCAAATAAAATAAACTGAAATAAAATAAAATTCACAAAGACAGACAATAAGCGCATGGCCTATGGATAAAATGGGCATGTCGCTCACATATACTACAAGGGAATTCAGACAATCCCGGTCAAATCTCGCTGGGCCCCCCGGCCCCCTGACAATGTTGGCTCTCATTGCGCGGTCTGTGCTCCGGAGATAACAACATTGGTGGGGGGGGGGGGGCGGGGGAGCGGGGAGGGGAGATTTGGGAGCGGGGGACAGGGAGGGTATGTTTATTGTAACGTGTCCCAACTATTTTGGCCGCGATTGTAGCTTAAAATAAACTAGCTGGAATAAGAGTTTTGCTTTTGCTTTCAGATTGAGGGCGCTAAATTTCCCATGTATAGACTTTGAGGTTTATATAATTAGAAACGAGACTACAAGTTCCTCACGGCACCCAGTGGCTCAACTGGTTAACCCACTGACAAATAGAAACCCAAGATCCTCCCAGATGTGTTCAAGACCCACAGTGGTCCTAAGTCCACAGCCAAGGCAAGCTATAGCTTAATAAACTAGCTGGAATAAGAGTTTTGCTTTTGCCTTCAGATTGAGGGTGCTAAATTTCCCAAGTATAGACTTTGAGGTTTATATATTAGAAACGAGAACATGTTTCTGTCGGCACCCAGTGGCTAAACTGAAAAACCCAAGATCACCCAGATGGGTTCGAGACCCACAGTGATTCTCAGTCCACATCCAACGCAAGCTATATTAATAAACTAGCTGGAATAAGAGTTTTACTTTTGCTTTCAGATTGAGGGCGCTAAATTTCACTAGCTGGCTTATTAAAAAGCTGGCTTATTATTAAAGGGACTCTAGAAGATGTATCATTATCGCCTGTATATGCCGTGTATATATACCGGTAGTTAGACAATCATATGCCGAGTATTTATGACCAACTCATCAAAAGTAAAAACAATTTGTGCCCCCGTTAATGTTCATTTTTGTTAACGAATTATGAAGTTGACATTTCAACTTAGGGCATATCGTGGTTTTGCCGTGTTGCGATTAATATTTCATAATTAAAGGTACGCTAGAAGATGTACCATTATCGCCGGTATATGCCGTGTACATAATTATTACACAGTTACACAATGCCGAGCATTTACGACCAACTCGTCAAAAGTTAAAACAATTTGTGCCCCCTTTAATTTTAATTTTTGTTGATTTTTGTTAACAAATTATGAAGATAACATTTCAACTTAGGGCATATCGTGGTTTTGGCATGATACGATTAATATTTCATAATTAAAGGGACTCTAGAATATGTACCATTATCGCCGGTATATGCCGTGTATAGTTACACAATGCAGAGTATTTGTGACCAACTCGTCAAAAGTTAAAACAATTTGTGCCCTCTTTAATGTTAATTTTTGTTAATTTTTGTTAATGAATCATGAAGTTGACATTTCAACTTAGGGCATATCGTGGTTTTGGCTTGATACGATTAATATTTCATAATTAAAGGGACTCTAGAATATGTACCATTATCGCCGGTATATGCCGTGTATAGTTACACAAAGCAGAGTAATTGTGACCGACTCGTCAAAAGTTAAAACAATTTGTGCCCCCTTTAATGTTAATTTTTCTTAATTTTTGTTAACGAATTATGGAGATGGCATTTCAACTTAGCGCATATCGTGGTTTTGGCATGATACGATTAATATTTCATAATTAAAGGGACTCTAGAATATGTACCATTATCGCCGGTATATGCCGTGTAGGCTATAGTTACACAATGCAGAGTATTTGTGACCAACTCGTCAAAAGTTAAAACAATTTGTGCCCCCTTTAATGTTAATTTTTGTTAATTTTTGTTAATGAATTATGGAGATGACATTTCAACTTAGGGCATATCGTGGTTTTGGCATGATACGATTAATATTTCATAATTAAAGGGACTCTAGAATATGTACCATTATCGTCGGTATATGCCGTGTATATATTACACAATGCCGAGCATTTATGATCACTCGTCAAAAGTTAAAACAATTTGTGCCCCCTTTAATGTTAATTTTTGTTAATTTTTGTTAATGAATTATGGAGATGACATTTCAACTTAGGGCATATCGTGGTTTTGGCATGATACGATTAATATTTCATAATTAAAGGGACTCTAGAATATGTACCATTATCGTCGGTATATGCCGTGTATATATTACACAATGCCGAGCATTTATGATCACTCGTCAAAGTTAAAACAATTTGTGCCCCCTTTAATGTTAATTTTTGTTAATGAATTATGAAGGTGACATTTCAACTTCGGGCATGTCGTGGTTTTGGCGTTTTACGATTCATATTTCATAATTAAAGGGACACTAGAAGATGTACCATTATCGTCGGTATATGCCGTGTAGGCCTATATAGCCTATAGTTAAACAATGCCGAGTATTTATGACCATCTCATCAAAAATTTAAAAGATTTGTGCCCCCTTTAATGGTCATGAAGTTATGATATAATAATAGTGCTTGGACATGTACACTCATTAGCGTGAGCTCGTTTCTGCGGCCGTGTGGATATACGCCGTCTATAATTGAGGGCCACACAGAAGGTGGCCAACCTGATCGTGGTTTTCGAATTCATCCCGATTTTAACCCACAGCGTTGAATCCGCGGTTGAATCCGCGGTTGAATCCGCGGCTAGCTTGATCTGTGAAACAATTCATATGAAGGGAACAAGGACACTCGTTGTGGTTTTTTTTGTGTGCGATAAACAAAATTTATTATATGTTGAAATAATTTTATCCATAAAATGTATTGAAAAATATCAAATGACAAGAATCTATGTGTGATTTTTATAAAACTGTATTGAGTGTCTTTATTTCGTCCGATGGGAGCATTTATTAGATCACTCGGTAACATCAGGACTGAAATTGGAACAGTTTTGATGTTACCTCGTGATGCTCCCGTTGGACCATTAGGCAACCATTATTATTGTATACTTCACGCGGGCAAAAAAAATCATCGTTGAAGTTCAAGTTCAAGAACGTATTGGCGTCACAGCGCCCTCTTTTGAACTACACGTGTCCTGCTTGATATGACATGTGTGGCAACTGTTACATGTGTACAACATACATAGGATTTCTACACAGCTAGCTGTGTACAGTCGAGCCACACACGAGCCCATAGTCCTGCCTGCTGTATGCATTATCAGGGACAATAAACTGAAGTTATTAATTTGAGGAGATTACAGATCAGAATCGCAGTACTAGTAGTAAGTAAGTAATAAGTTATTATTGGATTAGTTAGTGATTAATTAGTTTCAGCTTGTTGTGGTAGTACATGTAGTACAGTCAATACCGCAGCTACTTGTCTTGTCATGCTTGTGTTTGTGGTAGTCCCATTCTAGGGCCAATACACTGCTGGACTCCCTCCGTATATAGCTTGGCCCTAGCGCCATATGTACAAAAATGGAGCGATTTTTCTTTTCTTTTTTTCAACTTTTGATCTGCTAATTATTACAACCTAAAACTTAGTAATTAGGTAACCTTGCCCAAGCAGACACTTTTGGCATAAAATCCATTATTCTGGGATATCTCACTTTCATGAAATTTTTGAAATATTTTTGAAAAAAAAAAAAATAATAATAGGCTAATAAAATTTAAATTTCACCAAAATTACCGATTTCACAATAGTAAACTTTATGCCCAAAGTGTCTGCTTGGGCAAGCTTACCCTATCACAAAATTTTAGATAATAATAATTAGCAGATCAAAAGTTGAAAAATCGCTCCATTTTTGTACATGCGGTGCTTGGGCCAAGGATACAGAGGGAGTCCAGTGTATTGGCCCTAGAGGCTAGTCTTGTGGCGGCAAGTTGTGCTCGAAGTATGCTGTCTAACATTGTGTTATGCATGCCATTTAAGCCTAGTCCGAATGCTTCTTCCATTCACAGTCTCCTGTTTTTAGAATAATTATGTAATTTGTCGCTATGAGTGTCAGAACGTGCTCTACCCTACATGCTAAATAACATGTTGAGCAAATTCTCTAACTCGTAAACATATGATTTCTCCCTTCCAGAAAATCCTTCCACTTTCAACTTTACATACAATCATCTTTTGGCCATTAGGAAAGAATGTCGTATCCGACCGCCACTTTTAAAGGTTTTTGGGGGAATTTTTTTGCAGCCACTGACTAGTAAAAAATTTATTCTATCGATTTTTCGGGGTACAGAAAACGAAAACTATCTTTAAAATCCACTTTTATGATGGTTTTCGGACTTTATTTCTCTTCTAAAAACATCCTCCCCTTCAGAAAATAGAAGGATCCTATTATAGTTGCCACTGCGCATGTACAATGACCATGTTGGTCACTTATGGGGGAGTTGATCGGACTGACATGACTGAGGGAGTCGTTGTATACCAAAAATGCCTGATTTTTCATGAAATAAATATCCTGGAATAATTTGAAGTATATGTCCATCATCATCCATGTTCTCAACTTTACTAGGTTATATTGAATGAGAAAAAGTGGCGGTCGGATACGACATTCTACCCGGCCATTACTGTAACTCTTCACTTACTTTCAAAAAGATTTTTTACCAGATGCTTTTTTGTGATTAAAATAAAATCGAGATTGTGAGTTGATTCACAAATTCCATAGAAACAAAATGAGGTCAGTCTTTTCAAGCATTCAGAAGTGAGAAACAAAAGCGAACTACTTCAGTGGTTAGCCGACTGTCAGATCATAAAGGAGCCGCCATACAGGGTCCAGACCCAGAACTCAGTTGTTTCTCTTAATCCACCGCCACTCAAAGAAATCTATTCAGACGGATTGAGTGTTGGGAATTGAATACCTGTGTGAATACCTGAGAACATATATGGATGATGATGGACATATACTTCAAATTATTCCTGAATATTTATTTCATGAAAAATTTGGCATTTTTGGTATACAATGACTTCCTCAGTCATGTCAGTCTGATCTTGTCAACTCCCCCATAAGTGACCAACACGGTCATTGCACATGCGCAGTGGCAACTATAATAGGATCCTTCTATTTTCTGAAGGGGAGGATTTTTTTAAGAAGGGAAATAAAGTCCGAAAACCATCATAAAAGTGGATTTTAAAGATAGTTTTTGCTTTCTGTACCCCCAAAAATCGATCGAATCATTTTTTTAAATTGGTTAGTGGTTGCAAACATTTTTTAAAAAACTCTTAAAAAGTGGCGGTCGGATACGACATTCTTTCCAAATTTGGAATAAACATCCTGACTCCTGAGAAATTACTCCATCTGAAGTGCTTTCATCTTACAGAAAACAGGAATTGTTGTGTCAAATTAAAAACAAAAGAATAATAATGACAAAAAACCAAATTTATGTATTGTTTTCTAAAATATGTGAGATCTATTAATTGTACTAGTATGTACATATAAGTGTATTGTGATGAAACCTCCACAGAATTGTTTTATGATATATATACACCCATCACAACTTCCAAGTTCCCCCTAATATTTTTTAGAATATCTCAACAAGTATTGCATGAATTTTAAAAATTCAAAAAGCAAATGACAGAATGACATGTTCTACACCGCTCATAATGAAATGGTTGAAATTCAAACATGCATGCACAATTGACAGTGATTTGAATGAAACTGATTCAGCTGAAAAAAAAAGTTGCAGTACAAAGCATTGCTTCAAGGGCATGTTACACATGTAGTTTTCTGTAAGAACTCAGTTATGGAGAATAATTGGAGGACCAATTCCATATTAAACTCTTGATCTACCCTTCTAAAACAATGGACATGCATGTTGCTCTTTGAATATTCTTTTCTTATTATGAAACAGCCATCAATACCATTGTTATTGATGCATGAGTTCTTACAGAAAACTACATGTGTAACATGCCATTGAAGCAATGCTTTGTACTGCAACTTTTTTTCAGCTGAATTTTCATTCAAATCACTCAATTGTGCATGCATGATTGAATTTCAACCATTTCATTATGAGCTGTGTAAAACATGTCATTCTGTCATTTGCTTTTTGAATTGTTTGAATTCTTGTTGAGATATTCTAAAAAATATTAGGGGGAACTTAGAAGTTGTGATTGGTGTATGTATTACTTCAAAACTAGAGACTTAAACGTATACTCTTGTATAGTGTGTTGAAATGACTACATGTAGGGACGTGACCAAATAATAATACTGTATGAGAAATTGAGAATATTATGGACTACAACTCACAGAATTTGCACAAATTAATTTATTTAACGTTCAGGCTGTGCTTACGACTCTAATAATGTTGTTCGTAAAAGTTTTCCTATGGGGTAGTGCCTCCTAGTAGCAGATCAGCAGGGGTGGGGGGGCGGAGGGCTTGAGAAGATGTATCTCTGGTGACATACATGGATGCTGTCGATTTCAAATTCAACAGTAATGAACGGTGAAAATAATGCCTTTAAAATGCTTACAGGTCAAGGGTAATAATCGTAACGGAACACTAGTACTCCTTTTAAGATGTCATCTGTTCCCGATGCACTGTGGTATAAAAGGAGAGCATTACCCCCCCCCCCCTTCCACTCCCCCACCAGCCTCCATAGGCTCCTGATTCACCAGTGGAACATAACTATTCGAAATATTACATATAATTCTTCTTACCGTAGGAAGCAAAATGGCCGAACCCCCTTGCAAGAAATCCAGCAAAGATAGCGACCCTAAGGTGGTGGTCTTGGCTTACAGCGGAGGTCTGGACACGTCTTGCATCTTGCTTTGGCTCATTGAGCAAGGGTATGAAGTCATCGCTTTCACGGTAAGATACCAACCGACCACAATCCTTTGTCGTAACGATGGCTTCTTGTCAATAAACTAGCTACCTAGACTTTCTGCAGACTCTGCATGTTGCTAAGACTTATTTTCGGCCGACTTTCTGCATTAAGTACACTAGGGCTGTGCCGAATAACTGAATATTCGATTGATGGTTCGAATATCCGGTTGGCTTTTTTTTCTTATTGCAATTTCCATCATTATCCATCAATCATCCTCTTGCATTGTCTACATTTGGTCACCACATATCAAGCCCATCCTATACACAATGTCACTTGCGTGATGTAGGCCAGGTTATGTCAGGCCTTATCTTGCCGATGTATCAAGTTTCAAGCCAAGTCCAGCGGCTTCCTTTCATGTTTTTTGCCAAGCCAGACGGTGGTTTCAATGCTAACAATGTGGCTGGGAATCACTGTAGAGGAATCACTTGTACGATGTAATACACGACTTGAATTTGCTCCGTCAAACACACCGATTTTTGTCTAATTTTCCATTTCTATCTCCGAACCTTGGACTATCCTGCATATTAGTGTCTCTATAAGTTGTTGCTGCATTCACTAGGACATCTAGACCACTTATTTTAGCCCGAGAATGCCGCCCCGCAAGGAAAAGGAGTCATTGACTGATCCAATCCCGAGTACGGTTTCCGCCGCTATGACAGACGAACTAGACTCGAGTAAGTCAATTGCTGTAACCAGTGAAATTGGTACCTTGCGTAGTGAGCTTCGCGACATGTTGTATGGTGTAAATAAGAAGCTTGATAATGTTCTTCTAAACCAGCATAAGCTTATTGACAGAATGGTAGTAGTAGAATACAAACAAACAGAAATGGAAACATCATTGGCTTTTACAAATAGTACTGTAGAAGAGCTTCAGCACCAAGTTGACCATTCGAAAGGTGTTACCGACAAAATGACTTCCGCCAGCACATCTATAGCACATCGACTAGATGAAGTCGAAAAGAGTATTCTGCAGCTCGAAAGATATTCTAGAAATTTCAACATGAGATTCTGTGGTATTGCGGAGAAGAACAATATCCACATTTTTAAACGTGTGTTTAAATCTATCTTGATGAATTCTTATCAATGAAACCATGTTTTTGCATTTATATAACATTCCACGCTGACCTGTTTAAGTCTGTCTGTTCTGTTGCCACTGTCCATTGTATTGTTTGTCTATTAATTGTGTATGTTTAAGTAACTATTTGTTTTATATTTATTTATATATATTTTTTTTTTTTCATATATATGCAGCATGTACATTGAGCCCTATTACACGTTGGTATATCCATGGAACCTCATTATGCAGTGGGCCCATGGTACAATGGACATTATTTTTTATATCTTCTTATTTCTGGCTCAATGCACATGTATGCTATTGGCTGGCCCATGTTTACAAGCTAGAGCTGCTTCTCAATGGGTCCCTCTGCAGTATCACCCATATCTTTCACTTTTACTTCCTATTGTGTCTATACTTGTAATACTCAATGCACATGTATGCTATGGGGCCCATGTTTACAAGCTTTGCTTCTCAATGGGTCCCTCTGCAGTATCACCCATATCTTTCACTTTTACTTCCTATTGTAATATTTTTATTTCATTACTTATTTCACTACTTTCTATTGTTATTGATGAATTTTGATTCTGTGGAAAAATAAATGAACCTTGAACCTTGAACCATCTAGAAAGCTGTTACTAACCCTAACTCCCTAAGCATTGTTACTGAACAATAAAAATCTTTCAAAATCCTCCAACTGCTTTTGTTGTCTAGGGAGTTAGGGCTAATGGATAAGAATGTTTATTCCAGGGGAATAAACAAAAAGGAAACAATTTTGGGGGGCAATTGTTTATTTCCGATGTACTATTTATCGTTCAAAAATAATATTTCTTTACAGAAAATTCAACGAAGAATATTTAATGGACAAATTCAAGGGTTAATATTGATTTATGGTCCTCGACTTTTACGTGATTTATTTTATTTTATGTGGATTGATTATACGATGACACCAGATGTTCAGTACATTTTTCGTCTCCTCCGCATCGTGCACGCGCATTTTATCACATGGCACAATTACTAATCGGCAGCCTTCAAATATCGAATATAGATTGGTGAAATTCTTGCGTCGGGAGATAAACAATTGATTTAATTTTGCCCTACACCGACGTGTGTATAGCACTGTATGCTCAGTGCTTTCCGAGTGTCTGTGAAAAAACACAGACACAGTTTTTTCACAGACACTCGGAAAGCACTGAGCATACAGTGCTATACACACGTCGGTGTAGGGCAAGATTAAATATCGAATATTCAATCAAACTCAGAATCTGAATATATATCTGGTTACCAAATTATTCGAAAATGCACAGCCCTAAAATACACTCAAGCGAGGTAGAGTTCATTAACTCCCTTCAATAACTGGCTAGACAGCCTGCTCAATGCAACAACATCCAACAGTTGTCCAAGTGTGTACCGTAATTTCCGGAATATAAGCCGCGCGGTGTATAAGCCGCACTACCCCAAAATCACCAAAACAAGATTCATGCGTCAACATATAAGCCGCACCGCGTATAAGCCGCACACACAGAGGCCCGCCGGACGCCACTCACTGTCGGTACTTCGCCACAAGGGGGGTCATAAAGGGGGTCATTGTGTTGCGTTCGAGTCAAAATGTATTGAAAGAGACACAATAGCATACCTAGGTAAAACTTGTAGCATACCTGCCAACCTTGACAAGTGAAAATTCGTAATACTAATAGTAAAGTTTGGCACATTTTACGCATGTCCGAAATACATGTGCATGTACAGGAATCAACGGCACTGCTTGTGGGATCGATGTTTCTTCGACTCCACGTGTTTCTTGACATCGTTAAGGCCACCATGGCTAATGCAGAAATCCGTGCTGCATATTTTACAAAATGCGTTAAGTTCCCCAAGTTTGGTGGCAGCAATAACTGGGTAGCTTTCTGAGTATTTATCTCGAAATTTCTGCACCATTTTTATTTTGCTGTTCGTTCCCGTATCACTATTTTACGGCATTCGGGAATGTCGAACGTAGTCCCGCTGGTTGCCTGCTTTCTGCACAACGTACATGTAATCACTACAACGGCAACCAACGAAACGATGACTTATCGCCTGCCACGCGTAACGAATTTTCCTATTGGCTCCTTCCACAGACTACGATATAACGAATTTTCCCATTGGCTCTCTGGTACACGCATGGCATAGACCACGATCTACGTCGTGGATTCTGATGTCGCTGGCGCTAAACGTTGCAACGTTTTTTTCAGAAGTTTTGAATAAATCTGTGTGTATCGAGGTCCGCTCACTAAAACTGACAATGACCAGACCACTTTCGCTACGAACAATAACAGTTTTTAGGTTTCTGTTTCTGTCTGTTTACCAACGATTTTTGCTTAATTGTGCATTGTGTTTTGTTCTTCAAGATTCATACCTCGGCGTATAAGCCGCACCGCGTATAAGCCGCAGGCAACTTTTACCGTGTCAAAATCAACGTATAAGCCGCGGCTTATATTCCGGAAATTACGGTAGCTGCCCTAACCCCCTTCAATAACTGGCTAGACACCCTGCTCAATGCAACAACATCCATCAGTTGTCCAAGTGTGAAGCTGCCCTAACCCCATTCAATAACTGGCTAGACACCCTGCTCAATGCAACAACATCCATCATCAGTTGTCCAAGTGTGTAGCTGCCCTAACCCCCTTCAATAACTGGCTAGACACCCTGCTCAATGCAACAACATCCATCAGTTGTCCAAGTGTGAAGCTGCCCTAACCCCATTCAATAACTGGCTAGACACCCTGCTCAATGCAACAAGATCCATCAGTTGTCCAAGTGTGAAGCTGCCCTAACACCCTTCAATAACTGGCTAGACACCCTACTCAATGCAACAAGATCCATCAGTTGTCCAAGTGTGAAGCTGCCCTAACACCCTTCAATAACTGGCTAGACACCCTGCTCAATGCAACACGATCCATCAGTTGTCCAAGTGTGAAGCTGCCCTAACCCCCTTCAATAACTGGCTAGACACCCTGCTCAATGCAACAAGATCCATCAGTTGTCCAAGTGTGAAGCTGCCCTAATAACCCCCTTCAATAACTGGCTAGACACCCTGCTCAATGCAACAAGATCCATCAGTTGTCCAAGTGTGAAGCTGCCCTAACCCCCTTCAATAACTGGCTAGACACCCTGCTCATGCAACAAGATCCATCAGTTGTCCAAGTGTGAAGCTGCCCTAATCCCCTTCAATAACTGGCTAGACACCCTGCTCAATGCAACAAGATCCATCAGTTGTCCAAGTGTGAAGCTGCCCTAACCCCCTTCAATAACTGGCTAGACACCCTGCTCAATGCAACAAGATCCATCAGTTGTCCAAGTGTGAAGCTGCCCTAATAACCCCCTTCAATAACTGGCTAGACACCCTGCTCAATGCAACAAGATCCATCAGTTGTCCAAGTGTGAAGCTGCCCTAACACCCTTCAATAACTGGCTAGACACCCTGCTCAATGCAACAAGATCCATCAGTTGTCCAAGTGTGAAGCTGCCCTAACACCCTTCAATAACTGGCTAGACACCCTGCTCAATGCAACAACATCCATCAGTTGTCCAAGTGTGAAGTTGCCCTAACCCCCTTCAGTAACTGGCTAGACACCCTGCTCAATGCAACAACATCCAACAGTTGTCCAAGACAGCAATTATGAGTAAATTGGGTATATCAATTCCTATTTTCTCTATTAGAGTGAAAGTACTTTGCGGACATAATAAATATGTAATTTCTCAGGATGATTTACAGTGTATACATGTACTTGTCGGTGTACCATCAAGTCTGTGTTTAGATAATAATAAATAGTTTTTGGAACCTACCGTACCCTTAATAATTTCTGGATATTCATTTGTATTGATTCCGTCCAACATGTTGACATTTTCAGAAATAAAGAAACAGAATTTTTTTGAGGTAAAAAGAAAATTTCCCATGCCATTATTCACAGTCTGTGTTGTAAACTGAAGAAAAAAATATAATAAAATGGAAATCCTCAATAAAATATTTTTGCAATCAAAATCCGTCCGACATGATTTGAACACTTTTGAAACAAGCCCAGCTGTCAAAAGGAATCCCCCAAATTGTCCTCTGGCGCAATCAGGTTTGTCGTAAATGTCCACTCATATCATTATCTCTGACAAGTTTCCTGTGCATATATTTGTACATACTTAACATGTACTGCACACATGGCTTTATGAGAGATATTTTATCATGCTTTATAATGTTTGTGCAAGATTGTACAAAGTTATTAAAATCTAATAAACATTGACAGTAAGAGTAGATTATAATCTCTGCCTGTAAAAAGTGTGGCTATTGTTTAGGATACCCTTACAAAAATGCTAATTGACGTTGTCTGCCACAAAATGTATCAATTATTAAAAACCCTTGTAAGGCAAAAAAAAATCTTTGGTGTCTGGTCATCGGTCAGCTTCAAAATCGGTGTGGTGCAGTGCTTTTTTTTTTTCGGCCATCTTTTTTTTTTGCAAACAGGGAAACGTAAGTGATGCATTGTATATGCAGGGACCAAATTTCCCATACAAAGTATGGTGGCTAAGAGAGGCCTCCCAAATCGGGCAAACATTTCAAGCACAGCACGGAAGAATTCCAATCGATCCAGCAATTTTGGCTGCAATTGGACATCGTTTCATAGCACAAAAAAAATGTAATTAAAAATGCCGATGCGCGAGTCTGAGACGATGTGTGTGGAGACCAAGAACCGGAAACTTTTTTTTTTTTTGGCCTTACACTGTGACCTGCCATAATTTGGACTGTGCGTCAACCAAATATGCCTTATGTACATACACCTGTCAAAACCTGTCAGTGTGGTGCATAGCTTATAACTACACCACCTTTCAAAACCTGTCAGTGTAGTGGATAGCTTATAACTACACCACCTTTCAAAACCTGTCAGTGTGGTGCATAGCTTATAACTACACCACCTTTCAAAACCTGTCAGTGTAGTGCATAGCTTATAACTACACCACCTTTCAAAACCTGCCAGTGTAGTGGATAGCTTATAACTACACCACCTTTCAAAACCTGTCAGTGTGGTGCATAGCTTATAACTACACCACCTTTCAAAACCTGTCAGTGTAGTGGATAGCTTATAACTACACCACCTTTCAAAACCTGTCAGTGTGGTGCATAGCTTATAACTACACCACCTTTCAAAACCTGTCAGTGGAGTACATAGCTTATAACTACACCACCTTTCAAAACCTGTCAGTGGAGTACATAGCTTATAACTACACCACCTTTCAAAACCTGTCAGTGTAGTGCATAGCTTATAACTACACCACCTTTTCAAACCTGTCATTGTAGTGCATAGCTTACAACTACACCACCTTACAAAACCTGTCATTGTAGTGCATAGCTTATAACTACACCACCTTACAAAACCTGTCATTGTAGTGCATAGCTTATAACTACACCACCTTTCAAAACCTGTCAGTGGAGTACATAGCTTATAACTACACCACCTTTCAAAACCTGTCAGTGTAGTGCATAGCTTATAACTACACCACCTTTCAAAACCTGTCAGCGTAGTGCATAGCTTATAACTACACCACCTTTCAAAACCTGTCAGCGTAGTGCATAGCTTATAACTACACCACCTTTCAAAACCTGTCAGCGTAGTGCATAGCTTATAACTACACCACCTTTCAAAACCTGTCAGCGTAGTGCATAGCTTATAACTACACCACCTTTCAAAACCTGTCATTGTAGTGCATAGCTTATAACTACACCACCTTACAAAACCTGTCATTGTAGTGCATAGCTTATAACTACACCACCTTTCAAAACCTGTCATTGTAGTGCATAGCTTATAACTACACCACCTTACAAAACCTGTCATTGTAGTGCATAGCTTATAACTACACCACCTTACAAAACCTGTCATTGTAGTGCATAGCTTATAACTACACCACCTTTCAAAACCTGTCAGTGGAGTACATAGCTTATAACTACACCACCTTACAAAACCTGTCATTGTAGTGCATAGCTTATAACTACACCACCTTTCAAAACCTGTCATTGTAGTGCATAGCTTATAACTACACCACCTTTCAAAACCTGTCAGTGGAGTACATAGCTTATAACTACACCACCTTTCAAAACCTGTCAGTGTAGTGCATAGCTTATAACTACACCACCTTTCAAAACCTGTCAGTGTGGTGCATAGCTTATAACTACACCACCTTTCAAAACCTGTCAGTGTAGTGCATAGCATATAACTACACCACCTTTCAAAACATGTCAGTGTAGTACATAGCTTATAACTACACCACCTTACAAAACCTGTCAGTGTGGTGCATAACATAACTACACCACCTTTCAAAACCTGTCATTGTAGTGCATAGCTTATAACTACACCACCTTTCAAAACCTGTCAGCGTAGTGCATAGCTTATAACTACACCACCTTTCAAAACCTGTCAGTGTAGTGCATAGCTTATAACTACACCACCTTTCAAAACCTGTCAGTGTAGTGCATAGCTTATAACTACACCACCTTTCAAAACCTGTCATTGTAGTGCATAGCTTATAACTACACCACCTTTCAAAACCTGTCAGCGTAGTGCATAGCTTATAACTACACCACCTTTCAAAACCTGTCAGTGTAGTGCATAGCTTATAACTACACCACCTTTCAAAACCTGTCAGTGTGGTGCATAGCTTATAACTACACCACCTTTCAAAACCTGTCAGTGTACAGTGCATAACTTATAACTACACCACCTTACAAAACCTGTCATTGTAGTGCATAGCTTATAACTACACCACCTTTCAAAACCTGTCAGTGTAGTGCATAGCTTATAACTACACCACCTTTCAAAACCTGTCAGTGTAGTGCATAGCTTATAACTACACCACCTTTCAAAACCTGTCAGTGGAGTACATAGCTTATAACTACACCACCTTTCAAAACCTGTCAGTGTAGTGCATAGCTTATAACTACACCACCTTTCAAAACCTGTCATTGTAGTGCATAGCTTATAACTACACCACCTTTCAAAACCTGTCAGTGTAGTGCATAGCTTATAACTACACCCCCTTACAAAACCTGTCATTGTAGTGCATAGCTTATAACTACACCACCTTTCAAAACCTGTCAGTGTAGTGCATAGCTTATAACTACACCACCTTTCAAAACCTGTCATTGTAGTGCATAGCTTATAACTACACCACCTTACAAAACCTGTCAGTGCAGTGCATAGTGAATTACAGTAACTACATAAAACCTTTCAAAACACTCCATCAAACAGGTGCAGTATCTAGGGATCAAACTTCAATTTTTATAGGTTTTTAGAACCAAAATGAGTTAAAGGGGGACTGACATGGATTTAAATCAAACAGTTAAATATGTGATCGTTTTATTCTTTTATATCAGTAAAAGATCAATACAATTTTTGTTTTGTGTTTTTATTTTTTGTGAGAGTGTTATTTTCCATTTTAAAAATGCCCCCCACTTTTACGCCCTGCACGGAGGAGCTGTTCGTGACGTCATGTCGGGAAGAGAAATTCGGCTCAAAACTCGGCTCAAAATGATCGCTGCACAAAACTATGTGAGCCGATGGACCTGACCACTTTACTCTTGTCAGTCGAACTTTGCTCGTCCAAATACGGCGATTTTTGGGTCACTTGGGAACAGATGAAGGCTAACACCGTCTTTGGTGGTGTTGCTGCATCCTGCAGAAACACATCTTCCGGCATTTTATTAGTTCCGGAAACAAAAATCACGGAAGAAATTAAATCGACGCTACGTGTGTGAAACGTTTGTATGTATATGTACATCATGTACACATCGGATCTTCCCGACCTGACGTCACATCTTATGCAAATGAAGCTTCCACCAAACACTTTAAACATTGTTTTAAAATACTTGTACTCATAAATCAATGATTAAATAGACACAGGTGGGTCTCAAAAACAATATTTTATTACAAAACGCCTTAAGTACACACACAATAAAGGATGTCAGTCCCCCTTTAAGTAATAAAACAACAATGTACTTATCAACCTTGTAATTTCCAAGGCAAACAAGCAAATCTATTTCTGAGGAATTCCCGGGAAATTCCCAGGAGTTTTTAACCCCACCAACACCCCATCGACCGTTCACACTATACCTATCTGGTCACTCCCGGGAACATTCCTTCCCGGGAATATGCACGGTCGTTTCACACTCACGATCAAATCCCGGGAAATGCGCTAAACTGAATCGGCCCATGCGGAAGTTGAAAATGTTGTAGGCGGAAGTCCAATCCTAGAATGCCATGTGCTCAAGCACCCACCACGGCCGGGTTGTTGTGACTGTTTCCCATGCAACACGTCGCGACCAAAATGGCTCCTGTTATTACATATATCATTTTCACATGCTATTATTATACCAATATATTATATTACAAAAATTGTGAGTTAATGGAATGTTAGCATATGCGCGTAATGCCACCACACGCACGCCGCTTGGCATACAGGTACGCTTGAGAAAAAGGGACACTGGTACCTAACCATGCAGACATTATAAATACACGTAAACGAGACGGATGCTTAACATACTGTAGCCTTGTCCGCGACAATATCTTTTATTCAATTCTAAAACCATTTATTTGGTCACATTCTATAAAACTAAATATATCGCGTTATTTACAGATGTAGATATTTATATTTTAAGAAGGAAAGTTTCAAAAGTACTGAAATACAACAAGAGATATTACCGCGCGAATTATTTGGCGCACTACTTGTGACCTCGCTGACCTTTCAAGACATGTTGATGTCCCAACATCCGCGACGCGAAAGTTGGGTAAGTTATACCCGCTGTCATTTCACACTAGTTGCTATTTCCTGGGAAAAACACTTTTCCCGGGAAAAACTCGCTTAACCCTACTCCCAAGCAGGGGTAATTATTTCCTGGGAATAAGCTACTTCCTGGGAATTTCCCGGGAGTAGCTTCTGAAGTGTGAACAGACTGACCAGAATTTCCCAGGAAATACGTGGAGTGTCATGGCCGAGCGGTCTAGCTTACCGGACTCAAGTTCTGGTGTTAGCAGCAGAATGTGGGTTCAAATCCCGGCTGTGACACTTGTGTCCTTGAGCAAGACACTTAACCATAATTGCTTCTCTCCACCCAGGGGTTAAATGGGTACCTGTGAGGGCAGAGTTGGTTGATTAGCCCTATATGCGCTGTAATGGCAGCAATTGAGCTGTATACTCCCCAGGGAGCTGAGATGGTTTCAGGAATGATTTATGAGCCTTATGAGCAGGGGTAATAATATAATGCGCCTTGAGCACCACTCAGTTGGTGGATACGTGTGCTATATAAGTCCACACATTATTATTATTAGTGTGAAAATGGGCTTTAGAGGTAGACCACTATCTCAATGGTTCGAGTTACATGCAATTCAAAGTACGTGTACACCTGTATATGGGTGACTAAATCTGCTAGTAAGATAATTGGTGTTAATGTTTACAATGTAAAATCAATCTGTGAGCTAGCCCTACTTAGTAAGTTCTGAAAAACATTGAACAAGACAACACTCACACACTTCATACTGTAAGTACATAGTTTTGAATAGATCGAGCAGAATACATCAACTAAAGTCCAACACGAACCGCTATCGCCTCTCCTTTTTTTAAATACCCAGTGCTTGTTTTAACCCTTCTGGTGACTGCAAGGGTCAAAATCAGTAAAAATGTTGATATACTAGCCACGGTATATCTAGCACACTTAAAAGTCAAACACTGTCAAACCTTACGTGTAGTAAGTACATTTACATGTTAAAATGAGTTGACCATTTTTTGACTGGTAAAAGCATTGTCTGGTATTGTGAGCCCTTGTGTGCACATTTGGGTCAACAGTCAAAACAGGCAGGTGACTGATTTTGACCTCTATAGCTACCTTGCCACTAAAGTGCAGCTATAGTAGGAGGGTTAACAAATGTTTTATCAGATAATCTGTTTCAGTTATTTATAAAGTCATTAACCCTCCTACTATTGCTGCACTTTAGTGGGAAGTTGCTATAGAAGTCAAAACCAGTCAACTGCCTGTTTTGACTGTTGACCCAAATGTGCACACAGGGGCATTTTTGACTGGTTTTTGCTGTCATTTTGACCACCCTGAACAATGCCAGACAATACTTTTACCAGTAAAAAACGGTTGACTCATTTTGGCCTGTAAATGTACTTACTACACATAAGGTGTTAACAGTGTTTGACTTAGGTAAAACTTAGGTTTTTGAATTTTTAAGTGCACTAGATATACCTTGGCAAGTATAGGCCTTTTCACACTATCTCCGCTTCGAACTGTGTTGAAACCAACCCGGATCCAACCCGGTTCAGCCTGGGTTGTTTTCGACATGGATCGCAAAGACGCAACGTTCACACTGTTCATTACGCGAACCGGCCGCTCCATGAACCGTAACGCTCAATCCGCTAGGGCCATGTGTATTCACACCACGAATTTCAACACGGACCGCATTCGCACGGCGCACTGTGATGATTTTCTCGATCCCACAATGCATTGCGACGCGCCAAGCGGCCGGATGTATACACATTTCTTGGGGTCTTGTCGTGAAATCCCTGGGCATCAAGATCCTCCGACATCTTTGTGAAAACCTTGTTGTTTCGCGTCGTGCTGTCAAGCTGCGACTGAATTGCAGTATCAGACCAAATCGCCAACAGAGCTTTCACCTCTTCATCTTTCCATGTTGGCCTTTCATTGTCAGACTTCTTGGGACCCATTTTCTTGAGAACGTGAAGAGAAATTATAGCATGCGTGATGAAGAAGTTTGGTGAAGAACCTCGTGTGCATGCATACAGTACATGTACATGTACACAATACGTAGTGCGCTGGCGCGGTCTCACAGCTGATTGTTTATTGACCTTTGTACCCGTGTCAGATTTTCGTAGAATTTCGCGCCACACAACTCAACACGGATCGGCGGTAAGTGAGCTCAACTCGGGGCGGTTCACACTATCATTTTCGACACGGTTCACGCCCGAAAATGCAATTTCAATCCGATTGAGATTTTCAACCCTGGTCCCCTGCCAGGGTTGATTTCGATCCGGCTAGAGCATGCTACCCGGATCGGAACAGGGTTGAAATTTTAGAAGTGGGAAAAGGGTTGAAAAAAATCTCGGGGTTGGAACCGGTTCCGACCCCGAGATTATGGACAGTGTGAAAAGGCCTTATATCAACATTTTGACTGATTTTGAACCTTGTAGTAGTAGGAGGGTTAAAGGCATATCATGCATGGTTTGTCTCATTCCCTCCCCCCCCTCCCCTCGCCTTCACCATTCTCCCCTTTCCCTTTCCACCTCAACCCATCCCATGCATGTCTGACTTGCCCTCCTTTGGCTCTTTTAGTTTTACATGACTTCATATTTATTGTTCAAGAGTGTTTTTAAGTAATAGATTTTTGTCTTGTACTATGCTTTTCTTTAGCTTTTACAAATTATTTTGTGGAAGATTTTAAATGTTTATTTGATTTTTATACAGTAGTGTATATGTGCAGAACAAAAGGAAGATTTTCATGCTGGTCATGATGAATAAAATTGAATTGAATTGACAGGTTTTGTTGCAATTAGACATTGTTTCATGGCAAAAAAGAATAAAACTGTAAATGCCGACGAGCGGGTCCAAGGTGATACGCACGGAGTACAGAAACCAGAGACCTTTTTTTTTGGCCGAAGGTGGTGTAGCTCTGCATTTATACATGTATAACCTCTGTATTATGCAGACAGGTTTTGGCTGTTGTGTGCAGTGGTCACATATGGTTGACACACAGTGCCACTTTGGTTTTGGTTGGTCCAGCCTCACAAGGGTGTTAACCCTAACTCCCTAGACAATGAAGCCAGTTGGAGGATTTTGAAGGATTTTTATTGTTTTAATACAATGCCTAGGGAGTTAGGGTTAATGAGCAAAGAACTGAAGTAAAATAACATTGATATCACTTGATAAGATTAGTTTTATTTATTGGTTACAGGCTGATGTTGGACAAGATGATGATTTTGAAGAGATACGTGTGAAGGCACTCAAGGTTGGAGCCAAGAAGGTAGGGCTCGTTGAAAGACTTAATTGTATTTCTTGATTTGTTTTGCTGTGTATTTGAAGCAGTGGTGTAGGTCTGGATAGTTCAGTTTTCTCATCAGGATCACAGCTCTGTTCCCACATACCGTGAAGCATAAATGGACAATGAAAAAAAATCCAGATGCAACGATCCTTTTGGTAACACTGCTTGTTTCCAGAAATTGTTGTTGCTAGAAATTGTTGGCCAGTGTTCCCAATAGAATTGGGGTTGAGTATAGGGTTGAGTACATTTCAGTGTATTGAATACAAATTAAATATGAACATGAATATGGATACAAATTCATTAAAAATAGTGTTTAAAAGTTGGTACACGTATTCATTCTGAGAAATGACTTTTTAGTGAACATTATCAACTTAAAGAAAACAAGTGTCGTGGAGTGTCGTGGCCGAGCGGTCTAGATTACCGCATTCAAGTTCTGGTGTTAGCAGCAGAATGTGTGTTTGAATCCTGGTCGTGACACTTGTGTCCTTGAGCAAGACACTTAACCACAATTGCTTATAGGGGCAGAGGTAGTTTAACAACTGCCTTGTTCTGGACTAGTTACCCCTCCCAGTCTTATTCGCACCGTGAAGAGGCTGGTTATTAACTTGTCTTGTTTCGGAGCGAGGGACTGGTTCTTCAGTGTGGAGTTGTTGTAACAACTCAATGACTTAGTAGCCCCCACCTTGGAGTGGCCATTGGCCTTGTGTGCGGCGATTTGCGTAAAAAAAAAAAATTAAAAAAATTTGTTATAATGTCAAATTAACACTGAGCTGGCAACTTATTGTAAAACATAAACAGAAGAAAAAACAATTCCAAAAAAGTGAGAATCTTTTGTGAAGAAAGTTTCACAAACCTGTTAGTTTTATGATACTTGAAAACTAGAGGGTTGAAATGAATGTGCATTACTAAATCAAGCCTGGAATTTTGTTCTCCTTAACCATAATTAACTCCCTAGGCCCATTTGCTTAAATACATAACCTGAATCCTCCAAAATCCTTCAGTAGTAAAGCAAGCACATGTCCGTCTGTAAATCCCAAGAAAAGTATAATCTATTTATAATTTTGTATTATTGAAAGAATGATATTTTATCTTGCGCGGATCCAAAAACATAAAATAAAATTGAAAAACTGCACGGATGAATAATGCTTTTAAAAGCGTGAGTTCTTAACTACGTACAACATACAATACATGTGTGTGTACATACATGTATACACGTGCTCAACTCACGTGTTCAAACTTTTGATCATTCACATCACACGTCACGCCGCCGCTGATCATTCAACAATGAAGAGGCAGCGTATTGAGACATTTTTGTGTTCATGTTAATTTATACTCGGTGATTATCTGCATGAAACATGTCAGCTACATGTACATGTAGTTCCCTATGCTGTTTGTATCAAAACATCCAATTACCAATGGCCATTGGTGATTGATGAGCTAATATTAACAAAGTGGTACAATTCAAGATTTTAAATGCGAAAACGCCCAGAAGCAAACTTCACTCAAATAAGAAGGGTAAAATGGCTCAGAATTCACCATGTACATGTAGATCATCAGAGAATCTCCAAGCTTTCACAGCCGTTGGATCATGATAAGCCCTGGATGGACCCTTGTTGTAAAAACATTGCGCTACGCCGCAGCGATGGGACACAAAATATCACATGCACACCCTGTTTTTTTTCTTTACACACCTTATTCCACTAATCCTGTCTAAAACATTGGTTCCGATGAAAAAGAAAATTTCCAAAAATTGCTGTTAATATAGTTAATAACATGGGCAATACATCTTTAAACAGTCTAGCTTAGTTGTAAGTTCCGTTTTTTTTTCAATTACTCCTTCCCTGCTCTCAATCTTCCATTGCTATTTTAAGACACGTTTAAAAAGCGGCACTCGTAACCCGAGAACAGTGTTGACGCAAATGCAATTCTTGATGAGAAAGATATGAATGTATATTCCAGGCACAATTACAGTTAAGAAAAAATAGCAAAATGTTCCGATGAAAAAGAAAATTGCCATCAAAATAGTGAAAAACATGGGTGATACACATCTTTAAACAGTCTAGCTTAGTAAGTCCTTTTTCCCCCCCCCCAATTACCCCTGTGGCTCTTTCCTTCCCTTCTCTCACAATCTTCCATTGCTATTTTAAGCCGCGTTGTTTAAAAAGCGGCGCTCGTAACCCGAGAATGGTGCTGTTCCAGAGGCCATTCTTGATGAGAAAGATATACATGTATGTATTTGTATAAATTTGTATTCTTGGTGCAATTTCTGGTGCAGTTTAATTGTCTTGGCAGTGTTGCACAAGGGTTACTATGAGCCTATCCAGACGACATTATGTGGACATATTTGAAGAACCTACAGTGTTTGTTTAGCTTTGAAATATGTACATAAGTGTATTCAAGATGTGTATTCAAGATGCATTGCTTCGGTTCCAATTTGCTTCCAATTTGAAAAAAGAAAAAAGAAATAAAATTCAATAAAATATTTAACAAAACTAAATTATGTACAAACAGTGTACATGTACATGTACATGTACATGATGTTGGTGCCTGAATGAATTTAAATTTATTTATGGGGACTTAATACTGGGGGAAAAACATGGTTCTGATAGTCTGTTACCTTTCAATAAAGAAAAACAACAAATTCAGATTAAACCTACTTATGCATAAAATTGGTAATTTAACCCTAACCCCCTTGGTATTCTGGCTAGGAACCTTTCTGAATCCTCCAAAATCCATCAGTGAACTTTTGGAAACATGCCCTTATGTTGTACCTTTACTTTATGCACACTAAGCATTCTTCAACAGATCTGTACTTGTATTTGTACGTACACTGTATGTTTGCATGATAACTCTATTATTGATCAACAAATTATGAAATTTTCCATCCATTCAAACATTCCGTAAATTTAATTATACAGCGATTGAACAAGATTGAACCCAGATCAGATCCATGGATAATTTCACTCCAAGTCGAGTCGATTCCCACTCACAAGGCAATTGTGCAATTTCCTCGACGATGGAGAGAATTCTAAATTAGACCCGAGGCAGGGCAAAGTCTAGCATTAGAACACGTACCCTGTACACCTCAATAAATTCTGGGGGAAATCTATGGCTAATGGACCTCGAGACGCGGGAATACTCATTTTAGTGATATGCCTCTGGTCCAGAATAATTGTTGTTTTTTATTCGTGCCTCGGTGAAGCCATTCATGTAGGGGTCACAGAAGGCAATAAACCACAATTTTATTTTCAGGCATGCAATTTAAGTGAGAATGATTTCAGGGGTTTCACAAATTTATCTTAAATTTGATCTGGTAGTTATTTCACTCTTTTTTTTAAAATAAAATAATTCCATACAAAGCTTTTTTAAAAGATGTATTGCCTGTGTTTTATCAGCAATTTTCAGAAATACATGTATTTGTTTTCATTGGAACATCAATATTTTAAAATGAGATACACTGTATTTCACATAAGCTTGGGCGATAACACGATAATATCGAATATCGCGATACCTTTTTTTTATTCGATTACGATATCGAGAACCTTTAAGTTATCGAGATATCGGCAAATCGCGATTAAAAAATATATCGCGTTAAAAAAAAAATCGCCATTGTGAGTCAAGTCAGAAATTCCATGGAAACAAAATTAGAACAGTCTTTTCAGCTTTTGGAAGTGAGAAACAACAGCGAACTACTTCGGAAGTACATACACGCTCTGCGAACGAATTTGTGATTTATTGTGACGCTTGTAGAGGGGTACATACTTGTGGTTGTCGGCTTTAAAGCAATCATGTGTGAATGAAAAAAATAATCGCGACACTATCGAAAATCATGATATATGTTTGTCGATATATCGTGGATGAAAAAAATCCAAGCCAAGCTTAATTTCACAAAATAATTGCCAGAAGCTTGGTTTTACAGTAAACAAAAAAGTGCAAAAATTAATTCTGTGATTTCTGGCCTGTGATTTCTCAGGATTTTTCCTGATTTTAGGATTTTATACAAATATTCTTGAAAGAAGAGATTAGCCACCAAAGAAAGAAAGAAGTAGCCAGTCTTGTGTCCAAACTTCTTGTTTCTTGTTTGTGGGAATGTGGAGAGTCTGTAAATCCTCAAAAATTAAACATCCAGGAGGTTCAAGGGGCTTTGTCCTCTAGACCAAAGGGACACCCAGGCCCACTACCCATTTTTCAGGATTTTATACTTTTGTCAAATTACACCCCTGTTAATTATGACGGAACCCACCATAAATTCATTTCGGTACATAACTGTAAAACCATTCTTCTCACGGTTATTTTGAGAAACATTTCATTCTAAAGCATTTTGTTTCCCTTCAAGTAAAATAACAATGTTCTAATGAAAAAGGAAATTTATGGAAATTGCGGTTAAAATAGCGAAAAAACTTGGACAATACATCTTTATTTCGTACATATATTGATGTTTGTCCTTCTCTGGCAAAGATGACCACGAACTTCCAGTACTCAATGTTGTTTGGGGATGGGAGTGCGGAGATGGCTGAGCAAGCCAGTCTGTGCAGGGCATAGCCGGTCACAGTGTGTGGGCACTGGAGTGTCAGGGGCTGGCCGGACGGGACGTTGCTCAGTCGTCTCTTTCGCCACATGTACTGCTAAAATGCTATCAGTTCAATTTGTCCAATTACATGTTTTTTAACAAAAAGGTCATAAACCAGATAATTATATCAATATCAATTCCTGAATCAAAAGAAATACTTGATTGGATTAGACAGCAAGATGTACGGTACAGGAATTACATATACAAACGGTTCATTAACACGGTAGTTTTGCCATAAGCATCAAAATTGATTTGTGTATTATTGATTACGCACAGCGTCGTTATTGCTTTTCCGGGGGACGTGTTGACATGTTCCATCGCATTCCCAAAGATATGGACCCGTGTTTTTAATCTCAACCGTTTTGGTTTCCTGATTTGAGGAATTCAAAAGATCAAATCAAATATAAACACGAAGGGATTTTAAAGGGAGTGTGTACACCTGATTACAAATTTAGTGAATTTTATAATCCAAAAACTTACTTGATGTGAATTATGACATGCTGCCATTTTTTTTAGAAAACAACGTGTAAATGGGTCATTCCACCAGGTTGGGCCAGTTATGTAAGTAAATGTAGCATTTATTATCATTTATTATCATTTATTGTGACTCCTAATTAGCATTATTGTAACTTCCTATTCAAGGCACAGAGATTGATTCATTCTAATTTGAAGAACAACTGAGAATGTGCACTCATAATAAGGATAATGAATGGTACATCTACCTACATGTACGTAACAAGGACACCATGTCACAAAGCTTGTCCCCAACCTGGTGGAATGACCCAAGAATGCACACTCATTCATAATAAGGATAATGAATGGTACATCTACATGTACCTATGTGTACGTAACAAGGACACCATGTCACAAAGCTTGCCCCAACCTGGTGGAATGACCCAAGAATGCACACTCATAATAAGGATAATGAATGGTACATCTACCTACATGTACATGTACAAGGACACCATGTCACAAAGCTTGTCCCCAACCTGGTGGAATGACCCAAGAATGCACACTCATAATAAGGATAATGAATGGTACATCTACCTACGTGTATATAACAAGGACACCATGTCACAAAGCTTGCCCCAACCTGGTGGAATGACCCAATTACATGTACAAAAGTCATGGCTGTGATACATTTTTAGGGAGCCTACATGTTTTTTTTTTTATGTTCTACAAAAAGTAGCTGTCCGGCAATTTACTGTAAATTTAACAAAACATTCCTGTTGTCTCTTTAAGATGAAAACACTTCAAACGAAATGATTTCTCAGGATGATTGATACATTTACACCCAAGTTTACACCAAGTCATTTGTTAATTTGATAATCTGGTAATTACCAATGTTGTACACATATGTAGGCCTACCTTCCCTTCAGTTCTTTCTCTCCGGAATTAATTGTTTTCATTATTGTAATTTGATACTGTAAACAATCAAGGTCAGGTGTGGAAATTATTAATAATTTGTTTATCTTTGGACTATTGAAGAGAGTATCAAAATAAAGGTTATGATTCTTATTGGTCAACTGTGCGGTCTGCTGTCAAAACAAGACAAAACAAGACCCGTTGTCAGGTGATGATGTTCAATTTGGTAATCTGGTATGTTGTTCCATGACAAATGCGGGCGCTGTTTTATGATATCACAATAGGAACTCTCTATGTTGCCACTTGGAGTAAAAGCAGGGGTTGGAATGGCCACTTGCTTGATTAACGGAAGGACTACTGCATGTATATCTGCAAGGTTTGATTGGTTGGGATGGGGAGGCTAGTGTACAAACATAAGAAACACTTCACTTTGATGGACTCAGTACCAGGGATAAATTAAACAATGGCTATGTGTTCCAATTCCATCTACATAGTACAGTACAATGACTACAAGTCCAGCAGTTGGGTGGTACATGTAGTGTTGGATTTGGGCAGATTCGGGAAGGTTTTTATTAAAGCCAAAGTAGCCCAGAGGTTAGGGTTAAAAAACAAGAATACACAACTTCAGAGAATTGATTTGTGAAAAGACCAAGAATTCAATCAACGTTTATACATCATGTCGTAAATGTACAAACCAACCATTGCATATGATTGTGTTACGGCATCACAGAAGTGCTTACAATGTATGTGTGAACAATTTAATTGACATTAAAACCCTACTTCACACCTTCCGCTTGATTTTATTTATTTATTTTTTTTTTACCCCCTCCAAAAAAATAAATAAATAAATAAAAAATCAAGTGAAAGGTGTGAAGTAGGGTTTTAAATAAATAAAATTTGAGTTCCATGGGTAACACGGTCTTGGCAAAAAACTTATGAATGTCCAAGTATACATTAATTTTTACCAACATGGCGGCCATTTTGGTTTATCAATAACAGCCCATTTTTAAGGGATTTGTCACCAGTCTGTGAAACTGAAGTACAAATTTTACCCACCGGTTCTCCTTAGAACCACACTTCTTCATAGAAGAGATTATTTAAAATGGTTCGCGAAATGTAAACAAATGTACTTACATGTAGCCCTTTGGACAGGCAGTTTTTCTTTAATCCAATTGCTTGAAATTTATTTCAGTTGCTCTGCTTGTTATATTACCCAAATTTCCGACAATTCCAAGTCAAATAAAGGAAACTGATGTCAACAGAGGGCGGGCTTCAAGTAGAGAAACAAAAGTGGCACATTTGTCTGGTGTTACCCTCAAACCTTATTTCATTCATAACCACTCCACCATGCAAAGGTTCAATCATATTTAAAATGAGACACATTACATTGATCTACAGCTGTACGTGTAAATACAACCTTGCAAAATCTGGAATAAGGCACTTCATCTCGAATCTTGTTCATCCGTAATTTTAACAATACTTTTGGCGAATAAATTATGATTTTTTTAAAATTGCACAAGTCATGTACACTGTTTGTTGCCTGTTACTCTACTAGACACTCCCATTGTAAACATGTACATTTGTAACATGGTACATTGTGTAAACATGTACACGTAGATAAACAATAAATGCTGGAGATCTAGTTCCTTGTTTTGATGGACTTAATCTTTGTGCACCATCATGACCATAAAAGGTCTTTAAAGGAAGAGTAGACCATTGGTAAAGTCCTTTGTCTGTAATGGTGCTGGGATGGTTAAATGACCAAAACTGCACTAACTGTTTAGAAATTTGCTAACCGGCTAACCGAAACCAACATTTTAAAAATGATGTTGGAAGAATTTGCCACCAATTTTGTTGTTGTGGACTTTCTTTTTTTGCCGCATTGGTTATTAAATAATCAATAATAAGCTTGGGCGATATCGATATTTTTCATCCACGATATATCGGCAAACATGACATACATGTAAAACACAATAAAGGGGGCCACTTTGCATCCGTCACGTTAGCAGGTTTTCCAATGGTTGTTATTTATTTTTAAGTACCTGAAACCGACCAAAAAGTGTTTCAACATGTGAATGGACATGCAGGCTAATACTAGAACTAATTTGAGTTGATTTATTTGATTTATTTTTATTTAATTTTTTTTTACCCTCAAATTTCCATAAAAATTTGACGGAAAAAGTTACCTCACTTTTCCGTCCATTTGTTGATGGAAATTTTAGGGTAATTAAAAAAATAATAGTAATAATCAACTCAAATTATCTTTAGGATAAGCATACGTGTCTATTCAAATGTTGAAATTCTTTTTGGGTGGTTTCAGATTTAAAAAAAAAATTACAACCATTAGAAAAACTGCTAACGTGACGTAACGAAAGTGGCCCCCTTTATTGTGTTTTATGTCATATCGCGATTTTCGATAGTATCGCGATTATTTTTTTCATTCATGCATGACTGCTTTAGTGCCGATAACCATGGGTACATGTATATCTACTCCCCAACAAGCATCACAATAAATCGTAAAGTTGTTTGCATAATGTGTATGTACTTTGCTTTTGTTTCTCACTTCCAAAAGCTGAAAAGACTGTTCTAATTTTGTTTCCATGGAATTTCTGACTTGATTCACAATGGCGATTTTATTTAATCACAATATATTTTTTTTAACCCTCCTACTCTAGCTGCATTTTAGTGGGAAGTTGCTATAGTGGTCAAAATCAGTCAATTGACTGTTTTTGACTGTTGAATCAACTGTGCACACATGGGCACTGGTGACTTGTTTTGACCATTTAAGTAACTGCCACACACTGTGCTATGACTGCTGGTGACTGATAATCATTATCAGCTTCAGGGGATCACTGACTTGTTTTGACTGAACAAACAATGATAGGGGTGTTGAAGGCTGCCAGTTTTTGACTGATAAATCAATGCAGGGCCACTTACGCTAGGGGTCAATGATTTGTTTTGACTGATAAATTAATTTATTTTGACCATAGCGCTTATATCAGTCCAAAATGGCCGACTTATTTTGACCACCATCCACATTACAAGATACTTTTACATGCACCAATTAAAAACAGTCAACTCATTTTGACCAAAGTGCCTTTACCAGTCAAAAATGGTCAACTCATTTTGACCACCTTCAACATTGCATGATAATGCTTTTACCACTACCATTCAAAAACAGTCGACTGTTTTTGACTAATTGATTACTTGCTACACATTAGGTTTGACAATATTTGACCTGTAAGTGCTGTAGATATACACTGGCATGAACTTTGAAATTTTGACTGATTTTGACCCTTGTAGTAGTAGGAGGGTTAATCGCAATTTGCCGATATCCCGATAACTTAAAAAGGTTCTCGATATCGTAATTGAATAAAAATTAAAAAAAGGTATCGCGATATTTGATATTATCGTATTATCGCCCAAGCTTAATCAATACGGGAAGTTTATTGATGCTTTTTGATTGAAAATGTCGTAATTGCTGACTGTCTAGTTTGTGTGGCCATCGGGTGCCAACTTTTGGTTAACCGATTACCCAACTGTAAAAGTTTTGGTTAAACTCCCAGCACTAGTCTGTAAATGCATCGATCGGTTTGTTTGTGTGCAACAGTTCAAGGGATGTTTGAATACCATCATCAACTTTGACACCAATTTAGTTTCATGTAAATCCGAGATCATTCATGTTCTTTTCGAGATTACCAGATAGTGTACAAGGAACCGCATCTAGGGCAACATCAAATCACTTACAATATTGGTATTCAAAAGTTACATGTATTATATATACATGTACGTTCAACCCTCTAGTTTTCAAGAAATACATCATAAAAAGTACCAATAGATGTTCACGTTATTGAGAAAATGACAATTGTAGCATGTTTTTTTAAAGTTTTTTTTTACGTTTTACAAAAAGTTGCCGGGTTACCAATCCTTTTTGTCACTAAAATGAAAGAACTTCATAAAGGAATAATCTGGGACCATCACAAAAATTTGTTATCTTGGGTAAAGTTTACCTTGATTAAGAGAAAATGTTTGAAATTAGAAATTAATCACAGCTGTGATCATTTGCTTTTTAGAATGAATGTAATGCATGGAGTGTCGTGGCCGAGCGGTCTAGCTTACCGGACTCAAGTTCTGGTGTTAGCAGCAGAATGTGGGTTCGAATCCCGGCCGTGACACTTGTGTCCTTGAGCAAGACACTTAACCATAATTGCTTCTCTCCACCCAGGGGTTAAATGGGTACCTGTGAGGGCAGAGTTGGTTGATTAGCCCTATATGCGCTGTAATGGCAGCAATTGAGCTGTATACTCCCCAGGGAGCTGAGATGGTTTCAGGAATGATTTATGAGCCTTATGAGCAGGGGTAATGATATAATGCGCCTTGAGCACCACTTAGTTGGTGGATACGTGCACTATGTAAGTCCACACATTATTATTATTATTATTATGTACGTTCAACCCTCTAGTTTTCAAGAAATACATCATAAAAAGTACCAATAGATGTTCACGTTATTGAGAAAATGACAAAAATTGTAGCATGTTTTTTTTAGTTTTTTTTTTTACGTTTTACAAAAAGTTGCCGGGTTACCAATCCTTTTTGTCACTAAAATGAAAGAACTTCATAAAGGAATAATTTCTCAGGATGATTGATACAGTTCATGTAACAACTTTACACCAAGTATGCTTAGATAATCTGGGACCATCACAAAAATTTGTTACCTTTGGTGAAGTTTACCTTGATTAACCCTCCTATGCCCAGGCTGAAATTTGGCCCAGTAAGCACCGCACCCACAGACAGTCACTTGAGTATTTTTGGTTGCATTGCCAATTGCTCACACATGTGTATTTTTTCTCTAAGAGTGCTGGAGTTAGTGGCAAAGTCAAACACACTTGTGTATGTCCTACGTAAGTTATATGCAGAGTCACACAGAGCTGTGTATGTACTGCAGACTCATATACAGTTGAGTGGTTTTGGTTTGACCTCCTACCATAGCCACATGTCCTTGCATTTATTTGAGTGCACTGCACAAAGTCAGTGGGTTGGGAGTGACATACAAATTTTGAGTGTCTTTGATCGTTAAACCTATAGGAGGGTTAAGAGAGAAAATGTTCGAAATTAGAAATAAATCACAGCTGTGATCTATTTGCTTTTTAGAGTGAATGTAATGAAATAAGCTGAAACTTTTACAGGTTGGCTTTACAGCTTGATTCTTATAATATATGGATGCAATTTACAGACCGTTTACTGATGGTGTACACATACTGCTTGAATTATGTTATATTTCAATCATAGGCTTTTTTTCCCCTTTCATTTTGTATTTTGTTTCTTTCTTTTGACTTGCTCAATTGTTTTCTTGTGATTGGTCTTGCTCTTGCTCTTGTCCTTTCCTTGGCATCACATGAGCGACAGGTACATCAACGCCTTCTGCGGAGTGGAAAGCGAGGAAACAGTGTCCTGCACAGAGATGAATGTTGCAGGATATGCATCCATAGCGGGTCATAATATTCTTCTTACTGGGTGTTTTCTTACCCTCTCGGCAGCACTGGATGCACATCCTGCCAAACGTGCTGGGCATGCGGATCAACTGGTGTTTGGGACCGTTGAGCAGGGGCACCGGTTTAACAAAGTGCTGGTACTCCGTGGTGCCCTCGGCGAAACCAGCAATCAGTGAGGTGGCGACTTCGACGGTGAACATGCGGTGGGTCAATTGGCTGCCAGACTCATTGCTGCTGGTGTTTTCCTTGTAGCAGAGCCAGGCGTTGACCCTGCTCACGTCGATGAGGAAATAGAGGAGTTTCCGCCACCACTTCATTGATTGCCGGCTGCAGGACTGGTACGAACGGAGCTGGTCATGGCGGCTAACTCCTACGTTGTATTTGACGTAGTCAATCACTTGAGGAGGGGCACGAACGTTAGACTTCTTTTTGGGGATTTTCTTGTTGTCTTTGATGTAGTCATTGGTCTTGTCACGATAGCCCTGGTGACAGGTGGATAGCAGGCATAAGACCTTGATGTCTTTCCAGATGACGGCCGTCATCTTGCCCTGTTGTCTGAAATACATTGTTCCCCTCGGGGCCTTCTCAAGGTCCTGCATCTTCATGTAGTTGTTAGTGTTGATTGTGGGAATGTTGCTGAAATCATCCGGGAGACCCTTAAAGGTTCGGTTAACTTCCCCGCATAGGTGCGTCCTCTTCTTAAGAAGCTCAGTGGCCAGTGCTACCGATGTGTACGTCTTCTTGAGGTAGAGCTCATGGAACTGATAAAAGAAGGGCTCCATTATCTTGAAAGCGACGTTCTTCACCTTGAGGCCCGTCTCGGGTTGCACCATCATGTTGAGAAGGTACCCTGATTTGGCCTCGCAGATGGTGAATATTTTGAATGCCACCTTGCTTGGTTTTAGCGGCATCAGGAAGCGTTTGACGTTGGTCTGTCTGGTCTTGTGCAACACCGTGGTTTCATCCAAGGTTAGCTGTTTCGCAGGGTGCCAGTTGGCAAGGCAGTTGGCGACCACCGTATCCCATACAATCTGAAGCGGGTACATAGGATGTTCCATCATGTACGCCCATCGCTGCTGGGGATTTTTGATTGTTTTCGGGCCTTTCTTTGGATTGGCACAGGCAAGGATTTCTGCGATCAGATTAAATCTCCCCCGAGTCATTGTAGAGGACACGCAGGCATTTCGCAGGGCAGGATTAGTCGACCAGTCGTCCTCATAGCACGTGTTCCTGTGGACACCTTGTACCATCCTGATACCCACCCAGGCTTTGATCTCCTCGGTTGTGGTGGGCTTGGTGAAGCGCGGATTGGACTGCCCAGCAATGTTCGTATATCTGGCGATTTTTTTGAAGAGCATGAGCGGGAAAAATGATAGAAAGTAAAGGAGGGGGTCATCATTCTCTGGGCGATTCATAGATGGGCCTTGGGGTGTTGGCCCTTTGAACCTGTGAAAGTGGTTTGTTTTGAGGTTTCTGGACCAGCCGTTTCTATCCGTGGGGTAGATGACGTCATCATCAGAAGGCGGGTCGGGATCATCATCTGAGCCAGGCTTAGTGTAAGCTCGCTGTCTCCTAGATGGACGGGATGAGACTTCGCAATCCGAGTTGTCGGATGAGTCGAAGAGGACGTCGCCTTCGTCTTCGGACGGAGGGGCCGATGAATCTGTTTCGGAATTGGAGTAGTGGGACGCGTCATCCTTGTCTGCCTCGTCGATGCTACTGTCGGATGCTGATAATGAGATCATGTTATCATTGTCACTGTGGTCGTCATCATCGTTTTCATTGCTGGTGGTGGGCATGAATGCAGAAGAAGGTCCAGGAGTTGGTGGGATGAATTCATTGCCCTCCTGCTGCATCATCCATCTCTCCTCCTGCTCTTGTTGCCTTCTGTCGTCGTGCTTGAACACTTTTATCGGCAGGATGTCACCCTGCATGTCAATGCCCCCTTCCTCCCGTCTTCCATCTTCTTTTTCTTTCTTCACTGGGGCTTTTCCAGATTTGTGTTTTTTTGTTTGAGGCTCTAGCCTGTCAATAAATAATTAAAAGACAAATAAGAATCTATTAATTTATGAAATTTTTACGTCTGTGATAAATAATTAGATTTTTTGCGCTACACCAACATTATCCCTAACTCCCTAACAGTACAGTACAGTTTAGGTCCTCATTTTGAAGCTTTAGGCTTCATATGAGTCAGGACTCCTAGGAGCCTGGTGAAACCAGTCTTTGACTGTGTTTCTCTTTTAATCTGCTCAATAGAAATATCACCCAGAAGTCTTGAGATACCTATCCAGGGATCTCGATAGTATGGGACTCTAGGAATAAAAAATAAACTAAGCTTGGTCAAATTTGTATTTTCCCTACGACAAGTATGAGCTATGTATTTCAGATACTTGGAGTTAATATAATTCCGAAGTGGTTGACTTTTTGTTATGCGCTCTAGATCTATATTAGCAAAGTAAAGAGCATGATTAACTTCACCTTCTACAAGTGAAGGTTTCCTACGGAAACCATCTTTAATCATTCGCCTTAGGAAACCATACCAACTACTTTCAATCCTTTTTATTTATTTCTCACTAGGCAGTTGGAGGATGTTACTGAACAATAAAAATCCTCCAACTGCCTTTGTTGTCTAGGGAGTTAGGGTTATTATGAGCACTGTACATGTATACTCAGTGCTGTCGAAGTGTCTGCAGAAAAAATCCACAGGCGAATTGGGCAGGATTTGAATGTGTAAAGCAGGGCTTTGTGGGTTATAATCTGTGGAATATTTTTCTTTCTCATAACCAATACAATGAAGTGAGCTGAAATGTTGGTTGGTTTCTGTACAGACGTTCAACAGGGCATGGAATCAGTGTCCTAGTTTAAGATTAACACAGTGACTAAAAATTCCTGGCTCATTTATTCAGCAGCAATGGTAATATGACCTTATCATGTGGTGTTATGGCAGTCACAGAGTTTATCTAAAGCTAGCACGCCGATTCCATGCCCTGTTGATTGTGACGAAACTGTCCCTTTAATTCAGTATTTCAAAGGACGTTTGACACCATCAATTTAACACTGGAAAGTAAAGTACATGTAAGTTTCATGTAAATCTGTGATCATTTACGGTAAGGTATACATACATTTGGTAATTAAAAAATAACCAAACCATCAAGAATATTTATCAGTGTAAAATTAGTTAGTGTCAAGTCGATGATGGTATGACAATTCTACCAATAAATAGAGGTTCCTAGGTCAATTATTTTGTACTCAAATTTAGGAACGAGTATTCTTTCATAAATTTGAACTGGGAATTACTTCACAAACCAATGGTACATGTATTTTGTAATGAGGGATTAAAAGTTTGTCGCGCGGTCGTTACCGCAGGTTAATGATCGGTTTTGGGCCTTTGGTTTGGTCTTTATCGCCCGTGACTATGCACAAAACATACATGTGTACCAATGTATGTTTGAGAAGAAGTTAAGTAAATCCCAGTTCGAATTTGAGTGATTAGTAAATAATTGACCTAGGAACCTCAGACAAATATTTATTGGGAGAATTGTCATACCATCATCAAAACCATCATCAAAGTTGTGTGCAAATAGTTCACAAAGGTGGTGGTCACACCCCCCCTGTAGCTTAAAAAATAAATAAATACATGTAAATAAATATAAAATAAGAGTATTTACCCCACTTTTTACCCTTAATCAAAATCAAAATATTTCAAAATATCAATCAAAATATTTCCTGGGAGAAATATTTCTGAGGGTTAATTTTTACCCAAACACATTTCACCGCCCTTCCCTTGACAAATTTCTGGCTAGTGTACATGCCTGTAGGAACCAATGATTAGATGGATATGAAACGATCATTGTAGCTCGGGGCTCTTGACTGAGGCCAGTGATTTTAAACTTTGGTCTAGTACATGTATGACCAAACTTATCTGGTGGTCTTTTTTTTTTCTTTTTTCTTTTTTTTTATTAATTTTTTTTTTTAAATTTAACCCTAACCCCCTTGGTATTCTGGCTAGGAACGTTCCTGAATCCTCAAATCCATCAGTGCACTTTTGGAAACATTCCCTTATCTTTAAAATGCACCATGCATTTTCGTTGATCTTTCATATTCAGCACTTATAGCCTGTACTTCTTGCCTGGTAGTAATTTTGTCCCATTTGAAGAGGTGAAAGTACCAGTTTCAAACTGCTGAATTTTTCCCAAAAAGTGCCCCTTGGAGGATTTTGATGGATTTGGGGTGATTAGGGTTAAAGCCAGTACATTTTTCATCTGAAATTTGCGCGAATGATTACAAAAGCTGAACTGTTGTCTGGTAGATTTTCCTGAAATTTTAGCCCTTCAGGGTCAAATCAACCAGTGGTCCCCAGGTGACCCTCTCAGATATTGATGAAACTTCATCAGAATGATGGAATGTGGCCAGAATGAACACATACAAAAAAGCTAAATCATACTCCATGTCGTTTTCGAGATATGGCCCATTGAAATTTGGTCGAGTCGGCCATTTTGTGAGTGCGCGAGTCGCGAAAAGTGATTTTTGTGATATTTTCCGACTTTGAAAGCTCATACATTGTAATTCAGTCTTTGTAACAGGTAGAAAGCTCAAATTTGGTACTCTAGCTAACTTGTTGCCAATTTTCATGAATCTGCACTCAAATTTAATGTATCTCATTTAGTTTTTTAGTTATTGTCACCCAAAGTAGGCACCTTATTCAGCCGAAAATGTTTTTAGCGATTTTTGAGGTCACTCTGTGCCGACATGAGGGGTCACATGAATCCCATATTCCCTAGGTATTATCTGTGGGTGCATGTCTGTAGCCATGAGTAATTATAAGCTCACCAATGCATTAATTAAGAAATAGAATGGGTCCAAAGTGGGCTCCAGTCTTTTTGACCTTTTTTTGGCTGAGAGGGTCACCTGGGAACTTTTCCGAAAATTTGTTGATTTGACACGGAATGACACTTCATCTCAGTCAACATGTAGATCCTGTGTCTTACATTATATGGTACACGTATACATGTACATGTATATCCAAAATATTATTGTACAGTAATCATTCTGCCTTGCGGATGGTGTGTGTGTGGGGGGGGGGGGGTGTACATGTACCATTAAAGGTGACTCGAGAAAAAATAATCAAATGTCCACAGCTAATTCTTGGTAAGATCAACGGTACAGAATATTTATTTTCAACTGTTGAGTTTACTGGGAGCTCACTAACATCAATCTTGTCTGAGATCTACATGTATGCCGCAAATTCCTCCATTTACCTTAAATGACGCATCAAAAGTTACGTACTCAACTGGATGGTAACTTGCAAATGAAATTAGAAGTTTGGTGCGTAAGTTTGTTTCGGTGACGGATTCTGTAAAATGCTGAATTCCAATGTGTGGACATCTTGAGCGTTTTTCTTCAGACGCACAAAATTGTGGTCATCAAAAAATTTATGTTGGTATTTATAATGACTCAAACTGGAAAAGTTTATATTTTTTAAATATAATGGTATAATTTGGAGCTCTCAAAATTGTTTAAAGACCAATAAAGGTAACAACCATTTATATTAGGGATGTCACTCATGCACTAACAATTTCGTGCTGAACGGGAAAATTGCCCAGTGAAGGCTAACTTCATGCTATGAGTTTGAGGTGTTAACATTAATAAAAAGGAATGAAAAATTATGGAATGAAAGTGTACATTGTCTTCTTTAATATAATGTTTTTATCTTTTTATATTTCCGATCCGTTATTGAAATATTAATTTTTAAATACAGCCATATTTTTGCTTTTGCGCAGTGGAGCGGATGCAGTGGACCGTACACTCCTGGCACTTAATTGGGTTGAAAAATTGTACCATCTTTTTTCTTATCGGCGCGATGTGATCACATCGTTCAATTGCCGACATCAACCCCTTATGATTCCAGCTATCGGTCAGGTCCAGACACTTTTGGATCAAAACAAAAAATTTGAAGTTACCGCGTGCAGAAGCCGGAAAATTGAGAGAACCCCGATTCGTGCCAAATATGTGAATGTCAGTGACAGATTTCGTGGAAGTGCCTTATATTTTTGAAAAGAAGAGAAAATTTCCTTCAAAAAACGTCACAGGACCTTATGCTACAGTCACACTGTCACGATTTTTGATTGCGAATGCACAATGGATGTCCAGCGGATGGTCATCCGTAGTCATACGTAATGATACATTGGGGATACTTAGTCATTCGTAGTAGAGTCCTAATCATACGTGGGCATCCGTTATGGTCCACGATGGCACAACGGAAGTTTCAAACAGTTCAAAACTATCGTTCTGGAATCGTGGGGAAAAAAATCTGTTGTGTATCCTGTGTACATCCCTAGTCATACGTAGTGCATACGTAATGGCAATCGTGAACAATCGTAGACATACGTGAACATCCTTTGTACAATCGTGGCAGAAATCGCTAGGGATGCACACAGGAAGCATTACGTATGACTAGGGATGTACACAAGATGCTCAACGGATACACTGCGAATGTTAAAATTACACTACGGATGACCAAGTATGACAACGATTTATAACGATTGCAGTAAGATTACACAACGATCATAACGATTTATCACGATCTATCACGATTAATCACGATTTCAAAACGATTCTGATCTTGTTTGGTTTTGAAAAAGTATAAATAGGGTCAGAACCTTTATATTTTGGAAAATGGCTGTATTTATAGGCAATCATCACGAGATCGGCTACATCCGTTGAACAATCGCTGTGCAATCGTTGGGCAATCGTTGGGCAATCGTTAACCAATCGCTGTACATCCGTGTATAATCGTGGTCATACGTTGTGATTAGTAACATCGTGGTCAATCGCTGTGTATACGTGATTATCTGTGGGTAATCGTTACGCATACCTAGTAAATACTTTGTATACTCTTATAGCAATCGTATAATCGGGTTCATACGTTGTGGAACCTTAGTGGAGTCTTTGTGTAATCTTGTAGAAGTGAAAGTTCCACGGATGTACACGTATGGCAACGGATGAAATTAATTTTTTTAATCGTGGTCATACGTGGACAATCGTAATGCCAGATCGTGACAGTGTGACTAGCTTTATAGGTGCGAGTAAAGGATCACATCGCTAGAGCGATTCGAACATTGACAACCTGTGACAATCAGTTAACATGGCAAATGGCGCTTCAGCAGATCGCATGAGTGATGCAGGCTTCCAATACCACGGATCTACTGTACATAGCGATCTTTGCGACTGTCTGTCTACCTAATTTGGATATTTATCATTCAATTGTATTGAAACTGTGTTGAGATATTACAAATACCAATACAAATACTCTGTGAAAAAATCAGGACTCTGTGAGCTTTACTTTTATATTAATTATATTAATTAGCTGTTCTTTGCATCGGTCCATGTTGAAAAAAAAATTGTATTTCCCAATTTTGGGTCGGCGTAATGTAAAAACTTAAAGTAATGAGCATCTGATTTTTTTAGAATGCTATTTGTTCTATGGATATCAATATAAAGTGAAAATTGGGACTATCTTAATTTTCTTCATTCAGATAATCATATATATATGACATAAAACACAATAAAGGGGGCCACTTTCCTACCGTCACGTTAGCAGTTTTTCTTATGGTTGTAAATTTTTTTTAAATATCTGAAACCACCCAAAAAGAATTTCAACATTTGAATAGACATGCATGCTTATCCTAATGATAATTTGAGTTGATTATTACTATTATTTTTTTAATTACCCTAAAATTTCCATCAACAAATGGACGGAAAAGTGAGGTAACTTTTTCCGTCCAATTTTTATGGAAATTTGAGGGTAAAAAAATAAATAAAAAGATAAAAAAATAAAATAAATCAACTCAAATTAGTTCTAGTATAAGCTTGCATGTCCATTCACATGTTGAAACACTTTTTGGTTGGTTTCGGGTACTTAAAAATAAATAACAACCATTGGTAAAACTGCTAACGTGACGGATGCAAAGTGGCCCCCTTTATTGTGTTCTATGTCATATGCAAAGATGGTAATTTGTTGGTAATAAGTCTGAATCTTAAAATTGCTGTAACTTGAGAACGCTTTGACCGATTTTAAAAATGTTTGTGTCATTCTGTTTCAATTTAGCAGTAGAATCTAGATATACAGTAAATAACCCGCTAGAAACACTTTGAAAAAACCCCATTGACATCCTATTTATATCACAGGTAAATGAAATCTTAATTTCACATCACTACAATAATTATAAACCATGCAGTGAAGTGTATGGCATCATGTTACTAGTGCTAGTGTTAACTGTTCTACTGTTACTAACTGCATTAGATGTATTTCTAATGTACCTGAAAACAACTTGTTTATTTATGTTCATAAAATATTTACCCATCTTTGGTGTCCATATCCATTGCTTTCCACAAACTGAGGAAATAATGTATCTCCAACTCGCTTGAAATGAGCCAACCAACCTGCACTTCACAATAGCCACATTGAAATCAAAAAGCCCACAGTGTGCCAAGCATGCAGCCTTCCATGTACAGTACAGTCTAGTCGGGACCTTGCTGTGTGGTTAATACCACATGTGTGTGTGCATGGAGCTTATATGAAATAAACAGTGTACAATCCTGCATTGTACAGGATGCAATATTTTGTGCATACTGCACTAAACCACAGCATGCGCTATGCATACACATTCACTCCAGAGGTGACTGTGCAGTGACCCATGACCTAGATGCTCCCTGCAGCTAGAATGACCCTGAATGGAAGGTCTGCAAAAAGATACAATGTAGTTCAGCATAGGTGAAGTTGGTTATCAGTTACTTAATACTGCAACTTAAATCATGGTTGCTGAAATACACAATGTAGTTATGGTTAAAGTTATGGATGCATGTTGTAACAGATTTTACCTTGCCAAAAAAAGGCAATACATTTTTGGTGAAATGTCTGCATCTATCCTTCATAAGAAACGATGTATAACCAAACCTGTGAAAGTTTAAGCTTATTTCATTGTGTTAACAAGAAAATACAGTGCTTTTACACGTATACTGTTCATACTGTTTGTATTCAATTAAACTATGGATGTTCCAAAGTGGAAAACTAATTTATCTCGAACTTGAGACAGAAATGCATGTGTTTCAAGGGATTTTTGATGACCCTGTAAATTTTACATCAAGATAGTTTTTTATGTAAAATTGATGTTTTTTCAAGATGCATTAAAACCCTAACTCCCTAGGCCCACTTGCTTACATATAACCTGAATCCTCCAAAATCCTTCAGTAGTAAAGCAAGCACATGACATGTATGCACACTTGTGTTTCTAATCTGTGATGCATAAATACATAACAGCAAAAGAAACGTCATCCCCTAAATTTTGATAAGCATAACCTGAATCCTCCAAAATCCTTCAGTAGTAAAGCAAGCACATGACATGTATGCACACTTGTGTTTCTAATCTGTGATGCATATATACATAACAGCAAAAGAAACGTCATCCCCTAAATTTTGATAAGTCTGAGAACGTGTTTAGCTTATGTGTCCTCAGACGTCATGCATGACGAATTTTGAGGTCAACCAAATTTGCCACATTGTGTTCGTGTTACACTCCATACTCATAATATTCTTCATTAAACAAATTAATTAATTATAAAATGAAAATAATAAATATTTTTAGGGGTGACGTTTCTTTTGCTGTTATGTATACATGGCCAGAGACCCTCCCTGCATGCATAGAGCAATAAACAGTGTCCACTGACCCAAGCACTTACCTTATATGCCTAATAACCCCAATCCTTCAAAATCCGTCACTTTAGCAAAGAGCATGTAGCATATAACCTTAATCTTTCAAAATCCTTCACTTTATAGCAAAGAGGATTTTGGAGGATTTGGGAAGGTTAGGGTTAAGGCCAAAAAAAGTACTTGTACCCCATTGGTAAAATGTCTGTAAATGCATACATACTTTACAAGAAATAACAGACTTGTATTTGAGTCCTCAAACCTCGAGTCCGAGTCCTCAGTGTCAAGTCTGAGACAGAGTCCCCAGTCATATGGGTCAAGTCCGAGTCCGAATCACAAGTCACTTTAAAAGCCAAAAGAAAACAGAAAACAGAAAACCTTATAAATACACATGTCAGGGTTCAAAGTTAAGTGAAAAAATACTCAACATCTGGGCTAGTATCTCATAAATTTTACTCAACCAAAGATTTGTTTCCAAAATCAACTTGAGTCATACAATTGAAAAACTCATTGAATTTTATCTTTGTTGTGCTTTATTTTGATTAATACAATAATGTTTGGAAATCTCACAGTCCCTCGCGACTGTAATTTTTAAATTTAGGAGTGGGGGGGGGTGTGTCAGCAATTAGTCTCAGAAGCCATCCATCCCCCTTAATAATGTTGATCCATCGTTTGGATGGAATTATTGTAGAATGGAATTATTGCATATATCATGATTAATTTTGATGCTGTCAAGTTTAAAGATCCTTACATATACACTGTAAGTCTGACTGCCATTATAGCAATATCATATTTCATTTTTATATAAATAACCTATATGTCACTGGTGTTAGTGTAATGATCAATCAAAAACAATTATAGCAGTTGGAAATGCCTTTATTTTTATATCATTTATGTTTTTATATCATAAAATTGTGCACTTTTTCATAAAAGCATCAAATTTGGTACAGAGGTTCAGTTTGATAACATATCACAAATTTTAATGTTTTACCCCTTTTGTAAGGCCCATATTTCAGTAAAATGTACATGAATGACACAAAGTTTCCTATTCTTTGTAAAAAGGTAATTTACATACATTGTGTAATTAGCATAATAATTGGTATTACCATAGAGCAAGGACCAGATGGCGTTACACAAAATGTCCTATTCTTTAGTGTACAATAGCAATCCTTGTGTGCCGAACATGTTTTGCATCCTGGCTGATAATTTTGACAAAGATTATTGTGTTTAAATGGAGTAAAGGAAGCGCTGGTATTGGTAAAATTAAAAAATTTAAAAAGCAAAAACAAAAACAAAAAAACAAACAAAAAACAGGAACAACAACACGTTAACAAACGACTAGCTGTTGTCTGTACCTAAGCTGTACAAATGTATATTGACAGTGACAAATACTGACAATTAGCACCATTGACTTCCCTTTGGAATATGCTTCCACAAAGTTTAAGACTGTGTGACAATTTTAATTCTTTCAAAAAGCTTTTGAAAACTCACCTTTTTGTGCAAGCTTATAATGAATGTTAATTTTGTGCATTTTGTTTCATGTATTTATCTTTGTTTATCTAATGTTCCATATCTTTGTGTCTTTTTCATTATCACCAGCGCCTCGGATTAGGTTTCTAGATAGATGGCGCTTTATAAGTTTCATTATTATTATTTATTATTAAATGAGCTTTTTATGGATTCTTACCTTCTGTATTTAGCTGCAACAGTTGTTTGTGGTTAATTTGAGTGGCATTTTAAAAAATTTTTTTTTTTTTTTTTTACATTTGCTTTGCGCCTTTCAACTCGAGCATCTTTCAACTTGAGTGTTGTTGTCTCGGGAAGCTGCCAAACACATGCATCACAAAACTAGCTGGAGTAGTCAAAATCAGCTGGAGTAGTCAAAATCTTAAATGCTGTACGGAGACCTAGTTCTTTTTACTTTTTATCAGCAAACGTTATTCCACTGGGTCATAATTTCATCATATTAAAATACGCTTACATCGTGAAATTCAGAGAAATGGTCTTTCATAAACCAAGAATTACCAAAAAAACTCGAAAGGGAATTCGCAGCACAAATGCAATCCGCTACAACCACGTTTGTTTATGGTGAAACCGAGGACCTCGCTTGTTCTCCTCTTTTGTTCCCTCTGTTGGGCTTTGTTTAGGCATCTCCCTTTTGATTTGTACGTGTATGTTTTTCAACCAAGGACATTTGCAAAAACAGTAACCACCAACCGAGGACCCATTGTTTCCTTTTTGTTATAAGTCCTCGGTTTACACCATAAACAGAATCCTGTTCACGCTAGACATGCATGTTTTGATGTACATGTACATGTATGCATGTAATTATGTAGGTCTACAGTCTATGTATTAAAATCTACATGGCATTACACGAACATATGTTACATATTGACATTGTTAAGTACACTGGTCTACAGCCAAAAATGCTTCCGAAACAAATGAACTCAAACTTGACTAATTATGGGTCACTGAGAATGGAAATGATGCTTAAAATTGTTGATTGGCTCTAGTTTTCAAGATATGGTACCGTTTAATGACTACAAGAGACAATTAAGCCAAGAAGCGCAGAGTAGACACTGAATAAGGACTGAACTATGAACTGATACATAGTGTTACATAAACAGGGCAGGTGACACAATATCAAGTGAAACAACCATAAACACATGAAAAGACCTAGGTTTACAATTCATGATTAAAAATCTGCAATGTACACCATATACATAGTACATAAAATGTAAACTTAAATATCTTGGAAACAGTAGCCAATCAGCAATTTTAATTGTCATATTTGAATTCAGCACATCAAAATCCATAATAAATAGCACATTTTATCTCCGAAGCAGACAACGTTTAAAAAATTGTTGACCAGTGGCATCAGAAACAAAGCCACTGATGTAGCGATTTATACACAAATTAATCAAGCTAAAAAAGGATAAAGTTTGTTAGAAATTCATGCAACACATTTATTTAGGGTGGTGTGGAATTTTTAAACAGACAAGAAAATTTCAAGAGTGGCTGGACAATTTCTAGCATGGCTTAATGAGCTGCATTTCGCTGAAGGAGTGGCGGGCCTGCCATGCCTTAACCCTAACCTTCCCAAATCCTCTTTGTCAAAGTGAAGGAGTTTGAAGGATTGAGGTTACATGCTACATGCTCTTTGCTGAAGTGAAGGATTTTGGAGGATTGAGGTTATTAGGCATACTTGCCTTTCATGTTTGTTGTAGTGATTGCAAGGTCAGTGCTTGGGTCAGTGGACACTGTTTATTGCTCCATGCATGCAGGGAGGGTCCCTGGCCATGTACGTGTATAACAGATTAGAAACACATGTGTGCATACATGTCATGTGCTTGCTTTACTACTGAAGGATTTTGGAGGATTCAGGTTATGTGTAAGCAAATGGGCCTAGGGAGTTAGGTTTAATATACACTGTACATGTACATGTACCAGGTGAGACGCTATCTACAAGAGCTAAAATACATGTAATTCAAGTCCGACTCACCAAAAAATGTCACTCGAGTTGGACTCGATTCCAAGTCCGAGTCACGAGTCATACAAGTCTGGAAAAGAGAGATGTACATGTACATGTACATGTACAGAAACCGAATCCTGAGGAGTAGCCCTATGCTACAGTTTTTCTTGCAAGCCCATATTTTTAAAACATAAAAGAAGTCTGCATAAAGCGCTCAGAATGCATGACTGAGCATCTTGAATCAAACAAGGCCATCCCTTACACCAAGACTAATATGTATGCAGAGTGGTGGACAAGGGGCTGACCCTGGTGAACAATAATAATTTCTCAATCTTGATGTTTGTTGAATAATTAACTATTTTTGTTTTTCTCTTTTGTGGAGCAAATACACATACGTGTGGCTCCATTTATTCTTTTCTCTAACAAGTATTTACAGTGTACAAATTTCACAAAAACTTGCATGAAAAGGAATTATTTACAATATGTACATGTAGTGTGTAACCCTAACACCCCCCCTCCCTTACAGGCATTCACAGACACCCTGCTGAATGCAACCTAATGCAACAACAGAAAAGTGTGCAGGCTGCTCAATGCAACAAGATCCAGCAGCTAGAACAATGGTTCTTTTGTTCTCTGCTGAGGGCAACATGATGCAACAACTTGTTACATTTGTTGCATCTTGTTCCATTGAGCATGGTTCTAAGGATTAAAGGGACAGTATCATCATGATCAACAGGGCATGGAATCGGAGTGCTAACCCAGTGACTGGAAATAATAACATAAGGTCATATTAGAGTTGCTGCATAAACGAACCAGTAATTTTCAGTTGCTGTGTTCATCTTAAACTAGGACACCATTTCCATGCCCTGTTCCAAGTCTGCTCTGATACCTCCCCTTTAAAAGGTTAAACAAAAGATTTTGAAATTAAATAAATCAGCATAACAACATTAACATTTGCTTGTTTGGCTTTTTTGACCATGAACATGAGAACCATGAACATGAGAACAATGAACATGAGAACAATGAACATGAGAACAATGAACATGAGAACAATGAACATGAGAACAATGAACATGAGAACAATGAACATGAGAACAATGAACATGAGAACAATGAACATGAGAACAATGAACATGAGAACAATGAACATGAGAACAATGTTAACTCGTTAAAAGCAGAACTTTATATTATCTTCTTCAATAGAACACCAGTTGTAGTTATCTTCTTCAGTATTACACAAACTTTAGGCTCCCAAAAAGTCTCTGGTTTTTATGGTCCCTGCGCGCGTTGCCTCGTACCCGCATGTTGGCATTTTGTTTCATTTTTTCGTTGCTATTAACCCTAACCCTCTAGGGTATTTTGGCTAGAAACCCTGCCAGACGCATCAGATTGCATCGTTTGTCAAAGTGACTTGGCTGCAGAGTGCAGCAAGATCCATCTGGTCACAAATCTCAAGGCCGAACTGCCTCAGAGTCTGTGGTCACCCAATGCAGCAGGATACAACTCTGGCATTGTTCAATGGGACCAGCTCTCAATAGCCTCAGACTTGGCTGCTTATGCACTGGTGTTGACAGCTGAATGCATCAAAGTGCAGCAGACTTTTCCACCTGATGCACTGTGCTGCGTCTGGCAGGGTTAGGGTTAAACAATGTCCAATTGCAGCCCAAATTGCTGGATCGATTGGAATTGAAAGAATTTGTGCAGCCTCTCTTAGCCATCATGCATGTACATAGCTGCCAACTATTACAAATTTTTTGTAATTATTACAATTTTTTTTACGAAAGTACGAATTGCTCTTTAAAAATTATGAATTTCAAGTTTTCCGCCCCAACAAAAAAAAAAAAAAAGCCCTTGATAAAGTATCATTTTATGAGCATTCAGGTAAAATCACGTATAACGATCGCAAAAATCAGAATCAGTACCCATACCAAATATTTTCATATGTGAAGTGTACTATAATAAATAGGTTCTGAATTACTGAAAAGTATTATGGATGTCAATTAGCGTAGTATCGATACCTTGTTTGCCGGGGTACCAATTTGTGCGATGTTCGTAATGGGTAATAAACAGGAACCAGTGAAGAGCCTACGGTTTCACCATGGTGCCCGCCACTGTGTAAACGTGCAATAGGAAGTGAGAAAAGTTTCATTCCTCATTGGAATTTTGAAATGTTGGCAGCTATGCATGTACTTATACATTGTGTCTGGAAAAACCACTCTTCCAATAACCGCATCATCAATTAAAAACAAGATTAAAAAAAAAAAAAAACACCGCACCGATTATGAAGCCGCCCAGAAACCTTAGACTTTTGGGGGGCCTTAGTAATCTTCAATATGTAACACAAACTTTAGTGAAAGTTGTGAAAATTAATTTAAAAAATTAGTATACATGTAACTGTAGTGAGTTTTTATGCTGGCTTTTACATGTACGTTTGTTTTTTATTTAGAAAAGTAGTAATAATAATAATAATGTAGGGCATTTTTAAAGCGCTCTTAAACAAGGTATCAAAGCGCTGTACATTATTACCCCTGCTCATCAGGCTCATAAATCATTCCAGAAACCATCTCAGCTCCCTGGGGAGTATACAGCTCAATTGCTGCCGTTTCGGCGCGTATGGGCTAATCGAACACAACAACCAACTCTGCCCTCACAGGTACCCATTTACTCCTGGTTGGAGAGAAGCAATTATGGTAAAGTGTCTTGCTCAAGGACACAAGTACATGGTCGCGGTCGGGATTCGAACCCACATTCTGATGACTCAGCCACCAGAACACAAATCCGATGCACTAAACCGCTCGACCATGGCACTCCACTCCACTCTACTCCAGTAGATTATAAAGCTGAAGGGGTCATTGTCACCCAATGGTACCAAGATAAATTATAAAAGTGGGGAGTATCCTAGCTGACAGCGACCCTTTCAGCCATAATACAATCAGAATTTTTCACAAGCAAATAGTGACAATGCATTCTGATTTTGCGTGTTAATTTTAATCCTCTAGTTTTCAAGAAAAACTACGATGTGTTCCTGTGAAAGTTTCATTCACCGTACATGTACATGTACATGTAGGTGCTCACGTTTGTGAGAAAACTACATGTACGAAACACTGTTGCATTTTTAAACAATATTTTAATGTTAAAAAGGTGCCAAATTATTTTTATCCATTTTATTTTAGATAAAAAGAGAGAAATCATCACATGTTATTGTCTGTTTTTTGTGTTTGACAAGAACCTTTTGTAAATTCTCCATATCAATACTTTATTCTTTTAAAGGGACAATATCGTCACGATCAACAGGGCATGGAATCGGAGTGCTAGTTTTAGATTAACCCAGTGACTGGAAATAACACCCACATGATAAGGTCATATTAGAGTTGCTGCTGCATAAACGAACCAGTAATTTTCAGTCACTGTGTTCATCTTAAACTCGGACACCGATTCCATGCCCTGTTGAAAGTACATGTACGTGTATGCTCTGGATCGTGATTATATAATTTGCTCTGAGGATAATTGATGTTTCAACTTTATATCAAGCAAGTATTTAGATGATAAATCATTTATTTGACCATCTGGGGCCAATTTCACAGAGCTGCTAAGCAAATATTTTTGCTAAGCAAAATAAAACAGACTACCAGCTAAAATGCATACAGTTTGTATGAAAGTTTGGCTGGTAACCAAAGAAATCTAGTAAGCAAATTTTTCTGGTAAGCAATTTTGTCTACTTAACAGCTTCATGAAATCGGCCCATGGTAAGTAAATGATGTACGCATTCCATTTAAATGAATAAATAAGGATTCACATGGATTGGAAAATATACATCTTAAAAATACTGTAAGGATTCACATGGATTGAAAATACATCTTAAAAATTACTTGCTTGTTAACAAGAAAAGACAACTGGTGGCTTTTCATCAAGCTTCATGTAATCCAAAATATTTAAAAGATTATTCACCAATCTATATATATCGCGGAACCCGCTGCTATATAGGATTCTAGCCGGCCAATCGTCATCGGGCAAGCTCGGTGGTCGAGAGGTAAGACGTCTGCACTAGCAAGCAGGAGGTCGTGGGTTTGAATCCCGCCCGAGTCGCCTGTGTAGTTTTTCACAGACACTCGGAAAGCACTGAGCATACAGTGCTATACACACGTCGGTGTAGGGCAAAATTAAATCAATTGTTTATCTCCCGACGCAAGAATTTCACCAATCTATATATCGCGGAACCCGCTGATATAGCCGGCCAATCGTCATCGGGCAAGCTCGGTGGTCGAGAGGTAAGACGTCTGCACTAGTAAGCAGGAGGTCGTGGGTTCGAATCCCGCCCGAGTCGCCTGTGTAGTTTTTCACAGACACTCGGAAAGCACTGAGCATACAGTGCTATACACACGTCGGTGTAGGGCAAAATTAAATCAATTCTTTATCTCCCGACGCAAGAATTTCACCAATCTATATTATTCACTTGGCTTAAATTTCTTGTCAACAGTTTGGGAAGGGGGATAATCAAAATTCCAGTAACCTCTCCACCCCCCCCCCCCCCACGAACAATATTTCCTTATCCTGTTTTTAAAAGTGTGTATGTAGGAGTTGTAATTTAAAAATAACAAAATTATCAAATTTTATGCCAACTTATTTAGTGTATACATTGTATATAAAGCAGAAGATGGTATTTATAAATCTTCACTAAAATCTTCACTAAGTGCTCTCATTTTTAAGTAAAAGTGAAATTACTTTAAGTTCGAAGTTAGTACAAGATAGTGGTGTAAATGCATCAAGAATTTGCTTTTTCATTCCAACATGGAATTAAAGTACTCCGTCCTGCAAATTATTTCACTTTTCTTAAAAGCGACAGCACCACAGATACAATGATTTCTATCATCAGGATTAAAACCGAGCTAGTTTTGCCTACCTGGCTTACTATAAAAGCACAAAATATGCGATGATTTGATTTGTACATTTAAAATACCTTCCCCCTCCACAATAAAGGCTTTGATTTCCAATTGTTAACCCCCCCCCCTCCCCACCCGTAAAAATCCTGTACCTGCTGCTCTTAAACTATTACACTTTTGGTAAAATATCCGACAGAAACTCATTTTCAAAATGATTGTACAAATTTTACTCAAAACGATAGCATTCAAAACAGAAATATTTCAAGGAATGTTTGGTACTGGGAGCATTATGTTTTTCAAGATTACCAATAACCCTAACCTTCCCAAATCCTCCAAAATCCTCTTGCTAAAGTGAAGAATTTTGGAGGACTGAGGTTATTAGGCATACTTGCCTTTCCATGGTACATGTATATCCATGTTTGTTGTAGTGATTGCAAGGTCAGTGCTTGGGTCAGTGGACACTGTTTATTGCTCCATGCATGCAGGGAGGGTCCCTGGCCATGTACATGTACATGTATCACAGATTAGAAACACATGTGTGCATACATGTCATGTGCTTGCTTTACTACTGAAGGATTTTGGAGGATTCAGGTTATGTGTAAGCAAATGGGCCTAGGGAGTTAGGAAGGATTCAGGTTATGTGTAAGCAAATGGGCCTAGGGAGTTAGGGAGGATTCAGGTTATGTGTAAGCAAATGGGCCTAGGGAGTTAGGGAGGATTCAGGTTACATGTATGTGTAAGAAAATGGGCCTAGGGAGTTAGGGAGGATTCAGGTTATGTGTAAGAAAATGGGCCTGGGGAGTTAGGGAGGATTCAGGTTATGTGTAAGAAAATGGGCCTAGGGAGTTAGGGAGGATTCAGGTTATGTGTAAGAAAATGGGCCTAGGGAATTAGGGATAATGCAAATTTAGTGATGGTACCAAAAAGCAGAGAACTGTTCCCTTTGATATGTGCACTGTACAAATGGATCATGACTGTGATCCAATTTTCACATTTGAAATAATGCAAACAAATCCGAATGTTTTTTCACTATTTTCTTATTAATGCATGAAATGATATAAATGGTTTCTGTACATTTTACCAATTGTGTATGATTCCCTTAAGCTGATTACTGGTTACCACTCTTTATTTTAACACCCTCTGCGGCATGGAAGGCAAGAAAGCAGTGTCCTTTACAGAGATGAATATTGCAAGATATGCATCCGGTGCGAGTGGATCTGGTGTTACCCTTGGGTGTTTTCCTGCCGTCTCGTCGACACTGGATGCACATCTTGCCATATGTGCTTGGAAGACGCACCAGCTGGTGTTTCGGTCCATTGATTTGGGGAACAGGTTTTCCAAAGTGCTGGTACACTGTGGCACCCTCTGCGAAGCCAGCAATCAGTGCAGTGGCGACATCGACAGTGAACATGCGGTGACACATAGGTTTAGCTGACTGGCTGGCACTGAGGTTTTCTTTATAGCAGAGCCAGGCGTTGACCCTGCTCACATCGATGAGGAAATAAAGTAGTTTCCTCCACCACCTCATTGATTGCCGACTGCAGGTCTGGTATGATCGAAGTTGGTCATGGCGGTTGACTCCTATATTGTATTTTACGTAGTCGACTGCTTGAGGCGGCGCCCGAAGTTTTGTCTTTGATGAAGTTTCCATTCCGTCTTTTGTCTTCCTTTTGATGTAGTCGCTTGTCTTATCGCGGTAACCCTGGTGACATGTGGAGATGAGAGACAAGACCTTGATATCTCTCCAGATGACAATTGTCATCTTGCCTAGTTGTCTGCAATACATGGTACCTCTAGGGGCCCTCTTCATGTCCTGTATCTTCTTGTAGTTGTTGTGGTTGATCAAGGGTTTGAGGCTGAAATCATCAGGAAGGCCTTTAGCGTTTCCTTTAACTGTTCCACAGAGGTAGGTCTTCTTTTCTAGGAGCTCCAAGGCGAGTGCCGGTGATGTGTACGGCCTCTTGAGGTAGATCTCGTGAAACTGATAAAAGAAGGGCTCCATTATCTTGAGTGTGACGTCTGTCATCTTAAGGCCAGCCTCGGGCTGCACTATCATGTTGAGAAGATATCCTGATTTCGCCTCACAGACAGTGAAGATTTTAAAGGCCACCCTGTTCGGCTTCAGTGGCATGAAGAAGCGCTTCATGTTGGTTTTGGTCCCCCTGTGCATCACTGTTGCTTCATCCAATGTAACTTGTTTCCCAGGATTCCAGTTTGCAAGGCAGTTAGCGACCACCGTGTCCCAGATAACCTGGAGCGGGTACATTGGGTGGGCCATCATGTACGCCCATCGCTGCTGGGGATGCTTAATTGCCTTGGGGCCTTTGTTGGGGTTGGTGCAGGAAAGGACTTCTGCAAGGAGATTGAATCTCCCCAGTACCATGGTGGATGACACAAGGGGATTTCGCAGACCTGGATGGGAAGACCAGTCGTCCTCGTAGCTCTTGTTGTTATGGACTCCTTGGATCATCCTAATCCCAATCCAGGCCCTAATCTCCTCTGTTGTGGTAGGCTTCGTGAAGCGTGGATTGGATCTCCCACAGATGTTGGTGTACCGAGCGATCTTCTTAAAGAGTACGAGGGGGAAGAATGAGAGAAAGTAGTGGAGGGGGTCATCATCTTCCGGTCTATTCATCGAGGGGCCCTGAGGTGTCGCCCCTTTGAACTTGTGGATGTGAATTGTTTTTAGGGTTCTGGACCAGCCAAATCTATCTGGGGGGTAGACAATGTCATCAGCTGCTGGTGGGTCAGGATCATCATCTGAGCCAGGCTGGACAATGGTTGTTCGCCGACGACCCCTTACTGGATAGAACTGGCCCTCATCATCCGAGTCATCCAAGTCGTCATCGTCTTCCGACGGAGGCTCAGACGATTCTGCCCCAGACGATTCCGCCCCAGAATCGGAATGGAGCTCCCGATCTTTGCCCACCATATCAATGTCATCTTCGTCCTCATTCAGTTCATCTTCGTCCATGTCATCAAGCTCATTGTCACCTTCGGTGCTGATGTCGGTTGCCGAGAAAGAGAGTACATCTACGTCTTTGTCGTCTTCTTCATCACCCGATTCGTCACTGGTGGGAAGCGCAACAGCAGAAGAAGTCCCAGGCTGTGGGATGTAAAACGCTTCATCCTGAAGGATCCATCCTTCCTGCAATTGTTGTTCATCTTCTTGCTTCACCTTAACCTGCCATGTTTGTCCCTCCTGGGTTACCATGACCCCCTGCTCCTGTTGTCTACACAGTTCCTCCTGACTCTTGTTGTTTTGGTGTTCTTCCTTCACTGAGTATTTGTGGGACTTGTGCTTTTTCCGTTGTGGCTCCAGCCTGTTCAAATAAATAATGTAAAAGATAAAAATCACTTTCTTGATTTTGTTCGGGATAAGTCATTTCAGAGAATTAGCTGAATTCAGGGATTTTCATATTTGCACAAATGTTTAAGTGGGTCTTTCCACCAGGTTGGGGCAAGCTTTGTGATAGGTGTCTTTTGTTAGGCCTAAATGCATTATATATTACCCGGTATGATAAAACCCTCGGTCTTAAATTAGCCGGGTGTGACTCATGAAAGTGCTCGCTTATTCAAGCGTATCGTGGGGTTCGTTCTGGTCTCTGACTCTGGGATCATACAAAAGTCTGCCTATAATCTGATAAGTGACTATTGTTAAAGGATTATTCCCAAGCTAGAGATTTTGGAGCTTGGAAGAGATGGCAATTACAACGATTTAGGTGTAAATTAAACAATTTCTTCACACTGTTTATGACTTTTTTGCGCTAATTTGCATTGAAAGAAATAAAGTTATACATTTTTATATCCGATACATGCGATATAGTTCATCTTGGGTCTTGAGTCCTAATTATTTGCCTACTATATTAAACATTAGGATGTACCAGGTAGCCGACTAATAATTTTGCGATTCTTAACGCATAAATCGGCACCTATGTGAATGTTTGTACATAAAAAGTTTCACCTGTATTGGCTTAAACATTCCCACAGTTTCCCAGTTATCTACAGTTTACATACAAATGTAATATCATGGAGGAATTCTACCTTCATGGTAATATCTACATGTATGTGCTGTATATAGCCTACTGTATGATGGGGACTGGCGTAATCAAATTGCTGCGTTTTCAAAACAAATCTGCCTCAATAATACACTGTAAAATGCTGTGGATGGTAGTTTTAGTTTACAATTTTGATCAAAATAAAGTCAACGATGTGCCAGACGTAGCCCCCTAGTGCATGCACGTCAACACAGCATCGATCAACATGCCGTTTGCACACATTTCCCATATTCTGTATGCGCAGGGTACCAGTGAAAAAACACGTTGTTTTTTCCTAGATCATGTAGGCACAAGATTAAATAAACTCCAAAAGTTGGACAAGATTGCAACTGGTTTTATGAATAAAAATAACGGGTGACCTGGTTCGACAAGGAAACCAACAAATTATGTAATTTGTATAACAATTATTGAGCTTATAATGAGACAGTAGACAAAAAACAACTAGAAAAAAACAAACCAGGCCAACAAATATGAAGCTTCTGCAAGCTCCATTACACTATTTATTGGATTATCAATGATAATAGGGATGTTAGAACCAAAATTCAAATTCGTTGTTTCTGTACAAAACTCATTGATTTAAAGGGCAAAAAATATCAAACTTAAAAAAAATTATTAACAAATTGATGAAACGGTTCAAAAGTTAGAGATTTTAACAATTTAACCATTTTCAAGCAGTATAGTAGCACTTTCCCTGTTTTTTTTGTTTTTTTCGTAAGAAAACTTGGTTTATATTGGAAGTCTTCCTCTCTTCAAATCTGGAATCATAATTGAAAAAAAATGTATTCTTGTATTTAAAACACGATTTTGAAAAGGGTATGTTTTTGCACTCATGCTAGTTTCTGTGTTTCTGTGCTAGTTTCTGTGTTTCTGTGCTAGTTTCTGTGTTTCTGTGCTAGTTTCTGTGTTTCTGTGCTAGTTTCTCCTCAGGCTGGGCCAGGGTTTAAAGCCCGATGGTTTGAAAATGATAAATACCAACCCGGGTGTTACGGAGAAAACCTATAATAATAATAATGTGGACTTATATGGTGCACGTATCCACCAAACAGGTGCTCAAGACGCAAATTTATATTATGTATACCTCTGCTCATCAGGTGCATTTAAATCATTCCTGAAACCACCTCGGCTCCCTGGGGAGTATACAGCTCAATTGCTGCCATTTCAGCGCATATAGGGCTAATCAAACACATCAACCAACTCTGCCCTCACAGGTACCTATTTACTCCTGGGTGGAGAGAAGCAATTATGGTAAAGTGTCTTGCTCAAGGACAGAAGTACCATGATCGCGGTTGGGATTCAAACCCACATTCTGACAACTCAGCCATCAGAACACAAATTCGATGCACTAAACCGCTCAGCCATGGCACTCCAATAATGAACATTCTTTTACATACAACCACATACATACTATTATGTTGATATCTTTAAAATACATGTATACGTATATGTAGTTTGAGAAGTTTTTGTGAGCACTAAAGTTTCCATTGACACTGTTTTCAAGTCTTGCCCATTTACAGTGGTATGGTGGTTTTAAGGATTAGCATGGAGGTTTTTGGCTGACCACTGACATTCTATTGTTCCCTTACCCTGGAGGATTAGCTTGGCAAATTGGTTCTTTTGTTGTCCAGCCCTGACATCCTCAAGAGCCAAGATCTATCCAGACTACATAATGAGTGTCAACCATACCTGATTCAACTTTTAGCCTGGTAAACAATACCCGGTTCTCACAGGGCTACCAAATTGCACCAGGTTATTAATGCATTTAGGCCTTACTGAAGTAAATGTATCATTTATTATGACTCCAAATTAACATTATTGTAACTTCGTATTCAAGGCACATACTGTAGATTAATTTCATTCTCATTTGAAGAACAACTGAGAATGTGCACTCTGTCATAATGAATGGTACATCTACCTACATGTATGTAACAAGGACACCATGCCACAAAGCTTGCCCCAACCTGGTGGTATGACCCAAGAATGTGCACTCATAATTAAGGATAATGCATGGTACATGTACATCTACCAACATGTACGTAACAAGGACACCATGTCACAAAGCTTGCCCCAACCTGGTGGAATGACCCAAGAATGTGCACTCATAATTAAGGATAATGCATGGTACATGTACATCTACCTACATGTACATAACAAGGACACCATGTCACAAAGCTTGCCCCAACCTGGTGGAATGACCCAAGAATGCACACTCATAATAAGGATAATGAATGGTACATCTACCTACGTGTATGTAACAAGGACACCATGTCACAAAGCTTGCCCCAACCTGGTCGTATGACCCATGTGACTTAAAATGAGTCTTAAAGATGTAACGCCTGTGTTTTGGGTTGTTTTCATTGGAACATTGATATTTTCCTTTTAGAAAGGAAAACAAAAACTTTAAAATGAGATATTTCACCAAATAATTGTCAGAATCTTGGTTTTTAGAGATAAACGGTGCCAAAATCATTTGCTGACGGGACCCACCATAAATTCATTTCAGCGCATACTGTAAATCCATGCTTCTCACAATTAATTTAGGGAAGTATTTCATTTTAAATCATTTGTTCCCTTCTTCAAGTAAAAACAAAAACAAACAAAAAACGATGTTCTGATGAAAAAACACATTTTCAGAAAATTGATGTTTAATTGCCAAAAACACCGGTGATGTACATCTTTTATACTTTTTAACCCTTTTTGCATGATTTGGACAGGACCCTTGGAACCTGGACTAACAGGAATGTTTTTGACTCAGACTTGGGGGCAAACTTAACCAGAATTAAAACAAACTTGCCAGGAATCATGATGAAATTAATAGTCAGAAACACAGGTGTGAACTTAAACTACTTCAAATAATACTAGTTAATAATTTACAGTGAGCCATTTAAAATAAATATGTTAGTTTCGATAATACACTGAGAGACTGAGAATGTCTAAATGTACGTAGCTTTGCATGCAGTGCATCAACAATTGAGGAGTTTCATAGCAAAACGCTATATATCCATTTGGCTGAGAGGATATATTGCAGATTGCAGAGAAGCTAGCGTGGCGTTTGTTGCGGTTTGGAATAAAACATGTACATGTATAATGATTGAGTTTATGTAGTGTTTGCCTACCTGTGAACGATGTCTGAGTGGTGTTGATGCAAAAGTTTTAAATATATATTATGGTTTTTATCGCGTTTTAAATCATTCCTGAAACCATCTCAGCTCCCTGGGGAGTATACAGCTCAATTGCTGCCATTACAGCGCATATAGGGCTAATCAACCAACTCTGCCCTCATAGGTACCCATTTAACCCCTGGGTGGAGAGAAGCAATTATGGTTAAGTGTCTTGCTCAAGGACACAAGTGTCACGGCCGGGATTCGTACCCACATTCTGCTGCTAACACCAGAACTTGAGTCCGGTAAGCTAGACCGCTCGGCCACGACACTCTACTATTGTTTCAATTGTTTTAACAAAAAAAATTCAACTTAAAGTACAGGATTGGTAATTTCAAAATAGCAAAAGATTCAAATTTTAAAGGAAACCATTATACACTGGTTGGTACATGTAATTACCAGATTATCAAAACAAATTATTATCTAGAAATTTGATTGGTTTAAAGTTGACACTAATCATACTGGGACATTATTTCATCTGAAGTGCTTTCATGTTAAAGGGACAGTATCATCATGATCAGAGCAGACTTTCAACAGGGCATGGAATCGTTGTCCTAGTTTAAGATGAACACAGTGACTGAAAATTACTGGCTCGTGGGTACTATTTTCAGTCACTGAGTTAATCTAAAACTAGCACACCGATTCCATGCCCTGTTGATCATGACGATATTGTCCCTTTAAAGAAATCATGTCAAATTTACACAGAATTGTTCTATAAAATTTCTTTTTCTAAAACATAAAAACATCAAAATCATGTGCCAGTTTCTCAAAAACATGAGCAACTAGTGTCATTACAAATTTTCACATCTTGGTTTTATGATTTATTGAAAACTAGAGAGTTGAAATGAACATATACGTATGGATTAACAAATAAACTGGTTGTACCTTTCCTGTAACCCTCCTACAATCAGTGCAATTTTTGAAACAACCCATTCAGGCCACTCCAAGCCATTAGCTGTTGCCAGTGGCCTCCTATGGTTACCCTTCTGTGCACTGTCACACCACTGAGATTACAGGGTAAAGTGGTCTCCCATTGATACATTGTAGGCCATACATGTTCAAACATTTACAGTGGCCTTGGGTGGCACACAGTTGATTTTGCAAGATTATTAGGAAAGGACAGCAGGCTTGTATGTACTAAAGGTTGGTGAAGAACATATTGAAAATTTAGTGAATCGGATCGGAGTGGCCTCCATGTGCAGTAGGGTTAATGTAAAATTGTATAAAACTATATGTAGAGTATACAACAGATGATAATCAGCCATAGAATTAATTTTTTCTACTCAATTTTTTTAATGAGTTAATAATGATAAATTGAAAACGAAATTGAGATCTTTGCGATTTTTATATTTTATAAGTTTATTTTATAAAATTTAGATGCTTCATCTTTTTACCCCAGGATATTGACCTCGGGACTTTTTGTCTTAGTCAAAAATTCCCTCAAAATATTATTTCATATAATTTTATCATAGCACATATTTGGTAACATACGTTCATTTCAACCATCTTGTTTTAAAAATATAGTTTATCATACCTAACCTGTGAAAGTTTGATCACAATAAGTGCTCACGTTCTTGAGAAAACGACAACAAACTATTTTTATGTTAACAAAAAGTTGCTGGATGGCAATTCAACGATTCCTATTTTCTCTTCAGATGAAATAATTTCTCAGGATGATTGATACGTCTGCACCAACTTTTTTATACATCAAGTAATGTTTAAGATGACAATTCAGTAATTTTGTAACCAAAAGGCTTATATTTGATTTTGGTAATTTTGCCTTGGTAATTTTGTCCCAAAGGGTTGAGTTGGAGTCATTGTTTATTTTGACTCCATCTGAATCTTATTCACTAAAAAAAATGACTTGAACTTCGCAGAGGCTGACCAATTAATTGGAAAATATTAAACTGAATTTAAAAAAAAATATTAACAGTGTCACAATAATTTGTTTTTTGCGATGATTAAAAAATACTGTATACCTGTACAGTGTATATTGCTGTATGCTTTTATTTTAAAGGGAAGGTACATTTGTACATTGGTAATAAAAGTTCTTTTCAACCCTCTGATTTTCAATTAAGGAATGTATTATAAAACCGGTGAAAATTTCATCAAAAAAAAGTTGTTGCCTGGCAACTTTGTATAAATAAGACATTACACTTTGTGTTTTCTCTATTAAAGAGTAAATCACTTCAGACAAAATAATTTATCAGGATGATTGATACTTTACACCAAAAAAAGTGAATACTTTTTCATATGCACTCATCTCATGCTTGGACTCCACACTGGACTAGAACTTCCATAGCTTGGTCGTTTATCTTACTTTTTTGGTGAAGCATTTTTGCCAACATTTCAAATGTTCCCTTTAGTTCATTGGTTCAGTTTCCTCCTGGCCATATGTTTCCCTTTCAAAACAAGTATGTGGTAACATTAATGATTATATTTACCCATCCGTCTCTCTTTGAATGTGACTCTGTCCTTCCATAGTTGTAATTTGCCCTTCCATAGTTGTAATTTGCCCTCCGTTGAAATGCACGTATGTCCTCCAGCACCCACTGCAACACTGTTCTGTTTTGCAGTTATACTCATGTGCTTTATGAATCTGCATGCACTGAACACTACAAGTACAGTCTGTGCACAGCCAGATCCTTGTTCCCTATTGTACAGTACACAGAGATCAGCTTATCTGGTAATGGCTTCTCAGACTGTGTATGTTTACTTTGCCCATACTAAACCAGTCTGATGCTTGTGCAGCCTTCCCTGCATGCCCTACAAAACAGCCCATGCATTGTTTGACCCCCCCATGCGTGCGGTGACCCATGCTCTCCCAGACAACTCATTCACAGTACATACATGTACATACAACAGGAGCTCAATATGGCTGTATATATTATATCACAGTGTAGAGTTGCTTTGCGTAATAAAACACTGTAAGACCCTACATACATGTAGAACACACAATACACTGTACACTGCAAAAGGCTAATTGCTGGAATTTGCAGTGTGAGTGGACGTGACATGCTAGCAAATTGTACTTGCTTGCAGCCGTTATGTACATGTATATGTACAATAGCTACCGTATACATGTAGAATATGTTTAGCGCAAAAGCCGGAAAATAAAATGTCCAACAGGTTAATGTGTTCACCGTCTATTTTGGGTTATATTGATAAATTAAAGGCTATATAAATTAGCTGGCTGTTTATTATTTAAATCTGTTTTGAACACATAAAGGAACAACATTGGTAATGCTGGCCAAACTACTTCTACGTGTAAATGTACATGTATGAGTATGCTTACAGTTCTTTTTTTGAATTATACATGTACATTAAAGGGAAGGTACAACATTGGTAAAGCTGGCCAAAGTACTTCTACATGTAAATGTACATGTATGAGTATGCTTAGTTCTTTTTTTGAATTATACATGTACATTAAAGGGAACAATACATTGGTAATGTTGGCAAAACTGATTCTGTGAGTATGCTTATACTCCAAATGTACAGCATTGGTAATGTTGGCAAAACTGCTTCTATGAGTATATGCTTACTCTCTTTGACTGAATCAAGATATACATTGAAGGGAAGGTAAAGCATTGGTAATGTTGGCAAAACTGCTTCTATGAGTATGCTTACTCTTGACTGAATCAAGATATACATTGAAGGGAAGGTATATTTATAGCATTGGTAATATTGGCAAAACTGCTTCTATGAGTATGAGTATGCTTACTCTCTTTGACTGAATCAAGATATACATTGAAGGGAAGGTACAGCATTGGTAATGTTGGCCAAACTGCTTCTATGAGTATGCTTATTCTCTATGAATCAAAATATACATTGAAGGGAAGGTACAACATTGGTAATGTTGGCCAAACTGCTTCTATGAGTATGCTTACTCTCTTAACTCTTTGAATCAAGATATACATTGAAGGGAAGGTACAGCATTGGTAATGTTGACCAAACTGCTTCTATGAGTATGCTTATTCTCTATGAATCAAAATATACATTGAAGGGAATGTACAACATTGATAATGTTGGCCAAACTGCTTCTATGAGTATGCTTACTCTCTTAACTCTTTGAATCAAGATATACATTGAAGGGAAGGTACAATTAACATTGGTAATATTGGCAAAACTGTTTCTATGAGTATGCTTACTTTCTTTGAATCAATATATTAAACAATTGACCTGTGAAAGTGGAGTGCGTACATGTACAGTACATGTATATGAGAAAAATGTGAAAAGCTTTCACCATTAATTACAAGTTGCCACCTGGCTACTTTTCGTACATGCATGTACATACAGGTATTGTTTGTGTTTCTCTGAAATGTGAGGCTTTCAGACATAATTTTATTTAGGATGATAAGTACCTTTACATCAGACTTCATATATGAAGTTAGCTTGTGGCCAGGTAATATTTTTGTAATTAGGTTAATTACATGTACCAATGTTTTACCCTTCCTTTAATATGCTATTTTAGGGTGTGTGGGTGTACATGTATGTATGCTCATAAACCATGTACATAATAATAATAACACCACATAAAAATACATTTATCATCATCATAATAATAATAATAATAATAATAATGTGTGGACTTATATAGCGCACGTATCCACCAACTGAGTGGTGCTCAAGGCACATTATATTATTACCCCTGCTCATAAGGCTCATAAGGTTCATAAATTATTCCTGAAACCATCTCAGTTCCCTGGGGAGTATACAGCTCAATTGCTGCCATTACAGCGCATATAGGGCTAATCAACCAACTCTGCCCTCACAGGTACCCATTTAACCCCTGGGTGGAGAGAAGCAATTATGGTTAAGTGTCTTGCTCAAGGACACAAGTGTCACGGCCGGGATTCGAACCCACATTCTGCTGCTAACACCAGAACTTGAGTCCGGTAAGCTAGACTGCTCGGCCACGACACTCCACGGGTATACGTGTATATTTGTTTGTGTTTCTCTGAAATGTGAGGCTTTCAGACAGAATTTTATTTAGGACGATAAGTACCTTTACATCAGACTTCATATATGAAGTTAGCTTGTGGCCAGGTAATATTTTTGTAATTAGGTTAATTACATGTACCAATGTTTTACCCTTCCTTTAATATGCTATTTTAGGGTGTGTGGGTGTACATGTACATGTATGTATATGCTCATAAACCATGTACATAAAAATACATTTATCATCATACACATGCATGTACATGTGTACATTATATAATAATAATAATAATAATAATAATGAACATTTATATAGCATCCATCCATGAAACATGCTCCTGGGCGCTTAACAAAAAAGGACCTAAAAGATTAAATATATGATAAAACAATTTAAAAACACACAGTACATGTATAGTGTTTTCTTCCATGTAAACATAGAAGCATTTGTAATTCTAATCCATTATATACTTTTCCATACAGTATTCTCAGTGTTTGTGTACTATTTGACCCTGTATTGCCAAGCTTCGTAATTGATGACCACAATCAATTCAAGGTCCACTTTTATTGCTTTGACCTACATGTACCTTCACCACATGTCATCACCTCATTTTAAGCTTTGCTCTCAGACTTCTTGTCTATAGTTTTATTACTTTGGGGGATAGTCAGTCCTACAAGTATTCTTACCATATGTCAAGTTAGACCACTCTGTTTTCAAACACACAGCAAACAACAACTCCACAAACGCTCTCTCCCTTTCTTTATTTGTAAAAGTTCATATGTATTACTGTTGATCTCCAGTCAGAATAAAAGTTTATCTCCGAACACAAAAAAAAGTGTGACTTGTTTTTCTTCATTGAAACACACTAAACATGTACATGTAAGTTCTTATCAGGATACAAATGTACAGTACGTATATACTGGAATGTGTATCCTTCACTTGATAATTATTACACAATTATACGTACAAATATATTGATGCTTGTGTTTACTTTAAAGTAATTAAGCTTTTAAATAATAATTCAGTGTTAATTTGATGATCTTCATCTGTTTAAATGTACATGCACATGTACCTTCCATTTAACCATTCGGCACTGAGACGAAACACATGTTTTACTAATGAAATGAAAGTTTGTAATGGGCATTTTTGCCAGAGCAACTTTTGTAATTTTCAGGCCACATGGCTATGATGGCCTCTGCTGCCCTGGTCTTGGATTTGGTGCCTCATACAAATGTTCCCATAGACATTCTGATATTCTAATGGAAGTGCCCTTTACTCAGGAAAAGTGGCCTTACCCCAACTAGTATGAAATTCCAGGCCTGAACTTTTTCATTTTGGATTTATTTTTTTCTCATTTTATCTGGGGAGATCTTTCACTGAAAATTCTTTTTTTCAAAAGTTTTCCCAGGGTGAAACAAAACATTACATCATGTAGCAGAGTTAAAAAATTTAAAAAAATTGTTTTGTGTGTGATTTGACTTGGGGAAAAAATTTACTTAACCCTAACCTTCCCAAATCCTCCAAAATCCTCTAAAGTGAAGGATTTTAAAGGATTGAGGTTACTTGCTACATACTCTTTGCTAAAGTGAAGGATTTTGGAGGATTGAGGTTAGGCATACTTGCCTTTCCATGGTACATGTAATGTACATGTACATCCATATTTGTTGTAGTGATTGCAAGGTCAGTACTTGGGCCAGTGGACACTGTTTATTGCTCCATGCATGCAGGGAGGGTTCCTGGCCATCATAGATTAGAAACACATTTGTGCATACATGTACATGTCATGTGCTTGCTTTTCTACTGAAGGATTTTTTGGAGGATTCAGGTTATGTGTAAGCAAATGGGCCTAGGGAGTTACAGTGTAGGGTTACGTGACTTCACTTTGACTTACACAAAAATTACTTGTCGACATTCTTCAGGAATTGTACAAAAAACTGCAACCAAAATGCATCAAACTTTTGGAATCGGGCTACCCAGGATTAAATAAGATATTATTAATAAAAAAATAATCTCATTTATTCTTCATATTGCAGTATGTCGTCATGGATGTCCGCAAGGCATTTGTGGTGGACAACATTTGGCCCAGCGTCCAGGCCAACTGCCTCTACGAAGACCGCTACCTGATGGGGACGGCGCTGGCTCGGCCACAGATTGCCAAGGGTCTGGTGGAATGCGCAAAGGCTGAGGGCGCTCAGTACATCTCCCATGGTGCAACGGGAAAGGTACATAAGAACGAAGAATCATTGGTCAATCCATCCCAGGGGCTAAATTCTTAGACCTGCTTAGCAAATTATATCTGCTAAACAAAATATGGCTGAGAACCGGCTAGAAGGTACACTGTATATATCATCAGATGATAATTTGGCCGGTAACCTTTTTTTGCGAAAGCACAAATATTCTGTGCTGAGCAAATTTGTGTGATTAGCAGCTCTGTGAAATTGACCCCCGGTCCTACACCTGGTTACTAACCACTCCCTACATCTAAGAGGATCTGGATCTGGATCTGGATCTGGATTGTTATACTCCGTGAAAGCGGTAAATCCGCATCACTACAGAGTTAGGCAGAGTTAGGCATTAATTCTTCTCGAGACGATCAGAGTACACTGATTGAAATGTCAAGTTATCTTGGCACCGGTTCTTCTCAGAACCAAAACTATTGTAACAATTCTTATGAGATTATTACATGGTGCAAACCTTACTCCTACTGTACTTCCACGATGCAAAACTTCAGTTCCTACTTGATATGTTTATAGCATTACCATTATAATTTCTTCCAATTTAAAAATGTTGAATCATTTTGATTATTTGTGTTCCATTTACTCAGGGTAACGACCAGGTCCGTCTGGAGCTGTCCTCCTATGCACTTCATCCAACCATTGAGGTTTGTATTCACCCAAATCACCCATGCCTAATCGACCAATTAGATATTTTTGCGAAAAGTAAAAACAAGCGCAGTTGAAGCCATATACGCTGTTTGAGCTTACACAATGTTTGTATGACAAGAACATTGAAGATTCAGGATTTCACATCCCCCTTCAAAAGAAAACAACAAACTTAAAACTGAAAATGTCTGGAGATTAAACGCACATGACTGCACCAGAAACACCTTTTTTTCTGGCTTAACTTCCTGACAAGGCATTGTATTCCACTTGGAGCAAAATAATTTGTTGTTTTCATTAATCAATTCTTGGAGATCTATCATTTGAAATTATAATGAGGTATTTCATTCCATGTTGCATTTCAACTTGTAACACCCCATCCAATTCCACAACTCTGAGGCTATTTAATAATTTGACCTTACACCAACCTCCTTGTGTGGTTGGGTGTTTCCTTCATGCACTGATTAATTCATACAACCCCCCCCCCCCCCCCCCATCCCGCACCTGGGGGCCTGTTTACTTATAAGATCTGTCAGGCATTCATACAACTATAGCTGCATTTCTAGACTGGAACTTAATTAAAAAATCCCCCAACCCAAAGGTCGAGTGTGTATGTAATTTTCTAGTAAGCTGTCTTCCAATAATATAATAATTGTACAAATAATTGCTGTTCATTTTGACAGTTGAAGAAGTGCAGGGATTATTTATTTTAACCCTAACTCCCTAGGCCCATAAGCAAGCTTGACATGTAGGCACACACGTGTTTCTAATCTGTGATACATGTACATGGCCAGGGACCCTCCCTGCATGCATGGAGCAATAAACAGTGTCCACTGACCCAAGCACTGACCTTGCAATCACCACAACAAACATGGATGTACATGTACCATGGAAAGGCAAGTATGCCTAATAACCTCAATCCTCCAAAATCCTTCGCTTTAGTGTGAGGAGCCGTACCTAGTCATTCAAGTGTTGTTTTAATATGACATAATCCTCCAATTTTCCAATTCAATTGATATTAATGTTTTCCACTTTGCTACTTCAATAGTTAGTTGTTTTTACTGCAGTTTAGATGTTTTATATGTCTCTATAGTGCATTATACTAATGCAGGCACTATTGATCAATGGTGGCGCTCTTTGTTTTAAGTTGCTCAAGTGTGGCTGACTGACCTACTTAACTTGAAGGTCACAGGTCACCACTCCTGCACAACCTTTATTAAGCTATGTCACTCGTGCTGTTAAAATAAATAAGCTAAGAGACATGATTTAATGAGCCACCAGCCTCAAATCCTTGAACCTGCGTACAACTCGTTACAGCTAGTATAGTGCCCTCGGTCCCCTTACATTAACAAAGAGGATTTTGGAGGATTTGGGAGGGTTAGGGTTAATGCGTGTTCTAAAAGCAGTCAAAGCATGCAGTCATATTTATACATGACTGCATGTATGTTCTGTAATAGGATATATGTAGGTTTAAAACTTCTTTTTGAGCAAATATTTAAGGGGAGGGCGCACATACATTGTACATTTACTGTACATAAAAATGAGTCAACTTCTTTTGCCTCAGTTTGTGATGTGCACTTAGTATTATAATTATTCGCACTTCTTCACGCGCAAGCCGCTTGCATGCGCGAGCGTGTGAGTGAGTTTCTATTATTTTGCTCTAGAATGACAACTAATAATATAAAAAAAAGGAAGAAAGATTGTAGTTGATGGAATAAGAAGGCAGTCAGAGTTTGAGGAGCAACGAGTGAGGAACTGTTTCCTATTTCCTAATAAATTCAATAACTTATATATCGTTCAACTGTTGTCCTGTAATTCATTCTTTGACTTAACCACAATTATGAACTCTTACATGTCTCACGAAGTCCATCCAGCGATTCTACAGTAACATCAATGCATAAGGTCTATTACCAAAAGTTTTATCCCAAATAGCGGCCGCAAGGAATCCTGGGATGTCTGCGCCATCATGTGCTGTGCGAACCAACTCAATATTATTTTGTTCACACTTGACAACGGACGCCGCGCCAATTCAGATGACCCAAATTGTATCCCACTATGCTTTGCGGCAGAAATGCTTCAGTGCTATTTGCAATAAACCTTATTTGATGTACCTTCTCTCCGAATTGATGTCCCTTCTCTCCGATTTGATGTCACTTCTATCAATTTCTTACTCACTAAGTATACCATGTCCAAGCAGTTTAGTGCATCAAATTTGTGTTCTGATGGCCGATTTGAATTCTGGTCATGACCTTTGCACTTGAGCAAGAAAATTTACTGTTCATTGCTTCTCCTCACACAGTGAGTATAAATGGATACCTGTGAGGATAGAGGTTGATTTTGTGTTTGAAAAAGCTTCCAAATTGGTACAGTTGGTCAGGGCTGTATACTCCAACAAGAGCTAAGAAAGATTACATGAAAAGTGCATTGAGACATCATGTGAAATGCGGTGTATAAGAAATAGATATTTATATCATGTATCTGTCTGCTCACATCAACACTCAGATCATAGCCCCGTGGAAGATGCCAGAGTTCTACAATCGTTTCCTGGGACGCAACGACCTGTTTGACTATGCCAAGGCCAATAACATTCCACTGTCCATCACGCCGAAGAAGCCGTGGAGTATGGACGCCAATCTGATGCATATCAGCTATGAGTCGGGCATCTTGGAGGATCCCTTGGTAATTAGAGTGGTCCTTCTCTGCTTTTAATCAGGAGTCAGTTTTGTATTTATTTTTATTTCCCAAATTTATTGTAGTTGTTGTGAGGAGTTGTTCTTTTATAGGAACGTTAGTTATTGTTTTAATTAACTGTTGTACTTAAAGTTATCCTCTCTCCGCCGGGGATGTGTGGTGGCGCCCTTTTAAAGTTCGTTGAACCCACGCGCCTCACCGCCTGCACAATTTTCATTAGGTGAGGATGCCAAACTTTCTTCGTAGTTTTTAACTTTTATTTTAATAATTATAATGCAATAATATAAACCCATGCTTATTTTCATTGTATCCGCAAATATCCATAGATCCATTTGATGTTGTTGATTTTAGGAACATCATTGCCAAAAAGTGTAATTTTCGCAGTTAGAAAACTTTTGTGGGTCACGAATTTGGTGTGAAGTTTTAGGAATGCAACACGCGTGATGGTTAGCGTTGTACGCTCCATGTTGCGGTACATGGTACATGTACGTGTATAAGTTAATGTTTTGTTGTCATGGGTGTATGTGTGGCATTGGTTCTGCTGGACAGCGGGGAAATGAGTGTGTATTTCTGTGTGAAGATTGTTTAAGTGAAGTTGGGCCCAACGACGTATGTGTGTGTCATATCCCCGTTGCCCAGTGCTGCTGTGCCATTGATACATCCCATGTAACTAAGCCTAGTGTATAAGTATTGCATCACACACCAACGTTCAGTTTGGAGAACTGTGTTACAATAATTTATTTTATTTTATTTACACTACTTAAGACTTATTGAAAGTGCCTGTGTTTTGAAGTCAATGTTTTTTGCTCGGAAATTATGTAATGTATTTTTTCTATATTCCTCACCGCCTGCACAATTTTCATCAGTTTCATCAGACCAATTGAGCAGGTTATAGGTCAAAAATAAATCGTCAGTGTTCTGGCGGAGAGATCATAAAGAATCTGTGTGCATACCGCTTTGTACCCCCCACGCTACATATAAGTGCCGGACCCAAACCCCCCTTACATTATCATAAACCCTCCTGTTGATTGATCATTCAGTACTACTATCAGATGGAATCCATACCACAGCATTGTATTCCAAATGCGCGTACGCACAACAAGCATGGTTACAAGTTTTGCTACACTACTTGGCCTGCCGTAAGACATCATGGTATTAGATGCTTGATGTGCAATGTTAGTTCCTAGAACTAAACGCAGGCGAACCATTATGTGGGGTGAACAATGGGCAAATGCATTAATTGCCTTAGTGTGCACGTGAGATAGTTTTCTCACACGCAGGGTACGTAAGTCACCCAGACTGCACTGCTTCTTTTTAAGACCTTGCGCGTAAGTCTGTGGAACAATACGTCATGAATGGCCCAAATCCATTGTTCTTGGAGTTATACTATGCCATATGGACAACTCCATGACAGTCCGTTGTTGTTTATGCGCGTGCACACCAAAAATGTGTGCTGCGCTAGCATTTCAAATTGACTCATGCGTAGTGGTTTCCCCCCGTTTTCAGGGGAGATTCTACGAAATTCCCAAGACTGTGTTTGATAGCGGTTCGTGATTCGATTGTAGTGGTTCATGATTGCAGCAGTTCGCATAGCGCCATTGTGCTACATGCGGTGACGGATCATGTATCAAAAAACGTACAAACAGTCTTGAACCAAGACTAGTGCATAGACTTCTGTGTCCAGATGGTTTTGAATGATGAAGGTACTATATCCCAGCATGTGTAATGCTAGCCAAATACAGGGGCGGATCCAGGGTATCGAAAAAGGGGCACATGTAAAAATGTACGGCAATAAAAAAGGGGGACACCTTTGCTACTCCCTAGATCTGCCAATGGCCAAATGGTACTGTGTGGTGAATGCATCTGACCTGTACACAGTACTGTTATCTACTCAGCTAATCCATCATTCATAAATAGACAGTTGTCTAGTTTTGAAGGCGATGAATTGTCATTGTGTGTATCACAAGGATAGGGAATTTTTGTGCTGATCAGCAGAGCGATATATCAAGGCCTAGCATGTGTTTTCAGGGAATTTAGCAGACGACAAAATGGCAAACATCTCACTGGATGTGCATACATGTACGTACATTCATTGCTCAAAATGTCCCAAAATATCATTTCCAATGACTACACTTTCCTTTCCTTAACCAGTTCGCGTCGGGAATAAAAAAGTTTTTCTGGGCCCCTGTGTGGGTTTCTTTTCCCCACACAAACACGTTAATGGAAGCTTCCACAGCGCGTGGCCACGTCTACCGAGCATGTCACTGTACACTCGGCTCGTTGCCACGTCAACCAAGCATGCATACAAATATTCCGGAGTTTCCTCTGGCGTGTATAGACGCTCTCCGATCCGTGGTGCAAACAAAAAATTGCGTGTATACACGGCCTCTGACGCGAACTGGTTAAGTGTGTCCTCTATCATCTTTTAAAGTAAAATCTGTAGATATTTGTCATATTTGGAAAGAAAAGTGGCGGTTGTATTCTACATTCTTTCCAGATTGGCATGAATGGTCCAAACATTGAAATTGATTCAATTATTTATGATTTGTAGACTGAGGCACCTGATGACCTATATATGATGACTGTGGACCCTAAGAAGGCTCCAGACCAATCTGAAAGACTGGAGATAGAATTCAAGAAAGGTTTGTCCTTGTACTGATATCCTTGACACAAATAAGATTTTAAGATACATTGTAGTTTACAGGTTTTTGTAAAATTTTAGTAAATGTATCCATACTTGAAAAGAATTAAGAGATACATGTACATATAAAAACCAGCCAGTGAAACTTTAAGCTTATTTCTTTGTGTTATTCAGAATTCGTTTTTATTCCAACGTGAAGTTTCTGTCTTTGTAAATCGCATTGGGACATTAAGTGAAATGCACTACAGAAGAATTCAGTATTGATTTATTCGGATGACGGACATTCATTTGGGAAATTATTTTACTAATCTTGCCAAGAAATCATAGTACATGTACCTGAGACAAAAATATTTCAAGGGACATTTGAGACCATCATCAACCCAACCTTGTCTCAAGGGCTTTCGAGCAGCCTCACACCCACTTCTCACTCGCCCTTGAACTGGGCAATTTCAATTTCTACAAATCTTGGATATGCACGTACAAGTCTGATACCACTCAGTACTCAGAATGTGCTGCAGTGGAGAGGCCGGGACTAGGCTATCTAATTTATTTCATCTTAATTTTTGGTAAAATCACTCCTCCAAACATTTGATGTCATATAGTGTAAAGAAGAATTTAAGATTTAAATATTGAAATAATATTCATACTGTTTTTCTGCATATTTTTAAAGTAATCAATCAGTATTGGTTAAGTAACCACCAGGGTCTAGTAGTGAGAGTGAGGTAAACCCTGGGGAAGAGGTTGATCATTAACTTAACCCTCCTACTACTACAAGGGTCAAAAACAGTCAAAATGTTGATATACTTGCCAAGGTATATCTAGTGCACTTAAAAGCTTACGTGTAGTAAGTACATTTACAGGTCAAAATGAGTCGACCGTTTTTGACTGGTAAAAGCATTGTCTTGTATTGTTCATGGTAGTCAAAATGACAGTAAAAACCAGTCAAAAATGCCCCTGTGTACATATTTGGGTCAACAGTCAAAACAGGCAGTTGACTAATTTTGACCTCGCACTGAAGTGCAGCTAGAGTAGGAGGGTTAACACGAAAGGAAATTTCATGTAAATGTAAATCTGTAAGGACTTCAACTTGATATAAATGTCTGGTTATTATTGTTTTCAGGTGTTCCCATTCGTGTGAAGAACCTCGGAGACGGTACCGAGAAGACAGATCCATTGGAGTTGTATTTGTACCTCAATCAAATAGGGTAAGCTTTCCCGCAATTCTGTAGTTTGAATTCCCCAAACGTCTGCTTGGCTGTCTGTCTGTCTGTCTCTCTCTCTCTCTGTTTCTCCAACAACCTCATCATTCTTGTTCTGTCTCTGCCTCTGCCTCACTCGCAGATTTTGTTGTTGTTGAAATCGAATATATTAAAGTTTTTGTATTCGGTCATGAAACACCTACATGTACCACAACCTTACTCATAGAAAACGGAGTGCATATATTTTTCTTTATGTCACACCAACTCAAACCAACTTCACACCAACTTAGTGTTTGAGTTTGACACAAAGAAAAATATGTACTCTGTTTGCTATAAGTAAGGTTGTGGTAGCACCATGTAAATATTGATGGTTTATTGAAACAATTTGAACTTGTAGCCAAAGGCTAAATTGAGTCAAATTTAACATAAAATATCCAAAATAAAAACATTCCACTGACAATATACAAATAGATACATTCAGTTAAGTTAAAAAAAAATTCAGTTAAGTAAAAATAAACTATTGGTATTAAATAAATAAGGCTTTAGTTTAAATATTAAAATGAAATGAAGAATGGACAGGAAACAGACAACCAGATGCACAGTTGGACACAAATTCAAAGACACCATTGATAAAAAAAAACCACCAATACAAATAGTACTTTAAACAAGTAAACAAACGGTACATCGCTTTATAGGAGTTGTAATAATGGTTGGTTCTGAGGAGAAACTGTGGTAAGAAACTTGACATTTTGATTAATATACTCTGGTCTCACCACTGATTTAGATTATTACATGGTGCTACCGCAAACCATACTCTTACTGTACTTCCATCATTCAAAGCTTTCCCTCATACATGTATTGTATTTCTTGCTCCGTACCAAGTACAATTCATTCTTGCTTTCTCGCATATTCTTATTGCAGTTTACGTTTAATTTTCCCCTTCCCTTTTTACATTTTTTATACAGCGGCAAGCATGGTGTTGGCCGATGTGACATCGTTGAAAACCGCTTCATTGGAATGAAGAGTCGAGGTTAGTTCAGTCTCCTTGAATTAATCCGTCATCCAGTAGGATATTTCTTATCATGCAGCTCTCATCAGACTTGTATGACTCGTGACTCACTTGAACACATTTCTAGTAACTTAAGAGTCCGACTTGATTCATCAAATACACTTAAATAGGTCTTCTTCTTTTTTAAATGGATCTGCCGCTGAAAAAACTTTCAATTTTGGGTTTTTGTTTTTGTAAAGCACAGTTCCCGAAGGTGAACAAAAAAAAGCGCGTTAAGCAGCACATCACCAATGGCTGTATTTCCACATACCGTGCAGCCTATACACCATATGCATTTGTGCGGTACAGTGTACACGTACTGCATTTAACCCTTTCCTTACCATACGTGACTTTTGTCGACTGCACTCATACCCCCTCTTCTTTACCATAGGCGACTTTTGTCGACCAAGCTTCCACACAAAAAAGCACTCTAGCCTGAGCATAAAGGCCATTTGTTATAAAGCTGTAGTTTTGTCCATGTTCACCCTCCATATCCAAGCTTACAATGGTTGGAAAGAGAAAGATTGGATCTTTCCATTGATGGTGAAATAAAATAAAGTTGCTATTATGCAATCCCTTCAAATTGGAGTTGAAAGATACGAAATGCCAAACACCTACAGAGTGCCATTTGTTTGTGTACAAAAAAGTGTTTACAGATCACACTGAGGAAACAAAGATTGAGAACTTGGACATTTATTCACCGATCGTAATGATTTTTGGATTATATGAAAGGGAATTAAATAAGTAAGATAATTATTATTACTTATTTTTCTGTATTTAACGATATCTTCAAGGTGATAATAGAGTTTGTAAAATTGGCCTTTGAACACAAGCTTTCTGTTGTGTAAGAATGTGTGCTTCATGCTTGAGTGGTCAAATTTAAACAATGCGGTCACCAGCGGTTGTTTATGTCAAAACAATTCGGTATTGAGAGAGTTAATGTACTTCGCCATACCTCGCTTCCAAGCCGTAACCTGGAAATTTCCACCATCCAAAATGCATGATGCGTATAATGCCACCTGGGGCCAATGTCATAGAGCTGCCAAGCGGAACAAATTTGCTTAGCAGATTTCTTTGGTTACCAGCCAAACTTTCATACAAAATGTAGGCATTTTGGCTGGTTGTCTGTTTTATTGCTTAGTAAAAATATTTGCTTATCAAAATGATCTGCTTAGCAGCTCGATGAAATTGGCACCTGGTTGCCAACCAATGGTCCAGGAATCATTGGTGCCAGCTTGCAAATATGGTGAGTCCGTGTACAGACGATGAAAACAAAATCAACAAGGATGAGCGCTCTCCTAATAAAAGAGTACAATAAAGGCAGTGGCATCAGAAAAGGAAGTGGGCAGGGACGACAAACATTAAATTGTTGTAACTTGGCCTGGACAAATGCTCCACATTCTAAGGATGTTAGTGGGCTTGATGAGACTCGTTTTGATGATTTTATTGTAACAATCAATTTCTATCTTCTCAGGGGTGTACGAGTGCCCTGGAGGATTTATTCTCCTTACAGCTCATCTGGACATTGAGAATATAACCATGGACAAGGTATTTACGTTACTGTTGATTTTTATGTCATGCCCTGCGGCCAAAAAAAATTGGTTACCAGCCAAATTGTCACGTAATGTATATTGCTCCTGGCTGGTTCTCAGCCTAGCAGATAAATTCGCTAAGCAATATTTTCTGTTTAGCGGCTCTATGGAGTGTCGTGGCCGAGCGGTCTAGCTTACCGGACTCAAGTTCTGGTGTTAGCAGCAGAATGTGGGTTCGAAACCCGGCCGTGAGCAAGACACTTAACCATAATTGCTTCTCTCCACCCAGGGGTTAAATGGGTACCTGTGAGGGCAGAGTTGGTTGATTAGCCCTATATGCGCTGTAATGGCAGCAATTGAGCTGTATACTCCCCAGGGAGCTGAGATGGTTTCAGGAATGATTTATGAGCCTTATGAGCCTTACGAGCAGGTGTAATAATATAATGCGCCTTGAGCACCACTCAGTTGGTGGATACGTGCGCTATATAAGTCCACACATTATTATTATTATTATGAAATTTGCCCAAGTACGGTTCCGCTTCCCACTATAATGGTGGTTTAATTTTTCATCCTTCTAGGTGGCACATGTCTTCCAATGCTTCTTAATTTTCTTGTTGTTCCTAAGTCACATCCACAATTCTTGGGGGATTGATCCTTTTTCCACACCAGACCATTTCTTTGGAACAAACTCACTCATAATATTCATCGTATTTCTTCCATAACTGACTTTAAATGTGCTCTGAAAGCCTATATGTTCAAGAATAGTTACAACAATTAAGTATGTGTGATTAAGACCCTGGCTGGTCTACAGGCCACACAAAGGGATTCCCTGGTGATGCTTATTTACCCCCTCTCGCCCTGGTCATCATGAGAGCCAAAGAAACAATCCACTAATTAACCTAATCCTATAATCTCATGACAATATCTATCTCTACACAGTGGGGTTCTTTTATCCCCTTCAGTCACTTTTAAATGGGTCTTGTTAATCTAAACATGATTGGAAGATTTGCACAGTGGATAAGATATTAAAGATAATTAGGTTTACTATGTAATACCATGTGTAATATATCAGTGGAAAATGGATGATGTTTGGGGGAAGATGGCTTCTCTGAAGCCCTAATAGGTTACCATTGTTTCATGTTATTTTTGCTTGATAGCTATAAACCAAAGGTTCATCTCAGAATCATTACTACTCAAAAGAGATTCTTTGAGTACATGGTGTCACCACAAATTTCACTGTGTGATATTTTACTAATCGAAGAATTGTTGTATAACCAACAGGCCGTTCGTAGGATCAAGCAGGGTCTGTCTCTTCGCTTCTCAGAGCAAGTTTACGAAGGTACAGTTTACTATGATCTTGTGAATTGCCTTTTCTTATAATAAATGTTAATAAATGTTAACAGTGGCGGCGCTTTCTTGTTGCAATTTGGGGAGGGGGGACACAGTAGGAATAAGGATCAATAAACTACCTGACCTCCCTCCCTTCCCCCCCACTTGTAGGCCTAATAATGCTCAACATTTGATTTGATGTTGCCCTCCCCCCTCCCCACATGTAGGCCTAATAATGCTCAACATTTGATTTGATACACTGACAGTTGTATCAAACATGCTCAGTGCTTTCCAAGTGTCTGTGAAAAAACTCCACATGCGACTCGGGTGGGATTCGAACCCATGTCCTCCTGCTCGGTGGTCGAGAGGTTCATAGGTTAAGACGTCTGCTCTAGTAAGGAGGAGGTTGTGGGTTCGAATCCTGCCCGAGTCATCTGTGGAGTTTTTTTCACAGACACTCAGAAAGCACTGAGCATGCAGTGATTCGTGTACATTACATGCACATTGGTGTAAGGTCAAAAATTAAATCGGTTGTTTATTACCTGACGTTAAGAATCAATCTATCAATGCTGAACATCAGTTGCATTATTGAAGTGGCTAAGTAGAACGATTTATTTTAAGTAAACCAATCAAACCAAACGGTTTATTTAATAAGAAATAGGCTAGGTACAGGCTCCATCATAGTATTAGCCAGAGGGGTGTCTGGGTGTCTTTTGGACACCCTGTTTCAATTTTGGACACCCTATTTCATCTGTTATTTACATGTAAAAGTATTGTAAGTGAACAATTTGGACACCATGGTTTGAAATTTCCAGCAAATTTGGACATCCTATATATATATATATATATATATATATATATATATATATATACACATACACACACATACACATACACATACACATACACATACACATACACATACACATACACATACACATACACATACACATACACATACACATACACATACACATACACATACACATACATATACATATACATATATATATATATATATATATATATATATACATAACAGCAAAAGAAACGTCACCCCTAAAAATATTTATTATTTTCATTTTATAATTAATATAATTTGTTTAATGAAGAATATTATGAGTATGGAGTGTAACACGAACACAATGTGGCAAATTTGGTTGACCTGGCAGCCAACCATCCCACAACAATGTATATTTATTATGTTTAATAATATAATTACTTTTCTTTTGCTGTTACGTATACATATACATACATACATAACAGCAAAAGAAACGTCGCCCCTAAAAATATTTATTATTTTCATTTTATAATTAATATAATTTGTTTCATGAAGAATATTATGAGTATGGAGTGTAACACGAACACAATGTGGCAAATTTGGTTGACCTCAAAATTCGTCATGCATGACGTCCGAGGACACATAAGCTAAACCCATTCTCAGACTTATCAAAATTTAGGGGGTGACGTTTCTTTTGCTGTTATGTATATATTAGATTACCAGTAGTGTATACTAGCCTGGTCGGCTTTACATTTGAGCCTCAAATCATTTCTTATTTTGTTGTAGGGTTTTGGTATAGTCCAGAGTGTGAATTCACCCGTCATTGTATCGACAAGAGCCAGGAGAATGTTGAAGGAACCGTTACCTTGGAGATCTACAAGGGTAACGTCATGGTCAAGTGTCGTTCCTCCAAAACCTCGCTGTACAATGAAGAGCTTGTCAGGTAAGACCAGACTTGTATTTCGAGTCCACAACGATAATAGTTCTATCAAAGTCTCATTGTCCTGGATTAGAGCTAGTGTTCATATCAGTGGTGATATCCCCCTCCAGTCAACTGTTTTCCTTGTATCACAATAGGTTGGTGCATGAAATTCTGGTTTTGGATGATAAACAGTTGATTTAATTTTGCCCTAATTCTTGTGTCGGAAAGCACCGAGTATACAGTGCTATACACACGTCGATGTAGGGCAAAATTAAATCAATTGTTTATCACCTGACGCAAGAATTTCACCAACCTATATATATCGCGGAACTCGCCACTGTATGGGATTCTAGCCGGCCAATCTTCATTGGGCAAGCTTGGTGGTCGAGAGGTTAAGACGTCTGCACTAGTAAGCAGGAGTTCGTGGGTTCGAATCCTGCCCGAGTCGCCTGTGTAGTTTTTTCACAGACAACTGGAAAGCTCTGAGTATACAGTGCTATACACACGTCGGTGTAGGGCAAAAATTTAATTGTATCACAATGCTACACAAAATTCACAATTTGATAATCAAATTTCATATTTTGTTGTTAAAAATGAGTACATACAATTTTGCTGAACATTTGAAGGGAACAACCCAGCCCCAATAAAAAACACAAATAAAATTTTCTTTAAAAAAAAACCACTCTTGTCTTCAGCAAAATAGTGGTGTTACATTTCGAACCTAGAAGGATCTTTTAGACAAAAAGAGAAACACTGAAACACACACTGTATGTACTTATTCACAGGAAAACAAGATTTAATAATAATAATAATAATAATAATAATAATAATACAGAAGATTTATAATGCGCACATATCCACTAAGAAGTGCTCAAGGCGCTTTACAGTAAACAAGAAATCATACAATAGCATTAGAATACAATAGCAAATGCAATATGATACTAAACAAAAGATTTATAAAAAAAATAAATAAATAAAATAAATAAATAAATTAAAAAAATTAGCTAACATTTGCATTTACATGTATGTTGTTTGGGTTGTAAGCAGTTAGCTAATTCTTTATTAACATTGTATTTTGATTTGATTTTGTTCTTATAGCATGGTAGCGAAGGGCGACTATGAACCACTAGACGCACTGGGCTTCATTAAGATCAATGCTGTCAGGTGAGTAAGAACACAAAAATATACTCCAATCATCCAAGCAATAGAGTAATATCTTAGCCAGGTTGGTCACAAAACTTGTGTCTTTGAGCAAGACGCTTAAAAGGAAAGTACAACATTGGTAATGACCAAATGATTGAATTAACAAAATCATTTTCTGAAAACTTGTGAAGTTGATACACATATATCAATCATCCTGAGAAAATATTTCCTTGGAAGTGCTTTTATCTCGGAGAAAACGGGAATTATTATGTCAAATTTACAAAAGGGTTTGCCTGGCAACCTGGCAAGTTTTTGTAAAACACAAAGACCATGCAACAATTTTTTGTCGTTTTCTTAAAAAACGGGAGCACCTCGTGATGAAACTTTCACAGGTTAGTTGTATGATATTTTTCTTGAAAACTAGAGGGTTAAAATAATGTATGTTACCAATGCTGTACATTCCCTTTAACCATCATATTTTTGGGTGGTTGTCACATCTTATTTCTGTTAATACCTCAATACAAACTTATACATTTTTGGAAAGCTCTGTTATTCTCTTTCATTTGATTCTGAATATGCAAGTTGAAAGTAGGTCATGACCTAAATAACATCAAAAAACATACCTGGAATCATTCTAAGAAGCCTGAGGAGAATTTATCCATGAAACAATCAATTATATACATGTACATCAAATATCATACATACATTGTAGGAGTGTCGTGTCGTGGCCGAGCGGTCTAGCGCACCGAACTCAAGTTCTGGTGTTGCCAGCAGCAGGGTGTGGGTTCGAGCCCCGGTCGTGACACTTGTATCCTTGAGCAAGGTACTTAACCATAATTGCTTCGTCCTTCGGATGGGACGTAAAGCCGTAGGTCCCGTGTGTTGTATAATGCACGAAAAGTGGATTGTCGTGGCCGAGTGGTCTAGCGCACTGAACTCAAGTTCTGGTGTTGCCAGCAGCAGAGTGTGGGTTCGAGCCCCGGCCGTGACACCTGTGTCCTTGAGCAAGACACTTAACCATAATTGCTTCTCTCCACCCAGGGGTTAAATGGGTACCTGTGAAGGCAGAGATGGTTTGCTCTCTATGCGCTAGAAATGGCAGCAATTGAGCTGTATACTCCCCAGGGAGCTGAGATGGTTTCAGGAATGATTTATGAGCCTTATGAGCCTTATGAGCAGGGATAATAATATAATGCGCCTTGAGCGCCACTTAGTTGGTGGATACGTGCGCTATATAAATCTATACATTATTATTATTATTATTATTATAAAAAAATCCAAAAATCTCTTATTTTGACCCAAAACTTCAACAAAATCGAGCACTAGTAACGGCTTCTATCGATGCGAAAAAACCTGGAAGTGCTGATGAGCAGATCCTTCTAGATGATCAGGCTAGGGCGCCCTCAGTTGGTATAATTAGGTCAACCAAAGGCTCATTATCTATGCAGGGAGTGTATGCATTCATTTTGTACGAATTAGTATACGATTGATGTTTAAAGAGTAAAAAGGATTGTACATCTTTGATAATTACACAATTACAACATTACTGAAATACAATCTAAATAACTTACTTGATGTGAAGTTGGTGATGGTACCAAACATCCTGAGACATTATTCAATCTTTTTGAGAAAACGTGACAAATGAGAAAATGTATTACACATTATAAATGAGTCACGGCCATGGTCCATTTTCCACATTAGAATTGAATGCAAAATAATAATTTTTGCTACTTTCTCGTTAATGCCAAAAATGAAATAAGCTGAAACTTTTAAGGCGTGGCATCAAAAGGCTAATGCATCAATCCAGATTTGGCTGTGGTCTCCGATCCGCCACTTGGAAATCTCGGCCATTGGAAATCTTGGTCACCTGTATAAAAGCAAAGCGCATGTCCGGACACTGTAACAACTCTGGAAAGGTGCGAACCTATTGGTTTATTAGTGCCATTTGATTGACAGTCCAGATAGTTGTAATCCTCTGAGTGAAGAAACAGTTCTGAAAATATGATTTATTTCTTTGCATTCCTAGGCTGAAGGAGTACCGTCGTCTACGAAGCGCCCAGCTTGAACAAGGGGATGCCTCTTCCTAGGTATCCATAGGAAGTAAACAACAACAACAACAAGCCACCATCTGTATTCTTTATCTAGCTGTTTGTTATGTTATTGTTAGACTATTGGGGGTTATTCATAGATATCATATATGCATAACTAGATGGGTCACAAACTAGCGGGTTTTGAGATAGACTGTATGAACAACATTTGCTCGTCCCCGAGATGCACATTTGATAGGGGAGGAGTACACACCCATAGCCCACGTACAGCATGTTTTGTGGCAAACGCACATTTCTCAAAGCAACGAGCATGCTGCACTTAGCGCAACTGTGCAATGCAATTAAAATGGAGTCCTGAAATAAGCTCAAAATGGTTCACAGCTGTGTCTGAAAACAGGCCTGTACAAACTAAACGGAACCGTCCAGTCTAGATGTTATATAAGATGTCTATGGGGGTTATCATGAGTACACTTAGAGCGCCCTCTTGGGTTGATTTCGCATAGAAAAATAGGCAGAAGACAAAGGCAGTGCTGTCTACGCAGATGTAAAAAAAAGCAGACACATTTTTATTTTGGTAATTAACTGAAAAGAAAACTGGGAGAATTACTATCTAAAAAGCTTCCTTGGTTTCAGGTGGTTAATAGTACCAAACATCTGAGAAGTTATTCCGTCAGATGTATTGTCATTTTCGATAAAAAAGAGTAACTTGAAAAATTCAAATCTGAAATAGATCATCAGCTTATAGGCAATTCCATGGTTACTCACGTTACATTTTTGAGGTCTTGGGGCCACTCCGAATGCCATAATATATATTTCACTCATAAGATGTTTCTCAGTAGTTGCATTGTACCAAAACCTTACTCAGCATAAAATAAGAATTTCAGAAATGTGTTATATGTATGCAGTACAAGAGAAAATTCAACATTTTATGTATGTCTGAAAAATGTAACGTGAGTAACCAGCATTTTTTCTGTTATATAGCATATATATAACAAATTTCCAAAATTATTTTTTTGTGCTGAGTAAAGTCTGGGTATAATGCAACGTCTATGATAAAACTGATAAGTGAAATATATAAGTAAAGGATATTATGGCATTAAGAGTGGGCCCAGTACCTAAAAATGTAACGTGAGTAACCAGCATTTTTTCTGTTATATAGTATATATATATAACAAATTTCCAAAATTATTTTTTGTGCTGAGTAAAGTCTGGGTATAATGCAACGTCTATGATAAAACTGATAAGTGAAATATATAAGTAAAGGATATTATGGCATTAAGAGTGGGCCCAGTACCTAAAAATGTAACGTGAGTAACCAGCATTTTTTCTGTTATATAGTATGTATATATAACAAATTTCCAAAATTATTTTTTGTGCTGAGTAAAGTCTGGGTATAATGCAACGTCTATGATAAAACTGATAAGTGAAATGTATAAGTAAAGGATATTATGGCATTAAGAGTGGGCCCAGTACCTAAAAATGTAACGTGAGTAACCATGGAATTGCAGTTATGATCTATTTCTACATTAGAATGAATACAATAAATCTGAATGCATGGTCACTATTTCCTTCATATGCCTGCTTGCTGTTTGATTTGAAATCAATACAGAGTGCGATAAACATTAATTAGGATATTAATCTTAGCTTTGAAAGGTTAAAACTTTTAACTGTAAACAAGCAAAATAGTTTTTCAAAATATTTTGAAAAAATGGTCTCCGTTTTATCATAATATTTTAAAAGCTTAACCCTAACTCCCTAAGCATTTTTACTAGAAACCTTCCTCAACCTATCAAATCCCAACACCATGGTTGACTGTTGCTGGTTTACAGTACTCAACCCATCAAACTCCAACAGTCCACTTGCCATAACAGTACTCAACCCGTCAAATTTACTCCAACAGGCCCTTAGCTGTTGGATTTTGATTGAGTGGGGACACATGGCCCAAAGTAAAGTTTGAACACTGGAGTCACACAGTACTCAACCCATCATAATCCAACAATTGTTTTCATGCTAAAAAAAATTAACTATACAAAAACTAAAACACCCTATGGAATAAATGGTAGGTTCTAGTTGTATGATGTTAGACACAATGCCAAGCATACCTAAGTACAATATTTGCCTTTATCAGTTGTTTATTACAGCAGGTTGCATACACACACTCTCTCCACTCAAAGTCTAACAATGTTGCATGCTAGTAGAACCACCGTCCTCACTCAATCAAAATCCAACACTAGCTGTTACTGCACACATACAGTACTCATCCAGCCATATTCCAACACTTTACACATGCCATATCAGAAGTACACAGTACTCAACCCATCAAACTCCAACAATCCCTGGTGTTGGAGTTTGGCTGGATGGGGATCGTTAGGGTTAATTAATGAAAATTGTTTTGTTATCGCATCTGAAATCTGAAATACTCAGTATTATTAGTTCTATGATATATTCAAGGAAAAGTATATATTTGGTGCGTAAAATGAAATGTTTAATTTACTTTTGACCAGGAAACAAAAGGCATGTATTTCCATTGGTTATATTGCCGAGTCTTCATTTCACCAAACAATGAGCACTAACACTGAATTTCACCTCCATAAAAAAACAGTACATGCTTTAGTGAATATTTCACACAGTGTGTGTGTGTCTGGTACATGAAAATTGCACTGATATAGTTTGGGTTTTTCAAAATTTATCAGCAACAATGTGCATTGTCAGTGTGCAACATTCAGCAACATTCACTAAAGCATGTATTTTCCTAGTTTAATGACCTTGGGTCAGTTGACTGCATGGTAGCCTACAGTTGCATGGTGTGCAAGTCGACAATGCATACCGACACTGCACGTCAGACAGGTAATCCCGTGCATGTCAACAGTATTTGCTACGCAGTAATAATTTCCTTGAAAATTAATTCACGGAATACAAAACATTACATCTTGAGGAAATTCACCTTTTACTTAGTCGTAAGTAATAAATTTGTTGAAAAGCAAATTCAAGAGTTGTTTGAAGAAATAAGGAACAAGCTATAGTTTATTTTTACAATCCACCATCTTGAAACCAAGCTAAACCAACCAAAAAGTTTTGTCAGAACAGTAATTTATTCTAGCAAAACTGAACTCGCACTTAGTATAGCAGAAGGGGTCATTGTCACCTAGAGTACCTCCCCAATGGTACCCAGGCAATCTCAATCCTATGTAGGTTTGAGTATTTTATCAATGTCTGGGTATTATTAGGAAGTACCCTGGGTGACAATGACTCCTTCAGCGCTAGTATAAAATGGCCGGTGACAAAGTAGCGGCCAGTGACAAAAGGTATCATGATTTGCAATTTGGACAAAACGTCAAAGGTTCTTTCAAAATATATTTTAACAAATATAAATCTTATATTTTCAGAAATAACATATTCTTTAGCATTCAGACCAGCATCATAAATTTGTTATGAAGATTTTAAAGAGAAGGCACAACATTGGTAATTACCAGATTATCAAATAAACAAATTATACTTGGTGTAAAGTTGGTAGAGGTAGCAATTATCATGAGAAATTATTTGTGCTTTCGTCTTATAGAGAAAACAATAATTATTTTGTTGAATTCAGAACAAAATTGCCATCTAGCAACTTTTTGTAAAACATCAAATACATAGAATTCTAGCCGGCCAATCGTCATCGGGCAAGCTCGGTGGTCGAGAGGTTAATCCCGCCCGAGTCACATGTGAAGTTTTTTCACAGACACTCTGAAAGCACTGAGTATGCAATGCTATACACACGTCTGTGTAGGGCAAAAATTAAATCAATTGTTTATCACCGAATGCAAGAATTTCACCAACCTGTAAATATCGTGGAAGTCACTGCTAATGATGATTCTAGCCGGCCAATCGGCCTTGGGTAAGCTCTGTGGTTGAGAGGTTAAGACGTCTGCACTAGTAAGCAGGAGGTCGTGGGTTTGAATCCCACCTGAGTCACCTGTGAAGTTTTTTCACAGACACTTGGAAAGTACTGAGTATGCAGTGCTATACACACATCGGTGCTGGGCAAAAATGAAATCAGTCAATGTTATTGTTTTCTCAAAAAACATGAGCACCTCATTGGCGGATCCGGGGGGGGGGGGGGCTATCGCCCCCCCCCCCTAAAATCGTTAAAAAAAATTAAAAAAATTAAAAAGAGAGAGGGGGAGGGGAGGGGAGAATGCACTCCCATTCCCACAGTGTGCAGGATAAACATAAGGAGGTGACCTACTTAGTACTGTACTTTTAAAAAAAATTGTTTTTGATTCTCAGCCCCCCCCCTAAAAAATGTTCTGGATCCGCCCATGCATCTATTACGAAAACTTAAACACGTTAGTTTTCTGATTTGTAGTTAAGTTTCCAAGTACCAATGTTGTACCTTATGCACAAATACCTGGACAATTTAGCAGAAATAGGCAATTATACTTATATTGTATGTTCTCTACTTGTTTTGGGAGTTTTGTTATGTTAAACAACTTGTATTTTTATTTTATTTATATTTGATTTCAGTATACAAAACATTTCATTCGCAATATTTCAGTAATTATTTTAAACAAGGTCAACAGGGTGTAATGTTCATAATAACTTGACAAAGATTAAGTTGTGTGTAAAGAAAATTAAACAGAAACATTTGTACCAATTATTTTTCAAATTATCTTTTTTATTTTTCGTCAAATCACGAGTTTCTCTTGTAAAATTTGGTTATCCTGAATATGTAAAATTCAATTTACAAAAGTATTCATTTAATGATGGCATAGCATTCTAAAATGGCAGCCGTCATAGTTCATGTCAAAAAAAACTTTTCAATGGATGATAATTTTGTTATTGTCTAATTATCATAAGTATATTCTGTTGAGTTGATAATGAATAACATTCTAAATACACCAGAAATCATTCTTTGAAGGGAAAAAATTTCCTAGATAAGGGGAACTTCTGTTAGAAAATTAAATGTCTGTGGGAACCGTTTCTAGGGGCACAGAGGCAAAATTCAGGGGCATCCGTGATGTTAAAGGCCTTGGTGTTAATCTTTTGAGGTAAACAATTTGTTCTCATTACATGTAGTATTCAGTAATTAAACCCATATGAAATTAATTTGTTGATGTATTTAAAGATTGGCAAAGAAATGTAATATTTCTTTCACTTTGCCCACCATAATGATTAATTAATTTTAATTAATTTGTTCGGATTGTCTGCATTCAGTACTAAAACTTTGTGTCGCTTGTTTATAGAAGAAATTGACTGTTTTGCTAGTTGTAACATGTCTGATGTGGTTTGCGTGGGTTGATAGATGCTTAAGAAAGCAATAAAATATTAAAGTGAGAAAAAAAGATACGCAGTGTCAGTGAATTTGTGGCTTTTCGCTTTCAGTTTGTGTGCTACCTGCGACTTTTATAAATACAACTCCCCCCCCCCTTCCCCGGATAATTCCCTTATATGGGGCACACTTCTGATAAAATATATTGATATGCATTAAAGATGTATAGCTGGTGTGCTTTTTGCAGTTTTTACAGAAATGTCAGAAAATTGCTATTTTACTTGTGGAAGGGGAAAAAAATGCTTTAAAATTATCCATTTTTCAAAAATAAATTAAAAATTCAGTGTTACAGCTTTCCCTTTAGAGAAATTTAAGCGTACATGAAATAGTCGTTTTGTGCTGAAGTGAAGCAGCAAACAGCGTTCGAATGGTGCACGTGACTTTTTCCGTTCTATGGTTCAGACCTGTACCTCGTGATTAGTATTTTCAGGAGTGAGTCATATGAACCGGATTTGCTCAGCGCGCGACTCATTTAGCCAGTCTAGTTTTTAATTCAGTGCAGTCGATAAACCAAAATGGCTGCGCAAACTCCAGGTATTCAGCAGTTACTCCAAGCCGAAAAGAAGGCCGCAGAACGGGTCTCAGAGGCGAGAAAAAGTGAGTATTTGTGACGCTTTGGATGATGAAGTATCCGAGTCTTATGTGGTTACTTTATTTTGAGAATTGTTGGGTTTGTTTTGGTAATTAATGAATGTTTAAAAATGCACGATTGCTGGGGAAATCTTTGTGGAGATGTAGGCCTTACTATACTCTTCCCCATCATTACTAGTTTGTGTATGCCATGGTGTCCTCTATCATCTTTTAAAGGAAAATCTGTGATATTAGACATATTTGGATAAAAAGGTGGTTGTTGGACTCTATATTGTTTCCCCCAAACAAAATACGCAACATAGTTATTATTTATATAGGCCTAACGTTCGTTCGCATATAGTAGGTATGTGAAGAAAATATTCAAAGTGAACCAATACCAATGCAATTAGTACCACTGGAAAGAGTTTGAAAAATCCTACACAGTGGTACCAAAGTTATTGAGATATCTTAATTGATAAGGAAATTACACGCATTTGGAGCTCATTATTAGCGTCATTTCTCTGACAGGTAGGCCTACTTGATTAGAATTTTGTGACCGAAAACGATTGTGGTTTGAACAAAAACGCTTGTGATTCCTTCGTTAATCAGCTGCGACCGGGTCGCGTCGACCGACCGTCAGACTCAGGTAAGTCAATTTTTGGGGACCCATAAAATACAATGAAACTTTGGGATTTTAAAGATGAAATAACAACAATAATGTAGACTAACCTTTCAATAATGTAGGATTGGGCCTTAGAGTGGTATTTGTGCCGTCAAAACAGTGATTTCTTAAACTTTTCCAGCGAAGGTCAAAACATTCCAAAATAAAAAAATCAAACATGGCGGATGTAAGAGGGGATTTTCCACTACGTCATCATCGTCTACAGCCAATCAGAATGCGAATTTATGGGGATTTCCCCAGCGTGCATGACGCGATGCGGAACAGAAATCGGGCAGAAAATATCGGCCGCGATCGATGCGTATCTTCACATACCTACATATAGTCGCCACCCCTGTATTTTCGCCACCCGTTCCTTCTGACGTCGTGCCTCAGCCAAAGATGGAGCGACTGATAAATATTTTGAACCAAAGTGACGTAAGATTATCTTTGGTGGAAAGTGTACATTTTTATGTTAATAATCATGCTTATCAATTGTCCAATAACAGTTCCGATATATAATTGTGCGATGCGCAAAGTTTTTCCGCGCTGATCATAATGCATATGCAATTTTCACACCGCAAACAATTTCAGGCGACGGCAACGCACACGCTGCGTGAACTTTGGCATGTTGCCAGTTCTAACGAGTCATGTCAAAATCTTTCATGATATGCTTTATCGTTTATATTTTTAAGTTATTTGTAAACTGTTTGTTTAAAAATATGGTTTTAATTATATAAATTAGTTAACTTACTGGGTGGCGACTATATGATAACTCGATTTTAATGAAGTGGCGAGTTAACGATAAGTGGCGAAATATGTAATTACATGTAGGTTATACACCGCATGTTAAAAACAGACCGTCATGCCACACACAGCGCGCAGGTTGCATACCAGCACAGGCACATGACCGACCTCAAGATGATTTACACAGTCCCTCGATCAAGGGGAATATCGATATGTACATGTAAAATGAAACGTAAGCATTGTATTGAAGCACGTGGATCAGGTTTGCTCCACCCACAGCTAGCAAATGACAGGTGGCCAGTCTAAGGTTTAGCTCCGCCCAGTCATGTCAGCCATGTGGGCTCTTCCGCACACTGTGCATGCCCTTATTGTTACATATATCACAGGTGGAGCAAGTGTAATTGACTGAATACATATTTCATGTATGTTGAATCCATCGGACCTGGGATTTACTTGGAGGAACATGCATTTCCGAGGCTGTTCCAGTTATGCGATGATTGCCTTCGTGCACATAGGAACAGGTGCAAATAACGCAATGGCGAGTTAAGGAGTAGTCAGTGTAATTTTGCCACTCGCTTATGACCATTTTGAAAGATCTACAAAAGGTTGAATTTAGACTGGAATGATTGTTTATTTATGTTGCAAATACCTAGACAAACAAGGTACGTGATAAAAAACTTTAAGTGCTAGGGGAAAAAACAATTATTAAATAATGTTCCAAATAAACATTTTGGGTGGCGACTATACGCGAACGAACGTTAAGCCTTATTGGAATTGCCATGAGCATTGTTGACTTGAAAAACAACTTGGGCTTGGAAAAAATGAGTAACCCTTGCATATTATGAGGATATGTAAAAATTTGGAAAGAATGTAGAATACAACCGCCACTTTTTCTATCCAAATATGACAAATTTCACAGATTTTCCTTTAAAACTATAAAAGATGATAGAGGATTCACTTAGCAGGAGAGGAAAGTGTAGAAATGACGATATGAAACGATATTTTGGGAGATTTTGAGCAATGAATGTATACACATCCAATGAGCTGTTGGCCATTTTGTCGTCTGTTAAAACACATGCAATAGACATTCTGCACAAGTGGCGGTTGGGTTCAACATTCTTTCCAAAAAGTCAAAAGGGGACGATTTTATTACATATTATTGGATAATTTTTCCTAGAAATTGATGAGATCGTAAACAGAATACTTAAATTCTACATAATTTTGTCATATGTAAAAACTTACAACTTATCAGCCAAAAATTGGCCCCACTTCGTGGTCGAGCGGTTCAGCGCATCAACTCAAGTTCTGGTTTTGCCAGCAGCAGGGTGTGGGTTCGAGCCCGGTCGTGACACTTGTGTCCTTGAGCAAGAACACTTAACCATAATTGCTTCGTCCTTCGGATGGGACGTAAAGCTGTAGGTCCCGTGTGTTGTATAATGCACGTAAAGTGGATTGTCGTGGCGGTCTAGCGCACTGAACTCAAGTTCTGGTGTTGCCAGCAGCAGAGTGTGGGTTCGAGCCCGGCCGTGACACCTGTGTCCTTGAGCAAGACACTTAACCATAATTGCTTCTCTCCACCCAGGGGTTAAATGGGTACCTGTGAAGGCAGAGATGGTTTGCTCTATATGCGCTAGAAATGGCAGCAATTGAGCTGTATACTCCCCAGGGAGCTGAGATGGTTTCAGGAATGATTTATGAGCCTTATGAGCCTTATGAGCAGGGATAATAATATAATGCGCCTTGAGCGCCACTTAGTTGGTGGATACGTGCGCTATATAAATCTATACATTATTATTATTATTATTAAATGTCTCAAAACTGAGCTTTAAAATAAGTTCCACAATTTACAGAGAAAAAAAAATTCATTCGAACAAGTTAATTAATATTTTTTTATACCATGAGTTTTACTCAACACACACCTTTCAAATGGCCAGGACTAGTACAAAATTTTACTTAATTGTACTAAAATGATGGTACCTCAGACAGGAAAATTCAAAGCATGTTTGATACCATCATTAACTTTACACCAAGTAAATTTAATGTAAAAGTGTGATTAGGATTTTGTGTGTGTTTATTGACTTTCAGTTTTAAGTAGATTTGATTGAAATTTGTCCCTGACGCTGGTATAGAATAGATTGTTTAAGTAAAAGTTAACAACTTTTTTACAGTGAACAATTTTTTTACAGTGAACAATTTCACTTAGTATCACATAGCAAAATGCTACACAAAATTCACAATTTGCTCATCAATATTTCAAAATTGGCTATTCAAAAATGAGTATTACATACACACACAGATATTTCTGCTTGGGTCAGTGGACGGAAAGAGTGTCGTATCCGACCGCCACTTTTTAAGGGTTTTTTGGAATTTTTTTTGCAACCACTAACCAGTTAAAAATTATTCTATCGATTTTTGGAGGTACAGAAAGCGCAAACTATCTTTAAAATCCACTTTTATGATGGTTATCGGACTTTATTTCCCTTCTAAAAAAATCCTCTCCTTCAGAAAATAGAAGGATCCTATTATAAACACCTCAAAAAAAGAAAGTCCCCACCTGTATGTTTTAAAAATATTGTTAAATTTTAGAGACTTATGAGCATAAACATGATATGACGATTTAGCCTGATCATCGACACACATGTTGCAAGCAAGATTTGTGCGGATAACGTTGCGCATCAGTGCACACAACTCGGTTGATTGTGTGGGGGTACCTGTTCATTTCTCACAACTTTGCATTGTGGCTCAAAATAACGCCCCTGAACTCAAGCAAAATGGGTTATCCCTTTTGTCATCAGCTTTATTTGTCTGTTACATAATGTTTGGAACACTTTTAAACTGAAGACCTCATTATTGGAATGTTCCTTTGCATGGGAAGGTATTGCCCAGGTCCGCATCCGTCGCCTCATAAACAGTATGCACCGAAGGTGTCGGGCAGCAATCGACAGTCGTGGCGGTTATACCCTTACTGAACAAACCCAACATGCTGCTTATGTCTTAAGTATTGGTCAATAAAGCTGATGACAAAGGGATAACCCATTTTGCTTGAGTTCAGGGGCGTTATTTTGAGCCACAATGCAAAGTTGTGAGAAATGAACAGGTACCCCCACACAATCAACCGAGTTGTGTGCACTGATGCGCAACGTTATCCGCACAAATTTTGCTTGCAACATGTGTGTCGATGATCAGGCTAAATAGTCATATCATGTTTATGCTCATAAGTCTCTAAAATTTAACAATATTTTTAAAACATACAGGTGGGGACTTTCTTTTTTTGAGGTGTTTAGTTGCCACTGCGCATGTACAATGATGGTGTTGGTCATTAACCCTAACCTTCCCAAATCGTCCAAAATCCTCTTTGCCAAAGTGAAGGATTGAGGTTACATGCTACATGCTCTTTGCTAAAGTGAAGGATTTTGGAGGATTGAGGTTATTAGGCATACTTGCCTTTCCATGGTACATGTACATCCATGTTTGTTGTAGCGATTGCAAGGTCAGTGCTTGGGTCAGTGCTTGGGTCAGTGGACACTGTTTATTGCTCCATGCATGCAGGGAGGGTCCCTGGCCATGTGCATGTATCACAGATTAGAAACACATGTGTGTATACATGTCATGTGCTTGCTTTACTACTGAAGGATTTTGGAGGATTCAGGTTATGTGTAAGCAAATGGGCCTAGAGAGTTAGGGTTAATGGGGGAGTTGATAAGATCAGACTGACATGACTGAGGAAGTCATCGTATATCAAAAATGCCTGATTTTTCATGAAATAAATATCCTGGAATAATTTGAAGTATACATGTATGTCCATCATCATCCATATGTTCTCCACCTTACTGGGTAGGTAAGATACGACATTCTACCCCAGTGGACACTGTTTATTGCTCCATGCATGCAGGGAGGGTCCCTAGCCCTGGGCCATTTACATGTATCACAGATTAGAAACTCATGTGTGCATACTGTACATGTCATCTGCATACAGTAGTAGTTAGTGATCATTATGCTTGCTTTACTACTGAAGGATTTTTGAGGATTCAGGTTATATGTAAGCAAGTGGGCCTAGGGAGTTAGGAAGGATTCAGGTTATATGTAAGCAAGTGGGCCTAGGGAGTTAGGAAGGATTCAGGTTATATGTAAGCAAGTGGGCCTAGGGAGTTAGGAAGGATTCAGGTTATATGTAAGCAAGTGGGCCTAGGGAGTTAGGAAGGATTCAGGTTATATGTAAGCAAGTGGGCCTAGGGAGTTAGGAAGGATTCAGGTTATATGTAAGCAAGTGGGCCTAGGGAGTTAGGAAGGATTCAGGTTATGTGTAAGCAAATGGGCCTAGGGAGTTAGGAAGGATTCAGGTTATATGTAAGCAAGTGGGCCTAGGGAGTTAGGAAGGATTCAGGTTATATGTAAGCAAGTGGGCCTAGGGAGTTAGGAAGGATTCAGGTTATATGTAAGCAAGTGGGCCTAGGGAGTTAGGAAGGATTCAGGTTATATGTAAGCAAGTGGGCCTAGGGAGTTAGGAAGGATTCAGGTTATATGTAAGCAAGTGGGCCTAGGGAGTTAGGAAGGATTCAGGTTATGTGTAAGCAAGTGGGCCTAGGGAGTTAGGAAGGATTCAGGTTATGTGTGGCAAGTGGGCCTAGGGAGTTAGGAAGGATTCAGGTTATATGTAAGCAAGTGGGCCTAGGGAGTTAGGAAGGATTCAGGTTATATGTAAGCAAGTGGGCCTAGGGAGTTAGGAAGGATTCAGGTTATATGTAAGCAAGTGGGCCTAGGGAGTTAGGAAGGATTCAGGTTATATGTAAGCAAGTGGGCCTAGGGAGTTAGGAAGGATTCAGGTTATATGTAAGCAAATGGGCCTAGGGAGTTAGGAAGGATTCAGGTTATATGTAAGCAAGTGGGCCTAGGGAGTTAGGAAGGATTCAGGTTATATGTAAGCAAGTGGGCCTAGGGAGTTAGGAAGGATTCAGGTTATGTGTAAGCAAGTGGGCCTAGGGAGTTAGGAAGGATTCAGGTTATGTGTAAGCAAGTGGGCCTAGGGAGTTAGGAAGGATTCAGGTTATGTGTAAGCAAGTGGGCCTAGGGAGTTAGGAAGGATTCAGGTTATGTGTAAGCAAGTGGGCCTAGGGAGTTAGGAAGGATTCAGGTTATATGTAAGCAAGTGGGCCTAGGAGTTAGGAAGGATTCAGGTTATATGTAAGCAAGTGGGCCTAGGGAGTTAGGAAGGATTCAGGTTATATGTAAGCAAGTGGGCCTAGGGAGTTAGGAAGGATTCAGGTTATATGTAAGCAAGTGGGCCTAGGGAGTTAGGAAGGATTCAGGTTATATGTAAGCAAGTGGGCCTAGGGAGTTAGGAAGGATTCAGGTTATATGTTGCAAGTGGGCCTAGGGAGTTAGGAAGGATTCAGGTTATATGTAAGCAAGTGGGCCTAGGGAGTTAGGTAGGATTCAGGTTATATGTAAGCAAGTGGGCCTAGGGAGTTAGGAAGGATTCAGGTTATATGTAAGCAAGTGGGCCTAGGGAGTTAGGAAGGATTCAGGTTATATGTAAGCAAGTGGGCCTAGGGAGTTAGGTAGGATTCAGGTTATATGTAAGCAAGTGGGCCTAGGGAGTTAGGTAGGATTCAGGTTATATGTAAGCAAGTGGGCCTAGGGAGTAAGGAAGGATTCAGGTTATATGTAAGCAAGTGGGCCTAGGGAGTTAGGAAGGATTCAGGTTATATGTAAGCAAGTGGGCCTAGGGAGTTAGGAAGGATTCAGGTTATATGTAAGCAAGTGGGCCTAGGGAGTAAGGAAGGATTCAGGTTATATGTAAGCAAGTGGGCCTAGGGAGTTAGGAAGGGTTAATGTTTATATTAAGCTTGGGCGATATCATTTTTTTATTTTTTTATTTTTTTAATCCCTGATATATCGTCACATAATATTGCAATTTTTGATAGTATTGCATTTATTTTGTTTCATTCATGCATGATTGCTTTAGAGCCATTAACTATATTTATGCATTCAATTCTGAACACTTAATCCGTCTGAATAGATTTCTTTGAGTGGCAGGGATTAAGAGAAACAGTTCAGGGTCTGGACCCTGTATGGCGGCTACTTCGTGATCCAACAGTCAGCTTACCACTGAAATAGTTCACTTTTGTTTCTCACTTCTGAAAGCTGAAAAAACTGGCCTAATGTTGTTTCCATGGAATTTCTGAGTCTACTCACAATCGCGATTTGTTTTTAATCTTGATAAATTTTTTAATCGTGATTTGCCGATAACTTGAAAAGTTTCTCGATATCATAACCGAATAAAAAAAAGTATTGCGATATTCAATATTATCATATTATCGCCCAGGCTTAGTTTATGTATCTGCTTTTTGGTTTTAGAGAAGAATAAGAGGTTAAAGCAAGCTAAGGAAGAAGCACAAGAAGAGATAGAGAAATATCGACGACACAGAGAACAGAAATTCCAAGAAATCCAGGCAAACGTGAGTGAAGATGTCGTAACTGTAGTTCCTTTATCCACTGTGTAAAAGCTGGTTCATACTTTGTGCAAACGGAAAGCCAAATTGTGACATCAAAAGCTTCGCATTCATATTTGCTCCTGGTCCAGCCTTAAGAATAATCAGGGTTGGGGGCGGTCAATGAAATTTTGAATCATCCGCTCCCCTCCCTCCTTTAACAAATTGATGCTATTGCCTCATTCCACTCCTCCCAGTTAGCTACCAATTAGGCTATAAACCAGCCCAAATTTGGTGGTTTCAATACTGTACATGTATAGCCCAGCAAATAGAGCATGTAGCCATGTGTACCAAATCCATCAATATCCACCGGCTGCTTTTGTTGGATTCAGGACTGTGTCAATAGCCAAGCCATAGATACTTTGCATTTGCCACTGTACCAATTCCATCAGAGTCCAACAATTTGGGTGCCTTTTTACTACATGTTGATGGATTTTGGAGGATTTGGGATGTTCCTAGCAAGAATGCCTCTAGAGGGAGTTAGGGTTAAGGAGTGCCAAGCACAGGGCAATGGAGGTCTAACTCCCATGGCCTCTGTGAAATGGGTCATTCCATTTATATGGGGGCCAGGCGTGTCGTCGGGTGGTACTGTTTTAATTTCATCTGTGTGGTTATTTAAAGTCGTGTGGATGTTTTTCTTCATGATAATATTTTAAAGTAATGATCAAAGTATATCATAACACAAAAAAAGAAAAAAAAGATGGATAAATAAAGTTAAGCTGATTGAAAATATGTGACGTGTCCCCAACTTTTTTGTGATATTTTTGGTACATGAAAAAGTGTTTTACTATAAAATCCTACAAAAATCTTTTGAAACATTTGAGAAAATCAACTGAGTGATTAAATCTTACTTCAATAGTGAAGAAAACATCGTGCGGTTTCCTGCTGTATGGTATTAATGACAACATGTATTTTCAGTGCAAGCAAAAAAATTTTCACGTCGTAAATGTTCGTGTCGCTAGTTTTACGTATGAAACGGAACTGTTTAAGCTTAAATATTTTCGAATAAAATGTCATTAAACCAAAATAAATAATACCTTTAATATCGGGCCAAGTAAAGCCTTAGAAATAAATATGAATCACATGGATATCGCAATCAAAATAGTCAAAATTTAACTGCTACTCTCCTAGTTCGCAATTTGGTGTCGCTTGTGAATATTTACGACGTGAAATTTGTGATCGTTCTAACCGACACTGTCTGGCTTTGAATGAACAATCGAATCAGCTGATAAAGATCCCGGATGAAGACACGACGCGTATCAACAACGCGTCCCTTGCCGCCATTTTACCTCAACGATATTTAGACGGAATTGTTTTCGTGTCGCCCGTTTTTACGACGTGACAAAGTTTACGAGGTGAGAGACTTTCTAATCGGAATTCAAAGGTAAGCTACAACATTTTTCTACTATCTGTACTTTTTTTTAATGAAATTTGATGTAATAAATGTCTCAAATATCAAAATAATTGATACCACTTCGCCGTTCTCTTGAAAATTAAAATAATAGCACGATTGATTGGAATAGGACTCGGAAAATTATGGCGTCGCCAATTTACGATGTGTTTTAGATGTCTATGTCAGTCATTGTGGAAGTTTAGGAATTACAAACAGAGACATTTTAGTTCAAAATACGTTTTTTAACGGAAAAGACTCTATATTTGTTACAAAAAACGGCGAGTTGTGACGAATTGTGTTGAAAACCTCACGTCGTAAATTCAACGCAAGGACTCGAAAACACGACTTGGGCTGGTGAACGCCAGCAGAATTCTTCGTGTCTCCTTTTACGATGTGAGCAATTCATTATTTTAACAAGAAAATTACTTGTTTAAGACGCTTTCGGTAATAAGAAACATTTTCATTATGATTTTGGTAGTCATTAGAAACTGATTGACTCAACAATATTTAAAATATCCGTTGTCAAGAAGGCCATCCCATCACTACGTAAACAGGTCGACAAAGGACGCCATCTTTTTGTGTCTATTTTACGTTGTGAGGAATTAATTATTTTAACAAGAAAATTACTAGTTTTAGACGCTTTCGCTAACAAACATTTTTAATTATGTTTTTGGTACACATTATAAACCTTTTGACTCATAAAGTATTTTAAATTTCCGTTTGGAAGAATCATCTCATCACTACGTAAACAAGTCGACAAAGGACGCCATCTTTTTTGTGTCTATTTTACGTTGTTACTCTGAGAGGCTTTGCAGTGTTTTGACACATATTTTTTACATTTTAAAAATATTTGCTTAAAAGTATACTTAGATTTCGTTCTTATTCTAAAAGGTAATAATTTTGGATTGCCTCATGCTCGTTGAATGTGAATTTTAAGACAATCAAAATCACATCGTAAATGCGACACGTTAATGATTTAGTTCTGATCATTTTTTTGGGATTAGTCTATTGGTACAAATAGGGGTGTTTTTTACGTGTCAAATATTATAAACTTATTATTGTAATGTTCATTAGTTGAAATTGGAGACTGAATATTATTCTTTGCTTATTTATTTGTTTATTCTATAGAGATCATAATACATTATTTAGTGAGCTGTTGTTTGAATTGATTTTTATTTTATTTTTCTTATAACCCCTGTGATACAATCCCATTTGATTTTGAATGAAAGCAGCTTTAATAAAATTTCTTGAAAATAATAATTATGTTGTAGGCCCTAAATGTTCTCTGCCTTCACGAAATGTAAAGTAAAATGTGGCGAATGGGCTCATACTGATCATGCTTGATATCTTATAGGGGCTTAGGGCCCAGTAAATGAGTAAAACTTGTTCCTTAATATTGTGATTGTAAATAAATAAATAAATAAATTATTTTTTCAATTTGATTGAGAGTCTAACATCTCCTGTGCTTGCACACCCGCCTCTGCCTGGAAGTAATCAACCTTTGGCCTGTGTTGTTGTCTAGAAGGCAAAGTTCCGTTAGCCTCAGCACATGGTATTCAAGAGTTGATTGGCTGTCAATGGGGTTCACATACCCCTCCAGGTTCAGATGGTTAGGGAGGAGAAAGGCTCCATAAGGGACCGTTCTTTATTTATGGTGGGGGCGGGGGAGGAAATATAGGGGTAGTCATGTAACTTTCAAGTGTTGAAATGGGGGGGCTTATTAGTAACTTTTATATTTCAATTGAACCATTGATCAATGGTTCAATTGAAATGAGATGGCGATGATTAGGGTGATTTCAGAGGGTATTTCGGAGTGACATGAATTATTACCGGGGGAAGGGGGGGGTGGGTGGGTGGGTTATGTAAAAAAATACTGGGTAGTAGGGGTCATGTAATTTTAGGTATGAGCTTAAGGGGGGGGGGTAGGTAATTTTTACACGCGAGTCTCTGCTCCCTACGCTTGTGACTTTCTTGCTTTTTTAGTTCAACAAGGTTCATTGAAATAGTTCAACATATATTTGAATGGATTTTTTTTTTTTACTGCTTGATCATTTTCAGACATAAACCATAATTCATATTCACAGTCTATGCAATTTTCAAATATTGCCTGTTGAGGTTGCTATGCTTACCAAATTTCCGTTCATACTATTAATGATTCAATGCATTGCTTTTCAATCCTACAGGATCAAAGTCAACGCTTATGTTGGAGTGAGGTTAGAAGCGTCAAATCAAGCAAGAAGCAGCAAGACTACCAAACCTTTTCTGTATATGGCAATGGTAAGGCAATTTTTCATTTTTATCATTGCGATTGGTTATAATTAATTTGAAATGATTAATCCAAATCCACGAAACAAGCAATTCTTGATCACCGACGATCTTATACACCATTCTATTCCACTCCTGAAGTATGAATGCCACATGTTGCGCATCGCACACATGTGATTATAATTAGCAATTTTTGTAATCAATTGCATGAATACTTTCAACATTGCTTTTAAATCAAGTTCACAGTCAGATGCAAGAAGTGGAATGATTTGAAATTGCATTGTATTGGAATAGAGTACAGCAGGTTCATGATATTAGTGACGATGTCTGTATACAAGTAGTTTTTGAGGAGATTTTTTCAATTGTCCTAATTGTTTTTCATCGTATATTTCCTATTTTGTAGGTATCTCACAAATACATGTATGACGAGCAAGACTTGGTGCAAGTACGATTCATGCGACAAAGACAAAGGGGTCTTTATGAGTTTTCATCCGAGCCAGAGGCAACACATCCACTATCAGATGTTGTGAAAATAATGAGTGACCCTGTTGCAGTATATGACGGCAGAGCTCTCCGTTACCAGTTCATCAACGATGAACTAAACTCTTTGTCATTGAACTTTATACTGAAGTAAAAAGATAACAACATCCTTTGAGAATCCCTTAAGCAAAAAATCCACAGTACTAGCACAGGGTAACCAATTGAATAAAAACTAGGGTAAAATATGAGCTTGTTTCAATTTATGAATGAAGTGACCTAGTAATGTTAATTGTCAATTTTTGGGCCTTGCGAGGGCGGCTACTCTTTTTTGAACATTTAAAGTTCTGCTATTATTTTTCACAAAAAAAACACCCCTGTGCTAGTTTTAATCACTTATACAGAAATCAGTAGGAACTTGAAATAACCTTTGAAGTAGAAATTTACCTTCAACTTACTGAAGTTCTTTTTAGGTTTGATAAAGTAATTACATTGGCTTTTCACCTTGTAAACAAGTTGTTATTTCAAGATTCTTATTGATTCCTGCATTGTATGATTGGTTATGAGACTATTTGTATCCGGGACCTTCTGTGATATGCTGATATCACAGAAAAGCAAATGCTTTCATCAGCTGCGAGATACAAATATCTGTCTAAACAAGAACGAGAATTATGATCAACTTAATCAATTATTAGTATGAACGGTAAATTATCAATACAAAAGGTGGTATTTTTATGATCGTTGTTGCAAAGTTGGTTGATGTCCCCCTCCATTCAATGATCATCAGTAAACACTAACATAATGTTAATTAAACATGAAGATGGAGAACATATGTCATTAAAATAAATGAACACTAATAGAACTGTGTTTTATAGTCTTACTGCAAATATCAAAGTATTGAATGAATGTCTGTGGCATCCTAGGTTGAGAGATAACATCAGCATAACAATCCCATTGTAACATCACATGCAGTAAATTCACTGGTGAAAAACTAAATTGATGGCCAAAATTTGTGCTGGCGTACGGTTTTAGGCTGTAAAACAATGGAATTCCCAACATTTTTCACTCTTTTGAGATTTTTGTTTGTTTTGAAAATCGTAAATGAAGGGTGTTAAACTCTTTGTATAGGGTTGGTGAAAAGACTGAAATGTGTAAATACAAAACAAAAGATACAACCTCAACTTAAGGTGACACAGTAGAAAGACTGACATTGTTATTTTAAAATGTAACATGTAATTAGGTAAAAAACTAAAACAAAATGCATAATAATTATTTGAAAATGAGCACATGGTTGCTATTTGGTGTCCCTTTTACACGCGAAACATGTCTCGAGTTGTGATAATTTGAAAATATGCAATTAATGTGATGATTGTGAAATGATTAAATGTATTCAGACAGTTGATGAGATGTGAATAGAAGCAGGAAAATGTGTGGTTGTATGATTAAACTCAATAATATGGAGTCGGCCAACTTAAAATTCAAATGCTGTATGCACTTGCGTGGACTGCCACGCACAGCTCAAACTAGCTTCAAGTACAAACTATTATGAAGCTATTTCTACACCTTAATTTTAATTTTATTTGTTAGTGGAGTTAAATTCAATCCAAATATAAAGTTCTCATTCACAGAAATACTTTTATCGATTACAAATTGCTGTACAAAGATTTTGTTTCGTGTGTAAAGGGGACACCAACATTTTTGGTGTCCCCTTTACACGTGAAACATGATATTTAAGGTTCATGTGTGGGAATTTGCATGTGAACTTGAAGATTAACCTTAATGAGGTGTTATAACAGGTCCCAAACTTCAATTTGAATAGCTTCTTTCTCATAAATAAAAGGTTTCTCTGCTTTTCCATCATATATTTGTTAAACATAGCAAAAATGTGCCTATTTTGTTTGAAATGCCCAAAATGCGGATTGGCGTAATTTTTTTGGATCAAGTAAACTGAAGTTGACTTTTGTTTTATGAATTCAGCACTAAAACAAAGTATTAACCTGGTAAAAGACTTCCTGAACCTAATGACAAGTGACCTAATTGTAACATGACATTTTGACTTTGGTGTCCCCCTTTACACGCGAAACAAGCCTTATGAGATCCTATTTCGGTTGCTATTGCATCAAATCATGGGATTTAGGGAAGAAATAACCACTTTTTTCTACAAGATTGAATGTTTTGACAATTAAATATAATATCTTTCTTAAGATTTAGCCAGTTTGAAAATTTGGGTCCCATGTCACAATTTGGCCCCCTAATAAATGGAAATACCCAAATACACCATGGCCCGTTTTCTGTCTTACCTGGTTATGCCACTTCTTCCCCCCCACCTCTCGGCCCCTGCTATGGTCCTCCTTACATTTCCTCATCTCCCATTCACTGTCTTTTTCTCCCGCTGCCACAGTATCTAGGTTCCAAGGGTGACCAGGCCAAGGAAGTTGAGGAGCAGACAAGACGGAAGATCAGTGAGATGGACATCCGTGTCTCCAAGAGCAAAGAGGAAGTCTTGTTGGGACTGTTTGATCTTATATTTGACATCAAGCCGGAGTTGCACCAGAATGTACGATTATAGAAAAACGGCCGGTGAGGCACTAGGCTTATCAATATCAACTGCAGATATTTGAATACTAAAAGGGTTTAAGAATATAATATTAATATATCACAAAGAAAAATTTACTAGAGTGGGATTTGAACCTGCAGGTTAATGTGCTGACGCTTTACCAACTACCAATGTTGGCGGTCTCTCTATTAGGCTATATGGCTCAGTTGGTAGAGATGATTAGCGTGAGATTTGAATCTGAGCCTGCAGGTTGAACATGCCAACGCTTTACTAACTACCAATGTTAGCGGTGTCTCTATCAGACTAGATGGCTCAGTTGGTAGAGATGACTAGAGTGAGATTTGAATCTGCAGGTTAACGTGCCAACGCTTTACCAACTACCAATGTTAGCGGTGTCTCTATCAGACTAGATGGCTCAGTTGGTAGAGATGACTAGCGTGAGATTTGAATCTGAACCTGCAGGTTGAACATGCCAACGCTTTACTAACTACCAATGTTAGCGGTGTCTCTATCAGACTAGATGGCTCAGTTGGTAGAGATGACTAGCGTGAGATTTGAATCTGAATCTGCAGGTTAACGTGCCAACGCTTTACCAACTACCAATGTTAGCGGTCTTCCTATGGCTAGGATGACTCAGTTGGTAGAGCGCCGGCACGCTAACTCAGAGGTCGCAGATTCAAATCCCTACTCTAGTCAATTTGTATTTGTTCACTCCATACAATGTATTTATGGACCTAGTCCATTTCCCAGTGTGGTTTATTTGGTTCAATTATTAATATATACTACTCAAAACAATTTAGGGAACACCGGAATAATCTCAGTTAAAGCAAGATCATTTATTTCAGATAAACACAATGTTTCACAGAATTGATGAGAAACAACTGCACAATGAAACAGATGATAAAGGATGCATGTAGTGATTACACATTTCACGACATGACCACTGAAAGAGAGAGGGGGTTGCAAATGAAAATCCCGGTTCATGGAACATTTCAAACCTATTTGATGTTAAAAATCCGGTGTTCCCTAAATTGTTTTGAGTAGTATATTACATGTGTTTGTTCTGTGGAAGTAATGGTTCTAGATGAAATTGTCTGAGTCCGTCATCCATATATTTAAGGAGTTGATTTCAGATTACAGACAATCTTGCTTAGCTAATAAAAGTTGTAAGCAAAACCAAATTGACAACCGGTCAATATAAAGTGTGTGAGACTTGGCTGGCAACCACCTATAAAATGCATAGCACAGATTTCTGCTTAGCAAGTTGTTCTGATTAGAAGCTGCACTATGAATTGGGCCTCAAACTAGAAACCACCAGAAAACAAAGGGAGGTGTCTCAAAATTCAGATCCTTCCCGTTCCATTTAGAACATTCCAGTCAGGAACAAAGTGCTTTCCTACGTGTAAATGCTGATGATCCAAGTGGAACGCCACCATGTTCCCAGTGAGAACAGCTTGTATTCCTGATGGGAAGAGTAGTTACACATAAATAGCATTGACTTTGATTAGCCAATGGTACTAATGTAGTTTTCACTAGGGGTGCATCTCACATTCACTTTGGGAACAGGCAGCCTTCCAATTGGAATGCTTGGTGTCCCCAAAAGGAATATTCCATAAATGAATTTCACTTCAAATGCAAGCAACATGGTAAAGGGGTGGCAGGTGAAAATTGTATAGGAAAATCGGGTACCACTTACCTCCCCTGGCCTATCTGCACCCCTGGGCCTCTTTGACCCATCGATATGTAACCCATACTGACATGTTAGATATTGTCAGTTGTAACTTATCAGTAACTGTTGATACTTGTAGTTTTTATGGGATGTTGAAGAATTTGTAATTGGTAGTTTAGCCCCTCTTTTCCTCCCCTCCCCTCCCCTTAAAATGCTTCCCTTGATGTTTTGACATTCCATTCCCTATTTCTCTTGAGCAAACACAGCAGCCACTAAAAAGTGTTTTAGTCAATCGAGGTGTAGCAAGGGGTGGGGTCACCAAAAGGGAGAACGTCACATTGCCCAACCCTTCTTGGATCCAGCAATATTTTGCTGTCATTCACTGACGGATGTTTGGTAACCACAAGTGAAAAAAATGTATTATTTTTTATTCTTCATTTGTTACGTATTGTGATAGAATGTCGTGTGTACCATATTACACCCCAACTAGAATAAAAGTCCCTACTGCAGTTCGACGGTTGTCCTAAATTGGGCATTACATCATTAATTTGGTTATGGTAGAATAATATATTGCTTTAATTTTGAAACCAAGGACATTTAAGATGGTGAAATTATGATTCACATCTTCAACAATCCCCATTTTGAATGAAACTCGTTATTGAAAGTGCATGAACATTCTTAGCCAAGAGTTGTTGTATCAGCACCACTGTTGATAAGACCAAGTCCATAGTCCATTTACGAACAAAATAAATTCAGCCCTTAATAATTATAATTTTGATATGCCACGCTGCTTATTATAATGTGATAGGCCATTATTTGTAATTTTTATCAAGCTGGATATAAATTTTAAGTTTTTATCAGTCGTCATAATTGATAGATTATTGTAATCTCAACTCACTGGAATAAATTTTATTTCATTTCATTATTTTCTGTTTATTATATGAAGTACTTCCCCTAAATGGTTAAATATTTCTTAAATATTATATACTGTTAAAGAGTAATTATCATGTATAATTGCAATAAATATATAAACTAACCAAAAATTAAGAAAAACATGTGAATGAATCTTGAATTTAGTGTTGTCCTCTTTCGGCTGCTCCCGTTAGGGGTCGCCACAGTGGATCATGATCCGCATATTTGATTTGGCATAGGTTTTACGCCGGATGCCCTTCCTGACGCAACCCTCCCATTTATCCGGGCTTGGGACCGGCACTAAGCATACACTGGCTTGTACATCCCCAGTGGCTGGGTTCAATTCGGCCCTCGCAGCAATTATGGTAAAGTGTCTTGCTCAAGGACACAAGCACTATGGTCGCGGCAAGGCTTCGAACCCACACACTCTGACGACTCAGCCATCAGAACACAAATCCGATGCACTAAACCGCTCGACCATGGCACCCCACAATCTTGAATTTAATGTATACATGTAATAAACAGAATGTACAACATTGGTATTTGTATAATGTCAATTCATTTCAATTCATTGAGTTTCAAGAAACATATTTAACCTGTTAACATTTTATTGCAATAAGTGCTCACGTTTTTTAAAAAACAACAAGAAGCTGTTACATTTTTTTTTTAAATGTTTTTTCGAAATTTGACATAACAATTCCTGTTTTCTCCAATAAATGCACTTCAGATGAAATAATTTTTAAGGATAATTGCTAAGTGTACCAACTTTACACCAACTAATTTTGTTGATAATAATTACCAATGTTGCACCTTCCTTTAAAGTTTGCTGGACAGTTAATTGGTGTGGGCCAGGGTGCCGATGATGTAGTTGGTTGTGATGGTGAGGGTGATTGTGGTCACAATGATGACAATTATGGTGATGATAATTATGGTGATGATGTGGATGATTAAGAGTGGGGGAAACTAGAGGGTGGGGCCACTAGAGTAGGGGGCAGGGTTGAAAACTACCCCCCCCCCCCCCACTAATCCTGGGTTGGTGTGGTAATGAGATAGCTCACTGGAAAACAAAATTTGTTTTAAATGTTAATTCTCAAGTCAATCATCATTCAATTTGTTTAGCGCCCTCTGATGGCCGTGTAGCGAAACCTATACAAACTAAATAAACAGCGCCCTCATTGTCAGTTGAGGAAAGGGTAAGTCTGTTTAAAACATAAAATGTGTTGTTGAGTAATTATAATCTAAAGAAATAGCGCCCTCTCTCCATTGGCCAGTTAAATAGATGTAAACATGGCGGCCCCCATATGCAAAGAAAACTATTTTGCATGTGCAACTCCAAGTTTGTTTTCATTGATCAAATGCATTTGTTTCACTTCCAAATAAACATTGTACTACTTTCTAGTTGGTATTGAATATCAGCTCGTATTTTGTTGCATAGATAAACTATCTGTGTTTGCTAAAAAGGGGTGGCAAACATTGTCATTTAAATTAATGGCAGTCACATGGCATCATTGCATGCATTAACATGATTTGCCCTATTTCAGTATTTGCCAACCGTTAAGTCTCCTGTCGAATTAATTTGTACACCACCACTATGAATAAACTAGTCAAACCTACAGCTCAGCTAGCCTCGAAGGCGTGGCAAAATCTAAATGGCTTGTTTGCTGTGTATAAACCATCTGGAATGGCACCGAAGACTGTCAAACAAGTGATACAAAGTGCCCTCATTGAAGGTACAGTGTTGTTGAATTGCGCTGTTTGCTGACACGGATTATTTTGAAAAATACATTGACTTTGGGGTAGAATGTCGTATCCGACCGCCATTTTTTCTCATTAAATATAACCAATAATATAATCTTACCTACCTACCTAGTAAGGTTGAGAACATATAGATGATGATGGACGTATACATTTTGTACTTCAAATTATTCCAGGATATTTATTTCATGAAAAATCGGGCATTTTTGGTATACGATGACTTCCTCAGTCATGTCAGTCTGATCTTGTCAGCTCCCCCGTTAGTGACCAACACGGTCATTGTACATGCGCAGTGGCAACTATAATAGGATCCTTCTATTTTCTGCCGGGGAGGATATTTTAGAAGGGAAATAAAGTCCGAAAACTATCATAAAAGTGGATTTTAAAGATAGTTTTCGCTTTCTGTACCCCAAAAAAAATCAATAGAATCATTTTTTAACTGGTTAGTGGTTGCCAAAAAAATCCCCCAAAAACCTTAAAAAGTGGCGGTCAATATGACGTTCTTTCCGTGTCAGGTAGAATGTCGTATCCAACCACCACTTTTTCTCATTCAATATAACCAATAATTTAATGTTAACTACCTTGTAACTAAGGTGGAGAACATATGGATGATGATGGACACATACTTCAAATTATTCAAGGATATTTATTTCATGAAAAATCAGGCATTTTTGGTATATGATGACTTCCTCAGTCATGTCAGTTTGATCTTGTCAACTCCCCTGTTAGTGACCAAAAAGTGGATTTTAAAGATAGTTTTCGCTTTCTGTATCCCAAAAATCGATGAAATCATTTTTTAACTGGTTAGTGGTTGCAAAAAATTTTCCAAAAAACCCTTAAAAAGTGGCGGTCGGATATGACATTCTTTCCTGACTTTGGATTGGACAAATTTTGTGTTTTTAATGGTGAACTATGTTGAGTCTATCAACTTTTTGCAATTAGGCCTAGTTTAATAGTTAGGCATTTGATGGGCCAAGGGTTTAGTACTATTTATGTTGCCCAAGGGTCAGAATTTAGGTCATCATGATCATGTGTTGAATTGATGAGCCATGGTCTATTGGGGATCCTCAATATGGGCGTCATGTCCACTTTGCCCTAAAAGTAACTTATATGGGGGGATGAATATATTTTTTCCTATTTAACAATCTGGAAAGAATGTAGAATACAACTGCCACTTTTCTATCCAAATATGACCAATATCACTGATTTTCCTTTAAAAGATGATAGAGGACACAATTAAGGAGAGGAAAGTAGTAAAGTGAGGATTGGAAACAATATTTTGAGATTTTGAGCAATGAATGTACATCCAGTGAGATGTTGGCCATTTTGTCGTCGGCTAAAAACACATGCTTATCAATTGTGTACAAGTGGCGGTTGGGTTCGACATTCTTTCCAACAATCCCCATCAAGAGATCTGCAGCTCAGGAGAGGGAGGGGTGAGAAACAACCCAAAAATGCCTGAAATGCAAAAGAAATCATTTCTAGGTGATCATATCAAAGCAATAAAATAAGTACATCTGAAAAACCACCTTTGTATTTCAGATTTGAATAAACTTGAACAGCGCCCTCAGAAGAGCCTTGTGAAAATCGTCCACGACATAGCAAGAATTGATGACAACCCTAACGCTTTGACGGCTGTACAGGTGCCGAGTTATGCTGACCACCCATTGGTCAGAGGTCCTCTTTACTCGAGGTTAAAGGTCGTTGAAGTGTCTCGTGGGCTGGACACAAAGATGTCTGGTGTTATGGGTATGAATCTATTCAATATCTAACCTTTGCATAGGTAAAACGTACTTACCATCGATGTGTAGTGGTTTCGTCTTTGTACACATCAGTATTTAAAGATCTATGGTTTATAGCATGGAGCACTTTGTGCGTATCGTAGCCCTCTATCAGAGAAATGCATTTCAGCTCCGAGGTTGCTACATTTCGTGGCGCCATTGTACAGTTTGTATATGTGCAACTGTAAATGAGCAGTTTCATTGTTTGAATGATTAAGAAAAAATCATTTTATATACAAACTGGAAATGCTTCCTGCTGCATTCCATTCTCTCTTGCCCACCTTCCAAATATCACACCCTTGTCTGTGTCTCGGAACACTGACTCATCATTGAGTATAAGGTGGTTTTCTACCGAGCGGTTTAGTGCATCGGATTTGTGTTCGTGTTCGTGTTTGTGTTTGTGTTTGTGTTTGTGTTTGTGTTTGTGTTCGTGTTCTGATGGCTGAGTCATCAGAATGTGGGTTCGAATCCCAACCGCGACCATGGTGCTTGTGTCCTTGATTGTGACCATAATTGCTTCTCTCCACCCAGGGGTAAATGGGTACCTGTGAGGGCAGAGTTGGTTGTTGTGTTTGATTAGCCCTATATGCGCTGTAATGGCAGCAATTGAGCTGTATACTCCCCAGGGAGCTGAGATGGTTTCAGGAATGATTTATGTGCCTGATGAGCAGGGGTAATAATATAATGCACCTTGAACACCAGTTTGGTGGATACGTGCGCCATATAAGTCCACATTATTATTATTATTTATTTTTTTTTTGATAAAAAAAATTTACAGCTAGAATGGAGCTAAAATTGTGCATGAACCAGAGAACTACCTTGGCAACAGCCCTGTGCAGCTGCTGCTTGAAGTGTGTAGCGCTCTCATAAGGCTGTGACCATGGTGGATAAGGCAACAAACCTTTAAGTGACCCATTGTAGAAGGGTCCCTGGGCACCTTAAACCTTACAGTAACAACCCCAAACCCATTAAACTCCAATGGCTGGTTGTGTTGTATTTTGATGGACTCAGTACTGTGTAGCCCAGACAGGGATACTTTACATGGGGCCGGGTGTCCCAATTCCATCTAAGTCCAACAGTTGGGTGGTAGTGTTACTGCATGGTGTTGTATTTTGATGGACTCAGTACTGTGTAGCCCAGACAGGGATACTTTACAATGGGCCAGGTGTCCCGCTTCCATCTAAGTCCAACAGTTGGGTGGAAGTGTTACTGCATGGTGTTGGATTTTGGTGGATTCAGGAAAAGCCCTTAGCCAAAATATCTAGGGAGTTAAGGTTAACACTTTATAGACCACAGGATGTGGATATTGTTTCGTCATTTCTCCCTTTCTCCCTCCACAGTTTTAGCTGTCAAAGATGGCACCAAGAAAATAGATTCCTATCACTCCACAAGAATGTCAAAGGAGTACACGGTCAAGGGACGGTTTGGTATCGCTACAGACACACACGATGCAGAGGGCAAAATCTGGCAAAAATCTACCTTTCGTGAGTAACTAATATACCAAAACTACAAGTTCTACCTAATATACCTATCATGCTTGAAACAGTTCTGATTGATCTATAAGGTTACACTAAACCTGACAACTGTTGCTATCCGCCATCCAATTTTTGGGTCAAGCTTTCCAGGGTTATGTGGTTCTATAGTATCCACTATGGTATCCCAGTCGCAACCATGGTACTTGTGTCCTTGAGTTAGACACTTAACTGTAATTGCTTCTCTTCACCCAGGAGTATATATGTAAATGGGTACAATGTACCTGTGAGGGTAGAGGTAGTAATTGTGTTTGATTAGCCCTGTAGTGGCAAAAAATAGTTGCACATAATGGGTTGTATACGCCCCAGGGAGCTGAGAAACATTACAGGGATGATACTGGCCCAGTGACCAGGGGAAATAATGTATTGCACATTGGAACATATGTGTAATGTATTCTATAAGTATTACTTATTATTACTTGGGGTGAACTACCCGTAAATTATACTGCGAGTTTATAATCATGAAACCCTTCCCACATGGTAAAATGCTGCTCTTGCAGTACTTGTTCAGCCGACACTTTGTGTCCACATTGAGTTTGGAGAAAGCCACTTTGTTCTTTCATCATCGCCAGTCTGGTAACGCAGATGAACATGACTGCACCTACGACATAGTCTCGAGCTCAGACGTTTTGGTGAATTACAGTTGGCTGAAGTAGAGAGAAAATTTTGTTTGCATTGAATCCAACAGATCATGTCACAAGAGAGAAATTTGACCGTGTCATTTCCAACTTGGAACGGAGCCACCAAAAGATCATGATCAGGTCAGTTGACTCTCTCATTAGGCACCTTCTCAAAACTATTCGGGGATAAGTTGTGGGAAAGTTTTTCTGCAAAGGGTATATCATTGCAGAAACGTTGCGGGTGGATTCTTTTCCTAGATAGATTTTTCCCTGATACAAAGCACACATTTACCCCCAATATGTTTATAGACTCCCCACTGAGCAGTCTGCGGTTTGGCGAACTGATAAGATCTCACAGCCCTGGATGAAGTTGTGAACAAAAGACAGCTGAAGTGTCAGTCAAGTCTGTGTTAACAATAAGAGCTATTTGAGATCTATTCATTAGTAAAGGGTCTTTTGTGCTCAGCTAGGGGATTATATAGGCCCATAGGCCTGGGCAAAGCCTGGGCCTGGCTGGGCTTCTCAAAGGCTTGGCTGTACCATGACTTTGGCCCTCCTCCCTAAAAATTCCAAGCTTGGCACAAAACATCCTCTGAAATATCTGGTTGCATTAAAATTAAAAACAAATTATCAGTTGAACTTCCTGGGAATTGTGATAATAGCGACTCACTGGTTGCACTTCGTGAAATAAAAAAGGCCAGCCAAATATTGTGGAAATGGAAAGTTCCATTTTTTTAAATGAAGGATTCGTTTACACGTTTCATGAATTTGAAAATGTGAAAACATCCCAACCCTACATTGTATTAAGCTGAAACGTTTACAGGGTGGGTGTTTAACCCTCCTACAATCAGTGCAATTTTTGAAACAACCCATTCAGGCCACTCCAAGCCATTAGCTGTTGCATGTTGCCAGTGGCCTCCTATGGTTACCCTTCTGTGCACTGTCACACCACTGAGATTGCAGGGTAAAGTGGTCTCCCATTGATACATTGCAGGCCATACTTAATATGTTCAAACATGTACATGTACAGTGGCCTTGGGTGGCACACAGTTGATTTTGTAAGATTACTTAGAAAGGACAGCAGGGGAAGGTTGGTGAAGAACATATTGAAAATTTAGTGGATCGGAGTGGCCTCCATGTGTAGTAGGGTTATTTTTAATGTATATGTTGATTTCTAGCATACTCGTAGAAGCAGTTTTGCCAACATTACCAGTATATGTACCTTCAAGTCCAATTCACTTCCCCAAACTCTGTATGTTTATATGAAGGCTCCTGTAGCCAGGGGCCGATTTCGCTGAGCAAATAACGCTGAGCAAATATTTTTGCTTAGCAATATAAAACAGACTACCAGCCAAAATGCCTGAGTTTAGCTGGTAACCAAAGAAATCTGCTAAGCAAATTTTTCTGCCCGATGAAATTGGCCCAAGTCACCTTTAGTTATTTTTGTTGTTATTTTCTCTCTAGTAATTCTGGAGTTGACATGGAGAGCCATGAGGCTTATGAGTTGGCTGTCCGTGGTATGCTCAGACCGCTAGGACAAGACCTGCCACCCCTCATACTCAACATGAGGTGTATTCATTTTGAACCACCAGACTTTGAGCTTGGTAAGCATTGCTGTTAATTACTTGTTAGGAACCGTCCCAAGTAGAGTAAAATTTCAGGAGTTCAGAGGGTACTTTGTTTTAAATACCTTCAAGAGTATTTGATAGGTTGCATTATCATTTTGATCATAATTCTCCAGTTTTAACACAAGTCTCCATCGATCAATTTTTCCTCACGTCACAGAAATTGAATGCATCCAGGAGACTGCCCAGTATCTACGTAAAACTCTCCACGATCTTGCCCAGGACATGAAAACGTGCGCCGTCGCCACGCACGTCCGAAGAACGCGAGACGGCGCCCTCTCTGTTGAGCATGCGCTCCTCCGGAAGCACTGGTCCCTGCCGTACATCTCCGAGGCATTGCGAACGTGCCGACCTCTGCTCAAGAAGAAAATGTTCCGGGAGAAGAAAAAGATCGAGGAAATTCTAGAGAGAGCAAGGTGATGGTTGCTATGATACCAGAGTCAGATTATTTGAGGTATTTCAAAGGATGATTATGTTTTATGTTGAAAGCACAGCAGAAGCACACAAAAACTCAACAGCACTGCACTGCCAAAAAAAAACTTCATCTGATTGCAACAGCACAAGGGTTTCCCCTTTTCTCACCAAATATGTGAGAATTGTGTCTATGCAGGAAGAAAGCCACGGTGTCCCATCTTTAATAAACATTAATAAATATATACTCAAGTACAAGTCCTACATATCTGCCTGATTGTAATAACACATTATGTTTTAGGTTTTCTGTGGGTCAAGCATGCTTCTTCAAGCCTGTGTAGGAAGAAAGCTACAGCCTCCTGTACTTATTAATGAACAGATGTTGTTGAACTAAAAGAGCATTTTACATCACTGCCTGATCGTGTGAGAATTGCTTCTTCAAGTCTGTGCACAAAGAAAGCCATGGTTTCCTGTCTTTAACCCTCCTACTGCTAACAAGGGTCAAAATCAGTCAAAATGTTGATATACTTGCCAAGGTATATCTAGTGCACTTAGAAGTCAAACACTGTCAAACCTTACATGTAGTAATCTAATCTAATCTAATCTAATCATTTATTGTTTTAAGTGCACCACATACAATTATCTCAGCACACTGTACACCTGTATAAGAGCCCTTTCCATTAAAACAGTTCCAGTAGAAGTTAAAAAGTTAAAAGATACAAATTAAAGTAATTAAAGTAAACAGCGACTACCATAATAAGAACGGAACAAATGAGTTTTAACCAATGACTTAAAGGATTCATAGCTGCGGACTGCACGAATGTTTGATAGAAGATCATTCCATACCATGGGAGCAACAACAGAGAATGTACGATTACCATAATACTTAGTCATTATAGAATTCACAGGTGGAGGCTCCAAACGAATCTCACTACTCTGCCTTGTTGATCTCTGTGGAACACGGAGATCAACCAGGTCAGTGAGGTAGATCGGCGCTGTGACATTCTCAATTATTTTATAAGTAATAGCAAGGATTTTGAAACGAATCCGCTGTTCGACTGGCAACCAATGAAGATCCCGAAGCACAGAAGTAATACTCTCCCGAACTCTGGTTCCAGTTATCAGTCGAGCAGCGGAATTCTGAATGAGTTGTAATTTTTTCAGTTGATTTGAATGAAGCGTAGTGTCATGTATGCTGATGACACCCAGCTGTACATCGCCTGTGATACGCCGGCGGATACATCAGTCATTGCCTCCATTGAGGCATGCGTTGATGAGATTAGACGTTGGATGCGATCCAATTGGCTCGCACTCAACGACAGTGAAACGGAGGTAGTTTTGTTCTCGTCAAAGTTTAAGACTGTGTCCGACGGTGCTGCCGCGGTAGGTGTGCGGGTGGGTGATGTTCAGGTCCATCCTTCGTCCAAAGTACGAGATCTTGGAGTTTTTTTTAGACTCTGCTGCGAGCATGGAGCACCATGTAACAAGTCTTTGTAAATCTGCATCATTTGCCTTATGGAAGATTGGGAAGGTTCGAAAAATGTTGGAAAAATCTTCAACTGAGAAACTTGTCCATGCTTTTGTTACCTCAAGTTTGTTCAGGTGCAGAAAGAAAGCAATGGTCTTCCATATTGTACAAACACTATAAACTCTGCCTGATTCTAAAGACGTTTTTAGTTGTTTTTTTGTGTCAAGCATGTGAGAATTGTTTCTTCAAGTCTACGACGGGAAAATGCCCATGGATTCTATCTTTAACCCTACTACACATGGAGGCCACTCCGATCCACTAAATTTTCAATATGTTCTTCACCAACCTTTAGTACATACAAGCCTGCTGTCCTTTCCAAATAATCTTACAAAATCAACTGTTTGCCACCCAAGGCCACTGTAAATGTTTGAACATATTAGTATGGCCTGCAATGTATCAATGGGAGACCACCTTACCCTGCAATCTCAGTGGTGTGACAGTGCACAGAAGGGTAACCATAGGAGGCCACTGGCAACAGCTAATGGCTTGGAGTGGCCTGAATGGATTGTTTCAAAAATTGCACTGATTGTAGGAGGGTTAATATAAATGTTGAACTGTAAGCATATGTATTGTCCATTTACTTAATTTGAGATACTCATAGGATGACACAGGTACGTTTTCATTGTATTTCCCAATACAAAACTATTGCATATTAACCCTCCTATAGGTTTAACACTCAAAGACACTCAAAATTTGTATGTCTCTCTTAACCCATTGACTTTGTGCAGTGCACTCAAATACATGCAAACACATGTGGCTGTGATAGGAGGTCAAACCAAAACCAATCAAAGACACTCAAAATTTGTATGTAACTCCCAACCCATTGACTTTGTGCAGTGCACTCAAATAAATGCAAGGACATGTGGCTAGGATAGGTCAAACCAAAACCACTCGACAGTACATACACAGCTCTGTGTGACTCTGTGGTTTGACCTACCAATTGGCAATGCAACCAAAAATACTCAAGTGACTGTCTGTGGGTGCGGTGCTTACTGGGCCAAATTTCAGCCTGGGCATAGGAGGGTTAATGACTGATTAAACTTGTCTAGGTCATTGCTTAATCATATGGAAACTGTATGATTTATTGGAAGTCAGGATTTGAAACCCACATTCTGAAGACTCGGCCATCAGAACACAAATCTGATGCACTAAACCACTCAACGATACATTCATAATAGTTTATATGTTTTTGGGGAATAAAATCAAAATGAACACTTCCAAAATGACAGAAAACCAAATAAACTTCCTTGATATCTTGTGAGTTTTATTTGAATCCCACAATCTTTGGTAGATACTGTAAATAACTACATGTATGTATAACCTGAATTAGACAGTTTATATGGGAAAGGAATGTATACAGAGGAAGTCTTTGGTTGTTAAAACTATTAAGTTAAAGTGAGCACTAAAAGGTAATATGCAACACTGGTATTTGGTTGAATGGATTGCACACCATTGATAAAATGTCTATACTTTATAAGAATCTATAGTGATGTACAGAAACCAACCTGTGAAAGTTTCAGCTTATTTCAATGTATCGTTAATTTGAATTTTTTTGTTTGTTTTTGAGATGTCATTTGACCTGATAACAGCTCAAGACACAAGCTTTGCGTTTTAACCCTCCTGCTACTACAAGGGTCAAAATCAGTCAAAATGTTGATATACTTGCCATGGTATATCTAGTGCACTTAACCCTCCTACTACTGCAAGGGTCAAAATGTTGATATACTTGCCATGGTATATCTAGTGCACTTAACCCTCCTACTACTGCAAGGGTCAAAATCAGTCAAAATGTTGATATACTTGCCATGGTATATCTAGTGCACTTAGAATTCACTGTAAAAAAAACTGTGGAAAATGGATCACAGCATTTTGGTAAATATGTTTGGTTTGCAGTAATGTTAGTAACTACCGGTGTTGCAAATTACCTTCAACCTACATTTTTTAATTTTTGGTGTTTCAGAAAATGCCGATGAAAATGCCATTGCAATATAATTTACAGACCATAAATAAAATCCACCAATTTAACAATTCCTAAAACCTTGAAAATAAATACAACTAACTAAAAGCAGCTACAGACATTAGTTGTATATTTTATTTCGTTGAAATAATTCTATATAGTGGTTAAGAAAATGCTGATGACATTATAAAATTGCAAAATAAAGTGCAATTGATAAGTTTACAGATATAAACCAAAAATCGAATCCTTCAGTTTAATAATTCCTACAACCTTGACAATAAATTAATCTACATACAGTATGATAATAAGTGGCCTGTAGCCATTTACATGTAGAATAAACGATTGCAATTAAACCATTTTGTTATTTTTGATTTACCAATCCTATATATTACATGTGTACATGTAACCCTAACCATGTTCAATGCAACAAGATGTAAAAAGTTGTTGCATCTTGTTGCCCTCAGCAGAGAACAAAAGAACCATTGTTCTACCTGGTGGGTCTTATTGCATTTTGTTGCATTCAGCAGGGTGTCTGTGAAATATCTATAGGGGATAAGGATTAATTGTTATGTTTATTTTGTTACAAATGAGCTGCCAAAGAATAAGTTTCTAAAAAAAAATAAAAAATTCACACATTTAAAAAAACAACATGTAATTATGAAATACATGTACATGTACTGCTGACATGTGTTGGAAGAGCATAATTAACATCCAGTAAATATATATATTGGCATTATTGCATAGCTTCATTGCTTGGTTGTACTTTAGACTTTGGAATTTACATTTTCTACATTTAACCTTTAGATGGGACACTACATCGGGTCACATGACATCCTAGTTCATGTTATGCTAATGGAGGTCGATGTCCGCTATTGCTATTGGGTCATGATTGAAACCCTTCTCCCAATGAGGATACCAAGTGCCATCACACTATGAATAACTTTACCCTGAAAATCCGTTTTGCCGTGAAATAATAGTTCACCATGATTTCACAGCAATTTCATGGTGTTTCTTCCTCTCAAATATTGGCAATAATGTTCACAGTGATCTTGAGAATTAATGAGCTGCCCCAAAACTGCCACAAGAAGTTCATGTCGTTTTCACGGCGTTTTCACTGCGAAGAAATTCCAAGAGTATTTCATGGCGTTTTCACGGTGTTGTGTCGTCACGGTAAAACAGATTTTCAAGGCATTTTCAGGGTAAAGTTATTCATAGTGTCAATACATGTGCATCAACACTAATGCAACTACATACAAAGAGGATAGAGTGCCCTCAGTGTGTATTGCTATGAAAAAGTGTGGCGAGTAATGAATATAAACCATAAGATTTGAGGCTTTGCATGGTGGAATATCTCCCTGAACCATATTAACCCGTGATGTCCCCATGGTTCTCCCTGAACCATATTTCTCACTTAGCGACAGTAGAGGAAAAACCAGTTGCCCGACATTAGTTCTCCCTTGCACCTTTCTCACTTAACGAAGGTTGAGATACAAGTTGTGCGATAAGGTTCTTTTCAGAACCTGTACCTCAGCTTCGCGATAATTGAGATAAACACATGGTGTTTACCGCAAACCGAAAAGATATGTTATAACCATGATTTTTTTTATGTTTTGCAATAAAAACAAATATACTCCTTTTTTTTACCAGTTCGTGTAAATTCCAACACCATGGAGGTGTAACTTGCACAATTCCTATAGCACATTTGTAGATTATTATAATTGAATGTAAACATTTTTGCTATTTAAAAAATTTATATATTCTTCACGAGTCTGGTAAATTTTGTTGTTTTCTAAATTAATATATACTTGTGTAATGGTTGTGATAGTAAAAATTCAAAATCATATCTCACAAACTTTAATCAGACAAGTACGGTTTCAACATGGCGGTCTATACATGTAAGTTTTCAAAACTACTGTTAACTTGCCATAGAGTACTCCAAATTAAAACAATAATTAGTACAGTTAACATGACCAAATGTCCTAACATGCATGTGAGAGTTGTTCAGCACGTTCAGAAGACCTCATAAGTGGTGTGGTCAGGGCTGTCACAAGTAGGATTGGTGGGAAAGATCTCGTACTGCTGATTTGGGGAACTTCCCCGTCTTTCCCCCGAATTCTCCTTCCAGAATTCCCCTTCCAACTGAAGGGAGGCAAAAAAATACAAAAACATGGGTGCATAATAATTATTTACTTTAGCAGACGGGGCTGATGTCACCTATCCCAATTGGGATATACTGTTACCCTGAGTGAAACCCTAATCTCCCTATGAGGATACAAATTGGCCCCAATTGGGAACCGATGATGCCTTCTATGATACCATCCCAATTAGGATATACTTCCCTATTGGAACCCTAAAGTCCCAATGAGGATACAATGTACCCCAATCGGGAACCGATGATGCCTTCTATGATACCATCCTGATTGGGAGATACTTCTCTATTGGAACCCTAATGACAAAAACAATGAGGATACAATGTACCCCAATCGGTAATCTCTCACCGAGATGATTTGCATGGCTTAATTAAAATGAAAAGCGGGCAGCAAAAATTTCAAATTAGATTTGTGTTTGCCACAAACAATTCTCAAAGCTTTCAAACTATTCTCATATTTTTGTTAATTGTGCATAAGTAAGACTAATTGCGATGACACCATGTGGAATCTCAATTGAGTAGTAATTAGTTCTGAAAAGAACTGGTGGTACAACTCGACGTTTCGATTAGTATAAGATTATGCATAAGATTATGTTTAATGCTAAATGATAAAGAGTTATAAACAAATGAAAATATAACATCACTAGGCAATCAGCAGAATATGAAGCTTTTTTGCATGTTGGAAGAACACTAAGAGGAAGTTTGTGGTAGTACCATGTAATATCTCTGAGTTGTATAGTAGGTTGGTCCTGGCCTGGAATTTCATTCCTGTAGAGTCAAGACAAAATTTCCTGAGTAACGGGCATTTCAATTAGAATATCAGAATGTCATTGTGACCATTTTGAAGGGAGACCAAGGCCAAGACAACTACGCCATGACCTCCGTGAAATTCCAGGTCTGTCTGATTTGAGAAGAACCAGTGGTTTGACAACTCAATGTTTTCATCAGTATGCTCTTCTCAGAACCAACACACTATTACAACTCATTAGATATATTATTACATGTACATGGTGCTATGATCGCAAACTTCCTCTTGCTAATAACAAATAGCATTACAAGTTAATGATGTGAGAAATGACATTATTGAATTAATCATCAAACAAATTTGTCAAGGTTGACCAACCCCATGGAAGGGATATACTCCTGCATTATAAGGAGCCTAGCTACACTGCTAGAGAGGAACATGGAAGAAGCGCTTTATGCTGCTTGCTCATTCCAGAACTACATGTAAACGGGATGCGAATTAGATGCAACTGAGCCCAGTATGGAGTCGCAAAACACACACTTAATTGGCACTTTTACAATATTAAACGCAGTTATTACGCATCTTCTTTTCAGAGCTTGCACGTTAGTCTATGGAATATAACTTCATGAATGCACAGCCCAAATCCATTGTTCCTACAATGCTGTGGACTAAAATACATGAACGGCACACTTTGTGTAGGTAATAGACATCTGGTATAGATAATTGAGAAAAAGACGGGCATTTTTAAGATAATGCTCTATATGATCTTCACATGCACAACATGCATATGGAAAAAATTATTGTCCAAAAAAAAAATTTTTTTTTTAACTGTTTCCGCGTGCTTGCTTTTGAAATGGAAACAAACAGTGAGACAGTATTGAAATATGATCAGCTATCAACATGTATTTTATCATTTCCTGAAATGCATTTGTACACCACTGATGACTTTGACAAATCCGTTTACTAGTAGTAGTAGGCCTATAGACATTATAGGTACACATGTACAGTGTGAGAATCAGGAAATACATTTGGCATGTCAGGCCATCTAAAATAAATACATTGATGAATGTTCTGTAAAAACTTGAAAATCATGTCCGAAGGAAGGAAGTTGGTTTTTGTGTTTTGTTTTTTATAATGTCTATATGAAAATGTTTAAGGGGCACCAAGGCCAATGAAGGCAGTGGCCTCCATGACTGACCACAAATATTGGTAAATGGATAAGTATTCATCAAGACAAAAAGATTACCATGTGATCTTTTGGTCCTTATTATATTTTGTCTTAAAAAGAAGGAATTCTGCTTGATATTTTGAAGGATGGTATGTGTTATAATCACCACTTTTTTACAGCAAATCTCTTTTACAAATAACGCCAATTACCAACAGTGTACAATGATTTTAATTTTGAAAAAGCAAAACAAAATAATGTTCCCAAATTCAATGCAGAGCATTTTGTTTCCATGCAGAAGGTCAGAGGTCAATCTCATGATACTGCAAACCAACACAGATATTTGTCTCTTGGCCAATTAACCTACATGTACATGTATTTTACTTTGGAAAAATCATCTGTAATCTGCAAATTGAAGTCTATGTAAATTCACAAATTTTCACGTCATGTTTTTTTGTTTACAATCAGCGCCTAATGTGTTGAGGGGGAGGGGGAGGGTTTTGGAGGTGGTATACAACTTTTAATGACTGTATGCAGCTCAATTCTGGATATAATGCATCCAGACCTTTGGTTCCTCTAACCTCAAGGTTCAGGGGTCAAAATTAACTTGTATTTTATGGTAGCCAGCAGGATCAGTAACAACTGAATTATACTAGTCCTCCTTAGGTTTTAGTAGCCCTTTGAAAGATCATTAAACAATCATGCAAAGAGCGTGAATAAATTAAAATAAAACAGTTATTGTTCATGTGCATTTTAATGTCTCAAAACAGAAATTTAAAATTAGTTCAAATTAGTTTATACCATGTTTTTCTCAAGGAACAGTTTTGCATTTGTCAGTCTTTGTGATGATGTGTCTCTTATTTTGTGTTACACTAGCCCTCCGGACTATCAAACTTAGCAGAAGTAGTTTTTCTGTTAATCCACTGGCCTCTCACGCTAGTTGGCTTGTAGCAGTTTTGACCCCGGGGATCCCAGTCATCAAGTCAAAATTCTATTAAAAATGAAATTTCGGCAAGAATACCAAATATTGGATTCAGACCCTCAGAAAAACAAACAAAAACTGGTCTACACCTTGCTCGGTTTGGTGTCACTTACTGTTTTTGCTTTTACTTTTAGCAGTTTTGGCACTATGTCAAAAGAAATTTGCTATATACTGGTAAGCAGTGAAATTGGCCACAGAAATAAAATAAAAACTAAATATGCATGGCAACCTTCTCTGCAGTCTTTTATGATCTCTCCTATGCTGAAGCTCAGGTCACCCTTGTCATTGGCCACGTAGCTCTTGATAGTCACCATGCACAGCTGAACACCATAAGGAGGGGTTAATGTTATTAATGAGGAGGGTTTATGCAGAGGTTATTCATGGGCATGATGGCACGACATGCAGAGTTGGATTTGAAGCTCAATACGAAATTGTGAGGCTTACTTTAAAAATAGTGCCAAAAAATTGGGTGAATGTGGAGTAATTGTCATGCGTTTTGCATGTGGCCATTTAAAAGTAACTGTATGCTTCATTCGTTGGTTAAGCACAAAGTAAACAAAGTAAACTTAGAATGCTTAAAGCAGCTAAAACTATAAAAGCCAAATTCATTTTGCCAGTAAAGATGGTGTCTATCAGTTAATATCGCTGAAGGGGTCACTGTCACCCAGGGTACTCCCCAATGGTACCAAGGCAATCATTAACCCTAACCTTCCCAAATCCTCCAAAATCCTCTTTGCCAAAGTGAAGGATTTTGAAGGATTGAGGTTACATGCTGCATGCTCTTTGCTAAAGTGAAGGATTTTGGAGGATTGAGGTTATTAGGCATACTTGCCTTTCCATGGTTCATGTACATCCATGTTTGTTGTCAGTGCTTGGGTCAGTGGTTGGGTTAGTGGACACTGTTTATTGCTCCATGCATGCAGGGAGGGTCCCTGGCCATGTACATGTACATGTATTACAGATTAGAAACACATGTGTGCATACATGTTATGTGTAAGCAAGTGGGCCTAGGGAGTTAGGGTTAAAGTACACAAACCTGCGTAGGATTGAGATTGTGACAACAACCCTATATACGGAACTACCTCCAGTGGCATCACAAATGGCTATTTTCAGAGCCTTCCTGGTCATAATATTCTATAGAAAAAAATGCCTTATGTTTTTTGAAAATACCAATAATATAGGGGCTTTAAAGTGAAAGTACACAGTACAACTTTGGCATTTGGAAAAGTATGTTCATTTTAACCCTCTAGCTTTTAAGAAATACATCATAAAACTAACCTGTGAAAATTGCATTAAAATAGGTGCTCAGGTTTTTGACAAAACTGTTGCTGTTGGTTTTTATGTTATTATGTTTTTCAGCAATTTTTCTCATATTCAACATACATGTAACAATTCCTGTTTTTTTCAGACGGAATCATTTCTCAGGATTGATTTATACGTGTAACACCAAGTAAGCCTTTTTAGATAATAATTTGCTGTTGATAACCAATGTTGTACATGTACCTTCCCATTAATGCAAAATATACAAAATGAAATATATACGTACATTGTACATATTGTACGTGTTAAATCACCATTCAAATAATTAGATTTGTAATGGTTAATTCCAGTATGACAAATGCCAAATTAAAATTTAGATTGAGGTCATAGAAAAACTACTATTATCTTTTTTTTAAACAGGTCCAAGGGGATGGGGCAATTGCTCACCTCGCCCCTCTCCATGCCTACACGGCTGCCTTTGGGATTATTTTTCACAAGCAAATAATTGCATGCCTATAGATAGCAACAAAAAAGCAAATGGTTTTGAAAATTTGCAGACAAAAATAATTCAAGCTCGAAGATTTTAGATCATTCTAGAAAAAAAAGTTAATGCCAGCAGTAGATGAAAGACAGACCAAAACATACCAAAAAACACCAGATTCTTGTATTATTTAAATGAGATGGCCACTCACATGTGTATTATTATTTGCAATTGTTGGTACTCTTCGTTTTCCCTGCACCTCATTGGAAATCTTCCTGGCTGCTCCAGGGCTCTGCCAATTTGCATCCCGGCTACCTATCTTCGTCTGTATCGCCCCGCCTCCCCTGACGGGAGGTCGGGGCAGAGGAACATTGGGTGGTAGTGGACTGACAGGTCTTGTCCTTCTGTCTTGGTTATCTTTCGACTTCGGGGGAGGAGAGGGCACAGGAATTTTTGGTGGGAGAGGACTGACCGGTCGCTTCTTTCTTTCCTGAATATCACTGGCTCCAGAACTTGGGAGTTCGGGCGGATCCCGCCTCGGTGAACCTGGACTTAATCGATTTGGGGATGGTGGGAGGGGTTTGTCAGGAGGTCCAGGAGTTCTTTTCTCAGGGGTAGGACTGTTTAGGCGATTTGGTGATGGGGGTGATGGGGGTAATGGCTTATCTGGAGGGACAGGACTTGCACGCCGCTTTGACATGGGTGGGGTGTTTGTAGGGGTGTTACTTGAGGAATCAGTCTCAGTTCTTGGTTTGATGGGGAGCGGTTTATTTGCGTTGAAGGCGGGGCTTGTCTTTCTCCTGTGGTCCCCGTTTGTCGGCTTCTCTGTTCCGTTTTGGGTTGGAGGAGGAGGCGGTGTTCTCCGCGGGAGCGTGCTCACATCGGATGTTATGTGAATCGGAATCGCAGGGAGGGGTCTCTCTGGTGGACCAGGGCTTGGTGGAGGGTCAATAGCAAGGCCCAGACTAGTTGATCTAGGAGGTATGGGTGCCGGCAGATCAGCTGATGGTATGCTGAGGGGCGACACCGGTGTTAGGCGCCCAACTGGGACACCCGGCAGCGACTTTCTAGGAGGCACAGGCAGTGCTTTGCCCTGAAGAGTTGGAACGGATTTGTTTGGGCGTGGCTTTTGTTGTTGGGGTTTGACAGCCTGTGGAGGAGGGGACAGAGGGGACATCGGGAGGTAGAAAGATTCCGTGTTAGCTTGCTGAACCTGTTGATTGAAAGTTTTTTAAATATCTTGACAATTTGGGTAAAACGTGCAAATAACAATCAGTGTTAACTTCAAGATGTATCACTCAAGTTTTTATTTGTACGACAATTTCTGATATTTTTTCTTTTGAACTTGAGTATTTTAATTGAGAGAATGAAAAGAAATACATTAAGATGATACATTTAATAGTATGGTGAAAAGAAATACATTAAGATGATACATTTAATAGTATGGTTTAACTGGCAGCATGGTTTAACTGGTAGCATGGTTTAAATGCTAAAAGGAATATAAGCTGGGTTCCATCATAATTTAATTTGGGGGAATTAATTACTATTAACCCTAACCATGCTCAATGCAACAAGATGCAAAAAATGTAAAAAGTCCTTGTATCTTGTTGTCCTCAGCAGAGAACAAAAGAACCATTGTTCTAGCTAGTGGATCTTGTTGCATTGAGCAGCCTGTAGGGGGGGGTTAGGGTTCATTTTTCCTTTCTAAAACGGAAATTAACAATGTTCCATTAAAAAAACTAATTGTTGTTAAAAACACTGGTGATAAATCTTTAATCCAAATTAATTTGTACACTACATGGACATCTAGCATGACTGTCTACTTTCTCACATTTTGTGTTTGTCTACTTAATTTGTTTCATGTGTTTTTGCTTGCTAGCTTGTCGTGGCCGAGCGGCCGAGTGTCGTGGCCGAGCGGTCTAGCGCACCGAACTCAAGTTCTGGTGTTGCCAGCAGCAGGGTGTGGGTTCGAGCCCCGGTCGTGACACTTGTATCCTTGAGCAAGGTACTTAACCATAATTGCTTCGTCCTTCGGATGGGACGTAAAGCCGTAGGTCCCGTGTGTTGTATAATGCACGTAAAGTGGATTGTCGTGGACGAGCGGTCTAGCGCACTGAACTCAAGTTCTGGTGTTGCCAGCAGCAGAGTGTGGGTTCGAGCCCCAGCCGTGACACCTGTGTCCTTGAGCAAGACACTTAACCATAATTGCTTCTCTCCACCCAGGGGTTAAATGGGTACCTGTGAAGGCAGAGATGGTTTGCTCTCTATGCGCTAGAAATGGCAGCAATTGAGCTGTATACTCCCCAGGGAGCTGAGATGGTTTCAGGAATGATTTATGAGCCTTATGAGCCTTATGAGCAGGGATAATAATATAATGCGCCTTGAGCGCCACTTAGTTGGTGGATACGTGCGCTATATAAATCTATACATTATTATTATTAGCTTATGTCCGAGTTTCTACCTAGTTGCTTCAAGTTTCCAACTTGCTATCCTTGCCTTCTTCCAGAGTCTTGCTTGTACGCTTGCTTGCACCTTGCTTGCGCTTGCGTGCTTGCCAGGTTGCCAATTGGATTGCTTGCTTTCCTTACTGGCTGGCTGGCTGCCTGTATACCTTTATTGGTGGTGCAACTAAAGTCTAAAGGACTAGAGGACTAAGGATTTGAACAGGTTGGAGATTTACTTACTGTGGTGTTAGGAGAAGGGCTTCTGTTTGTGGGTAGCTCTGACACAACTTTTGCCTGGCCGAGGTAATCGATCTTGTTCAGGTTATCAATTTTGGTCCTCGGGGGACGGAATAGTGCTCCTTTGGGTAGCTTCATGATGTCAAAAGGGGCTCCAGCCTACGGATGAACCAAATCATAAAATAAGATTTCATGCTAGAGATTGTGCTGATAAAATTCCTTTTGTTATCCTAAGGGAAAAACATCTAAATGCAAAAACTATTTTCTTTACAAACCGAGTATAATTTATATGAAATTCAAATAATAAATGTCAACATATACATGTTGGTTACATTTTTTGTCGCAATTTTTGTGGCATTAATTATGTTCACTAGTCACACTGTACGCAGTTTAAATTTGCTTTACTCAAAAAGTATAAATAATCACACTTTAACACAAAATTTAAATGTTGAATACGCAAATATTATTCCCTAATTATGTACATATACGTTACAATTTTGGCAACCATCGTGTATTAAAATTAGAATTAATACAAATTTCATATTTGCCGATCAAAATTTCTAAATGTATTTTCACTATTTACTGAAAAGCGCCCTCAACAACCTGTGCACAGATTGTATTGATTTCTATGTTTAATTTTGTTTCTCATTCACAATACTGTACCTCTGCGTTCTTGAGAGCGTTATCGATAGCATCATGTCTGGTTTCCGGTCTCGTCCCCTGTGCACTCCTCAGTAGTTGAAGGCATGTGTCTCGCTGGCCAAGCTTGTAGTAAGCCCATGCCTGGTTGTGAAGCACCTAGATACCAATAAGTCAGACAAGCATCACAGTAAAGTAGCACCTCCACATTCTGAATGTTCTTGTGTCATTTGGAACATTCCTTTTGGGAACACTGTGTGGTTTTGTGACAATACAATGTGATACTTTTAACCCTAACCCCTGGCTATTTCGGCTAATAACCTTCCTGAATCCACCAAAGTCCAACACCATGCAGTAACACTACCACCCAACTGTTAGACTCAGCTGGAATTGGGACACCCACCATTCATAAATGAGTAAGCGGTTGAGACAATCTGATTGGACAAAACGTAATCACGTGAGGGTGTATTAACGGATGGTAAAGATATGGCTTATCAAAATCAGGGCAGCGCGTATATGCCAGCTGTTTCGTGTGACGTGGATTTGAACCAATCAGAGTGACGAAAGATTGTTTTGCATCACACGTCTGACTCGTGTACATGTACTTTAAAAGTGTTTCATGTGTCCCCAAAATGTGAATTTGCCCATTTCTATTTGGCTTTATTCAACAAAAATTTTACATTTTTTAAATTAAAAAAAAAAAAATTGATACGTGCATTTATGAATGGTGAATAACAGTTTGTCGTCTGGTGTTTACCACAGGTTAATGACCTGTTTTGTGCATGGTCACGGGCTCGGTCCTTATTAAACCCGGTTTGCCCGAGGAAAAACATCCATCATACATATTCATACTTATATTTGAGTAATCAAAGTCCTAGTTCGAGTCTTAATTCATGAAGGCTGAGTTTCAGTCTGAGTAATTAATACATGTAAGTGCTTTTTACCACAGCAATTCTTCCTCCATTAGGATTTCATAATGTACATGGTATCTATTTACAGAGTAATCTTCGCTGGGTTTAAGAATGTTTTTTTATATTTGAAATGGCCATTTTGCTTCAGAGTCCATGTCACAGAAGCGCTTGACTCCAGGTCCCAAGGGGTTGAGTCCGAGTCATTGTACATGTACATGGCGAGTCCGAGTCTGGCATTTTACCCACCTCAAACTCGTAGAGTTTGTATGGCAACCCAAGCTGTTTGTAGTCGATGTACTTGTGACCTCGGAAGCTGTCCATACACTTCTCATATTGCCTTCTTGCTTGGTCAGGTCTGTTGAGTTGGCACTGGACGTTACCATTCTGGTAGTGGCCGATGGCCAGATGTGGGTCCTTCATGATAACTGAATGGAACACCTTCAAAGTGATAAATATGGAAACACTGGTTATGCGTTTAGTGTACATGATTTACCCAGAAAAATAACAGTAACACAGCACAACTCCTACCCATTCTTTTAAGGGTCAAAATGGAGTAAAAATTGCTGTTGGGCAACTTGTCTTTCAAATATATTAAAAAATGACCCAAAAGAGAGGTGGGGGACAACTGCCCCCTCACCCCTTTGGCCACATGTTTGCTCTCATGTCTGTAAATTCTGAAAACTTGATACATCATTTATAAGTGTACATCACTTTAAACATAGGAACATTCCTTTCAGGAAAACAGTACATCCCCGAAATGAACATTCCAGAGCTGCCAACCTCAGCAGACAAAAAATCATATTCACAATCCAAAAAATACTATTTTGAACACAAAAATCATATTCTTAACCCTAACGTCCAGTAAAAAATACCATAAGGTTTGTGCGCGCGGACGGAAAGAAGTAGTAACCAGGCAATATAAATTTTTAGTTGGTATTTTTTTAAGAAATTGTATTTTTTTTACATGTATATCGTAGTGTCGTATTTTAATCGTTTTATCATACAAAATACGACAAAATCGTACTGGTTGGCAGCTCTGACATTCAGTATTCCTAGTGGGAATTGCAGCTGTTCTTAAAACGGGAAAACCTAGGTATTCTCAATGAGGGTACTCCTTAAAGAAATGTTCCAAATGGGATACTAAGTTTGAGAACACAACCATTCCCAAATGGAATGCTGTGTATTCCAAGAGAGGAAAGTGTGTATTCCCGATGTTTTGTCATCTCGATGGTATGTTCTAAGCAGTGGAATTTTGAGACGTGTTTCACAAGCTGCCAAAATGCTTAGTGCAGCTCAGGACTACATACATTTACTCCCAATGAAAAGTTCCAGAAATGATGACCAGTCAACTTGCTGGCCATTAAGGGGACTCCTAGCTAAGTCCAACCCCAATGACCTCCCTACCTCATCTGCCTCTGAGACATTCCCCAGTTTCAGTTGCAGCATCCCAATGTTGAATAAGATCTTGGCCGTTGGTTCGACGATCCTAAACATCTGGTCCAGTGCTGGCCCCACCTGCCCTTTCTCAAACATCAACACCCCTTCGTTCCACATATGGATCGTGTCCTTGTGGGTGGCTTTAGGAAAGGTCGGACTGGGAGATGGGGAGGTTCCTTTTGGTGGTGTAGGGGGAGGGCGTAATGGTATGGAGGGGCTGCTTCTGTTTCCACTGGGTGGTGGTTCAGATGGTGGTGGCCCACGGGGGGGTGGGCGAAAGGGTGGTGATTTATAATTGGGGGATTGACTTCTTAAGGATGGGGTGTCTATGGGTATGAAAGCATTTGCGGGCGGGGCTACAGGAGGTGGGCGATTCGGTGGGAGGGGACTTGGGCTCTGTAAAAAAGAAATAATAATAATAAAATAAACAGTTTACAAGAGAGAGAACAATGTGAAATACGGGCATAATCATGACATGGTTGTCGATGTCAACTCACTTATTTTAAATAATGAATCCGAGGTAAACACACTTATTTCATCAGACCCTTGAGTGACTTTCTTTAGTCTCCATAACGCCCACTAAGTCCACCCCCAGCCCTCATCTGGTCTGTCTGACATGTGCGCTTCAGCTTGCCACATATAAAAATTTTCTAACTTGTTAAACTTCTTTCAATTTACTACACTCAAGATTATTGCATACAGTTTATTATTATTGCAGAAAGGGTCGTTGTCACCTAGGGTACTCCACAATTTTAATCCTACATGTACATGTTTGTAGGTTTGAGTACTTTTATGATTGCCTGGTTACCACTGGGGAGTACCTGGGTGACACAATCCCTTGTATTTTGTATTTTGATTGTACACATAAGAATAGGATTTGAAGATTTGTGTGGTGGAAGGTCTGCGGAATCAACATGTACAGTACATTGTAAAGTTATACATGTAATTAATGTTGGTTCTGAGTGACAAGAACCGGTGGTGAGATAACTCAACGTTATCCATTCTTTTCTTACCCGTCTTCTTGTCTTGCTTTCAGCATCAGGAGGGACTAGCTCAGACACCACCTTGGCCTTACCCAAGTAGTCCACTACCTTGATGTTCTGGACCTTGGCAGCGGGTGGGCGGAAGATGTGCTCCCCGGGTACCACAAAGGATTCGGGCTGTCTTCCTTGCTGGAAATTCAGGTTGGGAAATACAATATTGATACATAATCACTAGTGATGTTTGCCGAGGCATCTTACATGTATTTCTTAAAATAAACTGACTTTGGACAAATTGTGTACATGTACCTGTACATTGTTACATGTATGTCAAAAGCAATGTTTATGACATCATTGGCGAATCAAGCTAGTTAATGTGTCTTGGCCGTTACGGCTGTGCGTTTTCGAATAATTTGGTAACCGGATATTCGGATTTTGATTCCGAATTAATATTCAATATTCGAAGGCCGCCGATTGTAAATTGCACCATGTGATAAAACGAGCACGCACAATATGGAGGGGCCAAAATATGTATTAAGCATCATGTCGCCCGGACTAGGATGGACTTGCTAGGTGACGACCAAATGGAGACGAGAGGATGATTTGGGGGGGGGGGGGGAGATAATGATGGAAGCACCATCAATCGAATATTCAAATATTCGGTTATTTGATAGCCCTATTGGCTGTGTTTTTCAGTGAAACGTTGTTTTTCAAGAGTGGCTATATTTATACAAAATTAACAAATGATAAAAATTTACAATTATCAATATCTTTTTCAGACTTATGCCCAGAAACAAGTTGCAAAAAAATGTGTACAGTTACCAGAAACATGTTTATAGTGTTGATGAGAGCAATGATCATCAATGACAACATTTCTCAAAATATAGGGTGTTATAGAACATATCATTAGTTTGGGCAAAACTGAACTCGCCCATGAGTAATAAACTTGTATGTACAGTGTACATATGCAGCTTTTCAGGACCATTTAATAATTTTTAAATGAAAAATCAGCTAAACCACTGTTATAATTTCAACAAATCTACATTGTGTAAAATGATCTCAAAACTTGGTTCAAGCTTGGTCAGAGCAATTATGAGATTGTTGTTCAGGTTGAGAACGTCATGTAAACCCAAGTTCTTCCCAAAACCAACACTACATGTATACTCAATAGAGATTGTTTTAAAACATGGAGTCATCTCCCTCTATCATTCCATCAGAGCTTAAACATGTTTTGGTCACTGATGTGGAAACACATTCAGTAAGATTGACTTTATGGCATTTTACCAAACATTGTACACTGGATTTTAAGCGATATTTCATTCATAATCATGAGTTAAAAACTGTTTGCCCATTTTGGTGATGGAATCATCATCCCGGCCGTGACACTTCAGACTTGTGTCCTTGAGCAAGACACTTAACCATAATTGCTTCTCTCCACCCAGGGGTTAAATGGGTACCTGTGAGGGCAGAATTGGTTGATTAGCCCTACATGCGCTGTAATGGCAGCAATTGAGCTGTATACTCCCCAGGGAGCTGAGATGGTTTCAGGAATGATTTATGAGCCTTATGAGCAGGGGTAATAATATAATGCGCCTTGAGCACTACTCAGTTGGTGGATACGCGCGCTATATAAGTCCACACATTATTATTATTATTATTTATACAATGCTACATGTGTACATGGTATACAATGAACACTGCAGTACGGTACTGCCAGTACATATATCATGTAAATATATATATATACACAACATGAAGATGAAATGAGGAAACTACAGCCAATAAAGTTAGCAAAAACCCATTATGTACGTACGTATGTATGTCATTTCACTTTCAGTTCTCAAAAACATGTACATTGTATGCTGTCCAATGTACAAATGTTTACAAGCTGTGTGCAGTACACATATGTACATAATTATATTAAACATTGTGTGCACATGATTGTAAACCACTCAGTTGGTGGATACGTGCGCTATATAAGTCCACACATTATTAGTATTATTATTATTATTTAACGAAGGCTTCGTACAAAAGTACAAATCTTTCTGTCTGTAGTTTTTTTTTTCATACCTTGATACAAAAATGGCTAGTCTGCAGACAATTACATGTATAATAACACATGTTTATACGGCTATGTCACGTACGCCATGTACGTGTAGTACATGTACATGTATGTTGTATGTATGTTGGCAAAACTACTTCTATGAGTAATGCATACTTTGTTTTAATAAAGAGTGTGAGCTTTATTTGAGTCATAATTTTTTTAATTTTTGTGGACTAACCCTAACCCCCTCGTGAGGCATTTTTTGGCTAGAAAACTTCCCAAATCCATCAACATGCAGTAAAAAGGTACACCAATTGGTGGACTTTGATGGAATTGGTACATTGGCAAATGCAAAGCATCCCTGGATTGGCTACACACAGTCCTGAATCCAACAAAAGCAGCACGGTGGAGTTTGATGGGTATGGCTACATGTACATTCGCCGGGCTATACTACAGAACACTGAATCCATCAAAATCAGCAGGTGGAATTTTGAAGATTAGGGGTAGTTTGGGCTAATTAAAGAATTGAAGCAACAATGCCAGCCTGTGAAGTTTAATCTCATGAAAATGTGAAAATTCATAGTTTATTACAGAAAACATTTGGAGCATTTATCTACCGTCTGTCAAATTCTGTGCATATTTGTTAATGTTTCTTTGATATGAAAGCACTTCAGATCGGATTTTTTTTTCAGGACAATTGGTACATTTACCAACTTCACATCAAGTAAGATCAGGATCATGAGTCAACCATTAACCACAAAATTACCACAGATTGCTATGTGTACTGTTGTGGAAGTTTGTAAAGTACATGTATACTGACCCTTCAAATAAATATTTACAGATCTATACACTGTTTTTGACGGATGAATCCTTTAACCCTCCTACTTTTGGTACCTTTTTCATACAAGTTGATGCACCATTTGAAACCATTCGCTTTTGTGGTTTTGAATGGTGAAATAACTGTGTACAGTATTGATTCCCCCAAATGGTTTTGAATGGTAGATCAGCTAATACAAAACCTTGTTTGGATCTTTCCAAATGGTAGTACAGCTAATACAAAACCTTGTTTGGATACTTCTAAGTGGTGAATCAATGGATTTGAATGGATTTGAATGGTAGTACACAATGTAAAGCTTGCTACCAACACTGTTCAAATGGTATCACCATGTGTGTACAAAACCAATGGGCATTTTTGAAAGTGGAAATTTTGAATGGTTTCAAATGGTCTATCAGTAGGAAGGTTAAAGAGGGGCTCTAATGAAATATGAATAATTAACCTTTCCCAAGTTTTAGATTATGTCACGGCAAAATATTGTAAAAATTAATTTATTTATTAAGTCAATTATTTCATCCTTTATCAAATTTGTTGACCTTTTGTTTGTAATCTGGGTTGCTTGGCTATTCCAATTTCCTGGCAAACAATGACTCTGATCCTGTGGAAGTTCCAGAAGCAATTAATACATACACTGTACGTATATCATTGGTAATAACATCAACACATTTCTTGTAAAACTGTCAAATTTATGTGGGTTAATTTGTTCACAGTGCTTTATTTTGCCCCTGAGCGATAATTCATGTTATTTTCAAGTTAGCTTTCGGATAATAAATATTAGGCAATTTTGTAATCAGGTGATTACCATGTATATGTTGTACCTTCCCTGTAAAGGTAAAGTTCAACATTGGTAATGTTGGCAAAAAAAATGCTTCAAACTGTATTACTGTTGGGATGGTTAACCACTTAACCGACTGAAACTGCACTAAATGTTAAAAAAAACTATAATTTTGCAAGAATTTGGCACTCATTTTGCTTTTCTAGACTTTCTTTTTGCTGTATTGGTTAGAAAACAATCATTGCAGGAAGTTAATTGATGCTTTTTTATTGAAAATGTATACGACATAAAACACAATAAAGGGGGCCACTTTGCATCCGTCACGTTAGCAGTTTTTCCAATGGTTGTTATTTATTTTTAAGTACCCGAAACCGACCAAAAAGTGTTTCAACATGTGAATGGACATGCAGGCTTATACTAGAACTAATTTGAGGTAATTTTTAGGTGTTCGGGTATGTGCCCGAAACACCTATTGTTTTTGTTCGTTTTTTTTTTTTTTTTTTACTTCTTCTTCTTCTCCCCAATAACTGTCCGGTAACAAACACATACTTGCAAACTTCACATGAACTTGAAACTTGGCATGTACTTAGAACTTAACAAGTAGACGAAACACGAGTTGTGAGTGACCCCAATTTGACCTTACTTCCTGTCCAAACCGGAAGTCAAAGTTTAATATTTAAAAAAATCATATCTCAACAACCACAAGAGGTAAATTCACAATTTTTGTACCATTGTACAGATCGTTAATTGTCAAAAAATATTTACAAAACGGTGACCCCAATTTGACCTTACTTCCTGTCCAAACCGGAAGTCAAAGTTTAATATTTAAAAAAATCATATCTCAACAACCACAGGAGGTAAATTGACATTTGTTGCACCATTGTATAGATTGTTAATTGTTGAAAAATATTTACAAAAAGGTGACCCCAATTTGACCTTACTTCCTGTCCAAACCGGAAGTCAAAGTTTAATATTTAAAAACAATCATATCTCAACAACCACAAGAGGTAAATTCACAATCTTTGCACTATTGTACAGATCGTTATTTGTCAAAACAATTTTACAAAAAGATGACCCCAATTTTACCTTACTTCCTGTGCAAACCGGAAGTCAAAGTTTAATATTTAAAAACAATCATATCTCAACAACTACAAGAGGTAAATTCACAATTTTTGTACCATTGCACAGATCGTTGTCAAAAAATATTTACGAAAAGGTGACCCCAATTTGACCTTACTTCCTGTCCAAACTGGAAGTCAAAGTTTAATATAAAAAAATCATATCTCAACAACCACAAGAGGTAAATTGACATTTGTTGTACCATTGTATAGACTGTTAATTGTCGAAAAATATCTACACAAAGGTGACCCCAATTTGACCTTACTTCCTGTCCAAACCGGAAGTCAAAGTTTAATATTAAAATAATTTCTAAATTCAGTATTGTATTGTATTCACATAAACTTCTCGCGAGAACTTCAACAGACGTTAACATTTGACTTCTCCAACACTTCGAATTGATGACGTAACCATTTTAACTTCAACCGAACACCTTGTTTTTGTTGTGACAAAAACTTATATCTAGTTTTATTTATTTTTTTACCCTCAAATTTCCATAAAAATTGGACGGAAAAAGTTACCTCACTTTTCCGTCCATTTGTTGATGGAAATTTTAGGGTAATTAAAAAAATAATAGTAATAATCAACTCAAATTATCTTTAGGATAAGCATGCATGTCTATTCAAATGTTGAAATTCTTTTTGGGTGGTTTCAGATATTAAAAAAAAATTACAACCATAAGAAAAACTGCTAACGTGACGGTAGGAAAGTGGCCCCTTTATTGTGTTTTATGTCATACATATTCTTCCATTTGCTGACTATATACATTAGTTTGTGTGGCTGTTAAAACCGACCATGGAAGTTTTGGTTCAACAGTTCAGCACTGAACTGTTTGCTTATAGTGGGGCAGCTTAGCTGATCAATTGTGCACTTTCCCTTAAAAGCATGAAACTTGGCACATGGTTAGAGTAACACAAAACAAAGATTTTTAGTCCAGGGGCCACCGGAAATTGCACCCCGTATGGCGGCCATCTTGGATTTCAAAATGGCCGCCATTGTGGATCTGTTTTGTTGAATATCTCCTTAACTGGTAGAGATATCGAGACAGTTGAAATGCCTATACCCACATTTTAGGGGTCTAGGAATCCAATAGTGACATAAAATGTGTGAAATTGTGGCCGCCATCTTGAAATCCAAGATGGCCACCATCCACAAGCTATTTTGCTCAATATCTCATGAAGTAGTAAAGATATCAATACATTTTTAACACCTATACCCACGTTTTAGGGGTCTGGGAATCCAATAGTGACATTGAATATGTGGCAGCTATCTTATAATCAAAGATAGTCACCATCCAAGGCTATTAACATAGCATATCATCAGTCAACATATGTGAAGGAATGACCGGGTCATTCCTTCACATGTTGTGTGTCCACCATCAAGAAAAGCTTTCCTGCGAGCTGCATGTTGCGCCGTACACGTCACGCACATCAGGTTACAGCTGCAACATTGAGCAACCTGCAGCATCACGCATAATCACGATGACTATGCAAGAGCGGCTGACAAGGATCAACAGTTGTCATTCGGAATGGTGTCAAGAAGAACCAAAGAATGTCCACAATTCCAGTACTGAGTCTTGCATTGGCATTGGAGGTTTACATCCTGACCTTTGTGCGCTCCTTGAGAAGCTGACTTTGATATGTGTACTTAGATGCTCTCTGGGAGCTTCTCCGTGGTTCTTTGCTCTTGACCACACACACTATGCGAGGTGGATCCCAGTCCACTCGAGACATGCTAAGCCTTCATAGGACACACCCTGATGTGTTGGAAGGATTCAGCGGGCATGTTCACAGTGCAGAAGACGCAGCGCATATTTTCCTCCATTGCCACGGACCAGGCACATGAGCAGAATAATGCATGCATCAAGGGAGACGGAGGAGCTGTTGGTCTCCTGGACAATCCCAGTGCTCTGCAAAGATGGATGGTTGCTGGCCCAGAGGTTGCAAGAGAGTGATTGGTGAGTTTGAGATGGCCCAGGCGCACCACGACAGCAAAGCTCAAAGCTGCATCATGACCAAACTGAAAGCATACAGAAGTCCTTCGACAAAGATGTCAGGTCACTTGTGTCTGTTTTCGAGGAGCTTGGTAATCCGTTTCTTGAAGAAACCACTGATATTTTGGTCCTCGACACAAAGGAGATTACAAGCTCATCAGTTGCTCACAGTGCAAAATGTCCAGAAGGTGGGAAAGGAGGCTTTGGAATCATTTGTGCAAGAAAGGCTCATCGAGCGTAAAAGCCTCTCAATGATGTCCTCTCCCGCAACAAGTTGCCATTATTCAGCAGCTCATCAGCAAAAGTCCAACCAAAAGACAAACAGAAAGTAGCCTGGTTAAAGAATGATGTGCAATTGTTTTCCGCCTTTACATTGCTTGTCAGGCGGGAGGGAAACCTTGATGATTTTTTCCGACATGAAAATCAGCTCTTACCTCCATCCTTGTCCCAGGCAGGAAGCTTGAACTGGAACAAAGAGTGATCTTTGCAATGCTTGAAATGACACCGCCAAGTACACAGGCTCCAGAGGTTACGCGTAATACTTGATGGGGCAGCGATTGTTCAAATGCTAAATCCTGGAACAGTGAAGACTTTCGGAGAATATGCCAAAGAGGTATTCATCCCATTTGTTCTCTCACAGTACAAATCTGCAACCGACTTGACCTGGTGTGGGACCGCTACCTGCCTGGAAGTCTGAAGAGCATGACCCGAGAAAGGCGTGGCAAGGGAGTTAAATGAGCGTGTGGTACCTCAGTTGCAGTTCCTGGACAATGGCAGAATTTTCTTCGTCGGCCGAAAACAAGACAGAACTTTTCAGTTTCCTCTCCAAAGAAATAATCAAATCAGTTGAAGACCAGAGCAAAGGAGTTAGTAGTCACACTGGAAACTGAGGTTTGCTTGCTCCACCACGCATGCACCTAGAACCACCTGCTCCATGCAGCCAGAAGAGGCAGATGGCGCATGTTCCTCCATGCAGCTGATGCGGCACAGAGGGAATGACAGGATCCTCATTAGAACCGTTGATACAGATGTTGTCGTGCTCGCCATTACAGCAACTCAGAGACTTTCTGTGAAGATATGGTTAGCCTTCGGAACAGGGAAGAGCTTACGATTCATCTCTGCACATGACATAGCCACTGCTCTCGGCCCTGAGAAGTGTAACGCCCTCCCCATGTTTCATGCACTGACAGGATGCGACACTGTGTCAGCGTTTGCTGGGCGTGGTAAGCGAACTGCATGGGCTGTATGGAGTCGTTCCCAGAGCTCTGAGATGCGCTATCTGAAGTCAACCATGAACAGACAGATATAGCGAGTCCTGTATGAGCATCATTGCAAGATTAGTCATTTTGATGTATGATCGCTGAAGTACCTGTAGTGACATTAATACAGCACGAAAGAAACTGTTTGCAAAGAAAGGCAGACCTCTAGAATCAATTCCGCCTACACACCACGCTCTGGTGCAGCATGTTCGGACGTGCAGTGTACCAAGGATCCTTATGCTGGGGTCAGGCATTACATGCGCAACCTCAGCTCCCATGTCCAAGTGAGTGGGGTTGGGAAAAGACATCTGAAGGTCAGTTCAAACCGATTTGGACAACACTACCGGAAGCTGCAAAGATCTGCAATGAACTTATCCGGTGTGGATGCACAAAAGGATGCACTGGTCGGTGCAGGTGTAAGAAGTCTGCACTTCCATGCACATCACTTTGTTCTTGTGATGGGGAATGCAACAGAGACTAGAAAAGTCAAGAGACAGTAACTGTGCTTTTTCGCCAACTGCTCGTGATGTTTTCTTGATGGGTGGACACACAACATGTGAAGGAATGACCCGGTCATTCCTTCACATGTTGTGTGTCATTCTGTTGACTGATGATATGCTATGTTAATAGCCTTGGATGGTGACTATCTTTGATTATAAGATAGCTGCCACATATTCAATGTCACTATTGGATTCCCAGACCCCTAAAACGTGGGTATAGGTGTTAAAAATGTATTGATATCTTTACTACTTCATGAGATATTGAGCAAAATAGCTTGTGGATGGTGGCCATCTTGGAATTCAAGATGGCGGCCACAATTTTTAAACATTTTGTGTCACCATTGGATTCCTAGACCCCTAAAATGTGGGTATAGGCGTTTCAACTGTCTCGATATCTCTACCAGTTAAGGAGATATTCAACAAAACAGATCCACAATGGCGGCCATTTTGAAATCCAAGATGGCCGCCATACGGGGTGCAATTTCCGGTGGCCCCTGGACTAAAATTCTTTGTATTGTGTTACTCTAACCATGTGCCAAGTTTCATGCTTTTAAGGGAAAGTGCACAATCGACCTGTTTTTTGGAGCTAAGCCGCTCCACTATTACTCTCTTTCCATCCTGTGGAAGTTTCAGCTTACAACGCTGTGTCATTAACACAAAAAATGGATCTGTTGGTAGAACATATTACATCCAGAGGTCACAGGTTCAAATCCTTCTCTAGTAAATCTTTCTTTGTTCATTCCAACACATATTATTTACATGTATATACCTAGTTGTGGTTTATTTGATCACAAGAAAAAATGAAAAAACTATACAGTTTTTTTTTTAATTTTGTTTATTAATTCTTAACATGGAATTTACTAACAAGTACAGTTTACATTACAATTTGTCTATTTCGTTTTTGTTTTAAATATCAACCCTATTGAATACCGGTACCTAAGCTTTCAAATAATTTGATGTCATCAAAGTTCAAAGCGCCCCCTAGTGCCATTTTTAAAAAGGGATTGTTTTCCAATCTCAGATATTGAACCAAAGCAGGTACTAACGTTATTTTTTCATGATCATGAGGAAGTTTTATTGTGTACTAAATTCAAACAATCATTTAATAAAAGTAAGGTTTGTGGTAGCACCATGTAACACTATCTGAGGAGTTGTAATAATTGATGGTTCTGAGAAGAACCAGTGGTGACCTGACGTTTTGATCTGTGTACTCTTATTATCTTCAACAACTATTACAACTCCTAACCCTCCTATATACAGTGCAGTTGCCATAGAATTGTCAGACCTTTCAAAACCTTTCAAGTTTGCTGTACTGAAGGGTTTTGAAAGGTGAGAAAACTGTCTGACAAAAGGGACCTATGAAAGGTTTCGAAAGGTGTAACTACTCTCTGAACAAACTGGTGTTGAAATGTTTCAATACCTTTCAAAGGGTATTGAAAGGTGTGGTTGTTCAGTAGCAACAAATTCTGGAGGGTTTTAAAGGGTTCATAATAATTGATAGCCATTTTGGCCCGTAAGCAGATTTTGAAAGGTTTTGAAACGTCAAACCATAGGAGGGCTAAGAGATTGTATAGTGCTACCGCAAACCTCCCCCCATGCAAAGCTTTAAATCCAACTTTTATATAGAGTACATTGGATAAATTACATCTAAGGTAGTTTCATACCATCATCAGCTTGAAAATATAAGTAAGTTTTACATTACAATTTGTCTATTTGGTTTTTGTTTTAAATATCAACCCTATTCAATACCTAAGCTTTCAAATTGGTCTAATTTTGTAATAAGGTAATTATAACCAAATGCAGATTTGCTTCAAATCTTTTGGTGTACAAGAATATCGAGATGACTAACTAGTGTTACCATGGAGATGCGTCCTCCACAATTAGTTAGAGGGTCAAAGTAATATCAATGGGACATAATATCTGTAGATTGGTGCAATTTTTCATAAAAGGTCAAAAAGCAACCACCCAGGTACATTATCTGACATTCTACAGTCCAAAAGCAGAGATATTTGCTAAAATGTGTACATGTGTGCAGTGCATGTCATAGGCTTACAACTGAAGCTGAACTAAAGAATTATAAAATTAAAATTCCAAAACAATTTATGAACCTGCCTCATTCAACAGACTCAACAATCTATTTGTGTGGCCTTGAAATATTTTTAATATTGAATACATGTACATGTACATGTACACGTAAATTGTGTCTTAACATTGACTTATTGTAGGTCCCGTTATAAATTCGTTTGGACACTTTTGATTGCTCTGACAAGCTTCTGACAGTTACATGTATTTCCTCAAATACTGTATATTCATTTCAAAGTATTTGTTTTCCTTTCTTATCAGGAAATTATTAATGTTCCGATGAAAACAAACATCTCAGGAAGTTGCAGATAAAAACAGACAATGCAACTTTCATTTTCTATGTTTTACACCATATGAAAGTCCACTTACCATACTACAGAACATCTACTGCCCGAATTGCATAATATTATACACATGCATAATCTGGACCCAAAATTTGGAATAGTTGACCACTCTATCTCTGTTAGAATTGTCTTTCTTTTGCCGACTTCAAACATCAAGCATAATTGTCATCTATTATTATGTTTCTGGTTTAGATAGTCTCGTTCAATAGGATGAACACAAAAGCCACTCTTTGCTTCGTTCAAATTCCTAGGTGTATAGCTACTATTGCCAACCTGTATTTTCTATAATAATGTAATTCTTATCTTTTAATAATTTGCAATTGTGAACACCAAATAAATGTTTCAAATCAAATATGTTAACCCTTGTATACATGCAGTCTCCAAAATGCTAAATACACAATGCTTTTTCTATGCATGCCTTAAAATATTGCATACTGTACACAAGAATGGTACATGGATACCCCAAAATGCCCCTCGGGTCTGGGACAAAACCAAAGTGTTCTGACCTTCACACAGTATGTGTATACCCCAAGTTACTGCACTGGTTTATTTCAAGTTAGCCTTGCAATGAAACAAAGCAGGTGGCTGCTTCAGTTTACCTCATCTCTCTGAAGATAAGAAAGTGTGTTCCGCAAAATGTCATGGTTGTGTCATTTTGAAGTATGGGTCCACTTTGTAAAGAACAACACTAATAATAGGAGGGTTAATAGATGTAATCAGTACATAAATCTTGCCTCCTATTTTTGTTTGTATTGTGATTCTATGGGAACTGTTCTTTGTCTTCTTTTTTTGCTGTCGTGTTAGTGCTTTGTTTTATAATAATAATAATAAATATTTATAATGTGCGGGTATCCATAAAAAAAAATCAAAACACTCATGGCACAGCGATACAGACTACGAATAGTGTAGATAAAAAGTACAATTCGTCGCATTTTTCTCGTAGTGACGAATCGGCTTTTTTTTTTTGAAATCCAGGTTTTTGCAGTTCTGGGGTTCTTTGAGTATCTAATTTCATCTGTGAAGGTTTTAAACCATAATTCTGCCTGGTTTTAGGGTTACAGAGATCCCCTTCACGGCGAATAAGCAAAAAAGTCAAATACGGTTTTTTTTCATAGTGACGAATCCATTTAACCGGTTGGTAACCACTGTATTTTGTACACATACAATATTACAGTGCGCGGACGGCTGGTACCAGCTATAACCATGGACAGACTGAGCAACGTAATCTGTAGAAAACATCAAGTTTTTAGCTTGTTTTGCAATGTAAGACAAAGAAAAACCATGGATCTAAGGTATTTACATTGTTAGGCAGTGTATTCGTTTGTCGATACTTAATGGTAATATTGGCCTTATAGAGTATGTATACATACAAACATGTACAAACACATGGGTGGCGTATAAGTATAGGCCTATGCGTGCGCTGACGAATAGGCGACCACATTTTTTTTTCATAGTGACGAATAAGTTCAAGCCATCGTTGCATATAGAAAATCAACATTTTAAACAAAGTAAACACAGTAAATTACCAACCAGGTACTTATTAACACTTGGATGACAAAACGAAATGTGTTTTTTTGAAAAATAAAGTAAAAACTAACAGCGAAAATGTGTCCGACTAAAAGCATAATTTACTCGTAATACACTTTTTTCCGATTTGTCACTATGAGAAAAATGCAACGAATTATACAATCCTCAATAAATGATGTAACACATGTATCTCTCACACGCATTACTGTTTTGGTATTAGCCTTCCTTTAACTGGCAATTCATGATTTTGTTATGACTGTTATTTGGCCATGAAGAGAAATAAACGTATATTAACCGTAACTCCCTAAGCCATTTGCATACACATAACCTGAATCCTCCAAACTCCTTCAGTAGTAAAGCAAGCATAATGACCACTACCATTGTAATGCAGATGACATGTACACACGTGTTGCTTATAGGATACATGTACATGGCCCAGGGACCCTCCCTGCATGCATGGGGCAATAAACAGTGTCCACTGACCCAAGCACCGACCTTGCAATCACTATAACAAACATGGTTGTACATGTACCATGGAATAACCTCAATCCTCCAAAATCATTTTTGGACAGACCAACATGTAACCTCAATCCTCCATTTTCATATATAGCCTGATAACCTCAATCCTCCATAATCCACCAAGCAAATAATCACATCTGCCCTCAATCCTTCAAAATCCTTCACTTTGGCAAAGAGGATTTGGGAAGGTTAGGGTTAATGAGTGAATGACTAACTTCAACTTTACCTACCTGCAGAGCTTGTAGCGCTGAGTCAATTATATTATGTCTGCTCTCTGATTTATACTTGACTGCCTCTTTCATTAACTCCAAGGCACCTTGGGGATCATTCAGAGCAGCAAAGGTCAGCGCTAGGTTATGGAGAATCTATCAACACAAGACACAGGTTGACGGAGAAAATTAGGAAAGACTTTAGTGGTTGAACTTCTCCAACAATTGTTAGAAGCTTGGTTCAACAGTAATTAAGAGCACAAAATGAATTGAAGGCGGGACCCATTATTAATTATTTTGTGTTATATTTACTTGCGATATGCTTCCCATGAATATTTTGTTAAATAATATCTGTAGCTTTGCATGGTGAAAACGATAAGTAAAGACTGTTTGAGGTGACACCATATGAAATTCTCAATTGAGTAGTAATTAGTTCTGAGTTGTAGGTCACCGGTTTTTTTCAGAACTACGTGTAATTGCTACTCAATTGAGAATTTCACACGGTGTCACTGCAGTCTATGCATATCTTTTTAAAGAATTTTCATTTTTCCCTTTTTTAAATAAAGTAACATTGTTCGATGATGAAATACAAAATGTGACCCGCTTCATCGAAATGAAGAATGTCCCCCAAATTTCCCATTTTGAGATATGGATATACATGTATCAACTTAAAGAGAATTTAATGGGCTTTCTGATGATGCCAAACATTCATTTTTGGTTCATTTCATTCCTTTGTTAGGATGTGATAAATTGATAATGTAATAATGCAGTCATGCACGATTTGTGAACTTTGGAAGTCCATTACACGGAAACATGTGTCAGGGGAAATTCGTCATTTCGATGGAGCGGGTCACAAATTAGCATTAAAATAGTAAAATCCACGGGTGAGACATTTCTTAGAACAAGATTATGTTCAAGGACAGTGTTTGTAAATGGAAATGTTGAATCATTCTCCCCCCCCCCCCAACTTTGACAACAGTTAACGCCACAGTACCTCACACTCGTATAACTTGTATGCCAGCCCAAGCTGCTTGTAGTCAATGAAATTGTTTCCTCGTAGGCAGGTGCGTGCTTTCTCCAGGCTCTTGAAAGCTTCGTCATAGTTCTGTTGCTGATAGTAGGTGTGGGCCAGCTGGAAGTGACCTATTCCCATGTGTGGATCTTTCTCTACGCATTTCATAAACGTCTGAAAAGAAAGAAACGTCCACAAAACTCAAAGAGAAGGTGTAACATTGGCAATTACCTGATTACAAAATCCTGATGTATTATCAGAAAGCAAACTTGATGTGAAGTCGGTCATGGTACATGTACATGCAGTAATCATTTAAAAAAAAATAGTTTTGCCTGAAAAACTCTCAACAATATACGTCAACAAATATGCATTATTTAGGTCATTCCACCAGGTCGGGGCAAGCTTTGTTTGTGACATGGTGTTACGAAGACAGATGTACTATTCATTATACTTATTATGAGTGAACATTCTCAGTTGTTCTTCGAATTAGAATGAAATAATATTACAATAATGTTAATTACATATGTAGGAGTCATAATAAATAATAATGCATTGTAAATGGTACATTTACCTACGTGTACGTAACAGGGACACCAACATGTACATGTATCACAAAGTTGCCAGACTTTTGCTCCAAGTGCTTTTTGTAAAAAAAACTATGAATGCTTTTACACACTTGACTCTCATGACTTGTCCATACTGAGCTGATACTTTCACAGGTTTGTTGTTAATGCACACAGTATATCTTGATTCAAAGAGAGTAGAATTGCTTTTACTAGCATCATTCTTCATTCGAAACATTGATATTTGCAATTTGGTGATAAATTTGGTACAAGAAATATACGTGTACAAAGTATATAAAACTAATCTATGAAAGTTTAATTACAAAAGGTGCTAAAGTTTTTTGAGAAAACTATGTTTTACAAAAAGCATTTGATATAATTCTTGTTTTCGCTAAGAGGAAAGCAAGGAAATAATTTCTGTATTTTTTAGATAATAACTTGATTAATTAATATGATTTTTAAAATCTGACGATGAGTTCTTAAAAATGGCATTGTTGCAGAAAGACGTATATGAAAACATGTCGAAGATGCTGTCATTTGGTGAGCAAATACGGTAGTACCTGATAAAGATATTTAGTAAGTGAAAAATTATAATAATGGCCAATAATTGAAGGTGACTTGTATGAAGGTCAAAGCAGTGGGATTTTCTGGAAAGGAGAAATCATAGATTTAGGAATTTGCTAAACATGATATTTAGTATGTGGGTGCGGATCTATAGTCTGACCTTGTGAAGGGAAGAGGCAGTCAGGCTAAATCAATAGAGCCTTGTGTTTAAGAGCCTTGTGTTTTGGCAACCTTTCATTAAAAAAGTAAATAAATAAAATAAAAATACATGGTGAAAGCTTGAAAGCACGGACTATGGAGGCTGCTCATGTAAGCCAAGGCTTCTTTAGTTATAATAATAATAATAATAGCATTTATATATAGTGCTCTTACACGACTGAAAGGTATCACAGCGCTTTACAAAATGGATCAACTTAATAATTTCTTAAATTAACAGTGAATTATGACTTAAGCCAAGTCATAATGACTTCAACTTTCTGCTTCAAACAGTAAGTTTAATTTTAAAAAGAAATTCACAATAACTTGGTACGAGTTTCTACATGCATTTCAGTGCCTTCCATCCGGTCGAAACAAGAATTTCAAATTACAACAGAGATTCTTACTTTTTTCACATGTTTTGCACAAACATGACCAGAGATGACAACGCCTGAACACCTTGCATTTGTGACTCAATGCAAACGTTTATCTAGTTGATTTTTGTTACTTATTACTTTTTGTTCAGTTCCCATGGGTTTACTCATCAAAGATATCAAAATAAATAAATAAAGCAGCACATTCATAATACATATGATTTACTAACCTGCACCGCGTTACGATTGTTAGCCAAGACCTGTTGAATGTTCCCGATGTTGTACAGAATTTTTGCTGATGGCTCCCTGATCGCCTGCAGGTTCTCAAGAGCTTTCTGTCGCTCTCCACGGTCCAGAAGTTGCACGGCTTCGTGCCAAATCACTATCGTGTCTTTATGACTCTGCTTGTCGGCCATCTCGTCGACCAAATAACCCGCAAACCAGTTTGTTTTTAGACCCAGAACCACGGTGTATTTTACTAGGAAGATGATGTGACTGTCATTCTTCCACGATCATTAGATGACCTAGATTAATCAGCAGATTAACACTTCCTAGAACGCGGAAGTCAGACAATGATTATGTATTATGTTGTGTTTATTATTATATGACGCGAAGCAGCCGGCAGCGGCATGTGGTTTACAACAGGAGAACGGTACCCAGAATGTCAAATAGCTGGGTGGTCGCTTTTAGGCCCTTAATGAAAAAGCACCAGTCTATAGTGACGCGTTCGAGTGCCACGTTTCGGATAATGTGAAATCATTATCTTCCTCTCTGTGTAATAAATACGCCTGGAAAACTTCTCACATTTCGCCAACTAATTGTTGAGGACAACTCTCCATGGTAACAGTAAACAGCCATCTCAATAGTCATGAACTTACACAGAAACAGATTTGTAGCCATTCAGTTTTCACTTTTGGTAAGCGGTCTGTCAAATGCATCCATACTTTATGAACATCAAAACCAATCTATATATGCACTTAAATTAGCTTATAAAAAGGCTTTCAGACCGTTTGTATGCATTCCACTCCAGTGTGAAATTTGTGTCTTTGTGAAGACATGATTATAAATTTAAGTAGGTTTAATAAAATAACTAAATAAATAAATAAAACAAAATCATGATTTGTTTGTTTTGAACAGTTTTGCGGCGATTTTGTCTGTAGTAAAGAATTGCCACTGTACACTAACCTATATGCATTTGTATTCTCAAAATGAATTTTGGACTTAAATAGTTTCCTTAAAATCCTCCTCAGCCATAAATTACTCGCTTCTTTCATTTAAAACTGTGGTTCCACTAAAACCATGTGGATACGGAGGTGACAGGTGACACGTGAAAGTGGTACAGAAAGGCTTTGCTTCTGAATTAATGTTGTAATTAAAAAATAATCCGATAATACAAACAAATAAATAATACAAATTTTGACAAAACCTTGTCTCGATCCCAGTACCCCAGACATAGAAGGTGAGCGTTCTAACCACTAGACTACCGATTAGGCTTTTGGGCAGTTGTCAATTTTTGGCTAGCTGGTATACAGCCGGGAAAATCGCGGTTTTCGGTTTTACCGTGATTTTTTGGAGAACTTAAAAACAATAAAAGTCCTTAACTTGTTTGTGATGTTTGTTCACCTTATTACATACCTTATATCTTTTATTTAAAAAAAGAAAATTACGAAACGTAAACCAAGACTGTAGTCAGCGGCGGTGATTTCTTGTGATGATAGGAGGGAGGGGGTCGTCAGCGGGGAAGCTGACTGATAATAAACAAATTCTGGAATTTTTCAATTTGTAATGACCTCTTTTGAAGACGCACTAACAACAACACGTATATACACCCAAAGGGCCACTTGAGGTGTCTGTAAAAAATTGATTTATAAGTGCGTTCGGAATAACTCTTTGTTAGGGGGTGTTAATTATCGAGTGGAGGGACATTGCCAAACCGTCAAAGATATCAGTGGGAAAATGTTACTGGCCTCCCTCCCCCGGACCGACGCCCATGCTTATTATAGGGTTGCCAATTACGGGTTAATAAAAATATCATTTTTTCTCAAAACAGAAGGAAAAACGTACCTACAATCAGGGCGGGGAAATGTTGCCCTCGGAGATCTGCTATCAAGTAAAGAAGCTAAAAATGCAATAAACACATTGATGTACGAAATATTTATTTTGAGAATAATTACTATTATTATTTTTAAATTATGGGTACCCTCAAACGCATTCTGATGCATATTTATCATACATTTTATTTATTTATTTATTTATTGAGAGGTTGGGGTGGGGACATTGCTATTAGCATCCCCTTCAACATAAATATTGGGAGACATGACCCGCCTACCCCAGGATCGCCGCCCATGACGTCACTGCATCATGTTGGTATTTGACAGATTTGTATACAAAATAGCTTTGCGCAATAAAAAACACTATTGGGTATAGCTTGACTTGGTCCACGTCAATGAATATGCGAGCGTGTAACTATTATGCTACCTAGTACCCATCAACTTTATTTTAGAAGTACTTAGGTACCACCTTATCAAATTAACGATTTATTATCTGAACAATTTTAGAGAACACACAAATTTTTACTACAAAAAGTTTCAAATAATTAAAGAGTTTAGTAAAGGACATCCACTAAGTATATCCTTCCATAACTGTATAGCGCCCTCCACTGACAGGAAGTTGTTAACAATGTTAACCATCTTCAATAAATTGATTGTGTTTAGAACCTTGCACTTAATCGTCGAAGTCACTGATAGCTCAGCAACTGAGGGTCCCGAGGTTCAAATCCCACTCCCGACAGGAATGTACCCAGTTGATATCCTTTAATACGTACTGTAGGTTTCCCGGTCAATTTCTGTAAATGAGCGGCCAATTTCACTTTTATACGTTCACATTAAAGCGAGTTTTGCCTCTCCAGTTGTTACTGTGTTTCGAATTAACAATTCAAACATTAAATTTCATTTTCAGGCTATGCGAATTCATGTGGCATTATATTTTAGCATATACGTCGTTCTTTTCAGTAATACACATTCTTCATCCAATTTAGTTCGACTGGAGATTTTCACTAAACTGTTACTTTCATTTTCGTGTAAGGGCAATCAATTTCGCAAAATGAGAATTTAAAAAAAAAATACGAGAAACAAATGCAAACTAGACGGCAGTGTTTGTGATAATACAAACACATACATGTAGGTGTTCGAGTTTTGTCAGGGCAGTGATGACGACGTCAGAATGTTTTTAAAAGAAACTTTGCATCATTATTTGTTTTAATATTAAACTTTGACTTCCGGTTTAGACAGTAAGTAAAGGTCAAATTGGGTCATGTTTTTGTAAACATTTTTGACAATTAACAATCTGTACAATAGTGGAAAGATTGTGAATTTACCCCTTGTGGTTGTTGAGATATGAATTTTTAAAATATTAAACTTTGACTTCCGGTTTGGACAGGAAGTAAGGTCAAATTGGGGTCACCTTTGTGTAGATATTTTTCGACAATTAACAGTCTATACAATGGTACAACAAATGTCAATTTACCTCTTGTGGTTGTTGAGATATGATTTTTTAATATTAAACTTTGACTTCCGGTTTGGACAGGAAGTAAGGTCAAATTGGGGTCACCTTTTTGTAAATATTTTTGGACAATTAACGATCTGTGCAATGGTACAAAAATTGTGAATTTACCTCTTGTAGTTGTTGAGATATGATTTTTTAAATATTAAACTTTGACTTCCGGTTTGGACAGGAAGTAAGGTCAAGTGGGATCACCTTTGTGTAAATATTTTTCGACAATTAACAATCTATACAATGATACAAAAATGTCAATTTACCTCTTGTGGTTGTGGAGATATGATTTTTTAAATATTAAACTTTGACTTCCGGTTTGGACAGGAAGTAAGGTCGAATTGGGATCACCTTTGTGTAAATATTTTTCGACAATTAACAATCTATACAATGATACAAAAAATGTCAATTTACCTCTTGTGGTTGTGGAGATATGATTTGTTTTTAATATTAAATTTTGACTTCCGGTTTGGGCAGGAAGTAAGGTCAAATTAGTCACCTTTGTGTACATATTTTTGACAATTAACAATCTGTACAATGGTGCAAAAACTGTCAATTTACCTGTTGTGGTTGTTGAGATATGATTTTTACATGCATACATAATGAGCACGACCAGAGCTGATTTACATTCACCAACAGAGGGCGCACTTTTTTAGCGTTGAAAAAGCCGTGTAGATCTTTCATTTGCAACGTAATCAAAACGTTTTAACTAATAAAGAATGATTGATCGAAATTCGATATCTGATGACCTAATAATGACGTCACAAATTATGTTTCATCTACGTGTTATGTTCTAAGTATGTGCCAAGTTTCAAGTTCATATGAAGTTTGCAAGTATGTGTTTTTTTGTAGACAATCGATCCGGAAAAGAAGAAGAAGAAGAAGGAGAAGAAAAAAAAAAAAACTAGAGCTAAGTGTTTGTTTGAACAAACACTAGGTGTTCGGGAGGAAGTAAAGGTCAAATTGGGGTCAACTTTATTTAAATATTTTTTGACAATTAACGATCTGTACAATGGTGCAAAGATTGTGAATTTACCTCTTGTGGATGATTTTTTTTAAATATTAAACATTGACTTCCGGTTTGGACAGGAAGTAAGGTCATATTGGGGTCACCTTTGTGTAAATATTTGTTCGACAATTAACAATCTATACAATGGTGCAAAAAATATCAATTTACCTTTTGTGGTTGTTGAGATATGATTTTTTTAAATATTAAACTTTGACTTCCGGTTTGGACAGGAAGTAAGGTCAAATTGGGGTTACCTTTGTGTAAATATTTTCGACAATTAACAATCTATACAATGGTGCAAAAATTTCAATTTACCTCTTGCGGTTGTTGAGATATGATTTTTTTAAATATTAAACTTTGACTTCCGGTTTGGACAGGAAGTAAGGTCAAATTAGGTCACCTTTTGTAAATATATTTTGACAATTAACGATCTGTACAATGGTACAAAAATTGTGAATTTACCTCTAGTGGTTGTTGAGATATGATTTTTAATATTAAACTTTGACTTCCGGTTTGGACAGGAAGTAATGTCAAATTGGGGTCACCTTTTTGTAAATATTTTTGACAATTAACGATCTGTACAATGGTATAAAATTGTGAATTTCCTCTTGTGGTTGTTGAGATATGATTTTTTCAATATTAAACTTTGACTTCCGGTTTGGACAGGAAGTAAGGTCAAATCGGTCACCTTTTTGTAAATATATTTTGACAATTAACGATCTGTACAATGGTACAAAAATTGTGAATTTACCTCTTGTGGTTGTTGAGATATGATTTTTTTAAATATTAAATTTTGGTTTATCGTAATTCGATATCTGATGACCTAATCATGACGTCACAACTCGTGTTTCATCTACGTGTTAAGTTCTAAGTACATGCCAAGTTTGAAGTTCATGTGAAGTTTGCAAGTATGTATTTTTTGTAGACAATCTATCCAGAAAAGAGGAAGAAAAAAAAAAATAAAAATAAAAACCCGAACAAAAACAATAGGTGTTTCGGGTGCATACCCGAACACCTAAAAAAAAACGAACAAAAACAATAGGTGCTCGCGCTGCAGCTCGAACACCTAAAAAGACAACAGAATCTGTATTAGTTTTCTGACCTGAGCCTAATTTTGTAATGCCCCAGCTAACATGCATACGTCGGCCCAACGTTGGCCAACATAAAAATGTATGGTTGGGGGAATGTCCCCACAACGTCGGGACATGTTGGGCCAACGTCAGCATGCCCAACGTTTGTACAACGTATTGTTCATATACGTTGGGCCAACGTAACATTTTATCGTTGGCCCAACGTGGGTATAGTTCATGTTGCTTTGATGTTGCATATTTTTCTTGAGGTCAACAACAAATTTTCATTGACATAATTTGGTTCAATGTTAGCACAAAACATCCCTCATGGGTCATGGACAAAGTTTCAAGACAAACAGCTTCAGTTTCAACAGTTTTAGATTATTGACAATTTAATTGTAACAAAGAATAAAAAACACATTTCAAATTAACAATTGTAATCAATGCAATAACACTTGTATTCAGGCAAGATAACAGCAAAGACAAAAACACTAACACGTAAATGATAACATTTTCTACACTTTCATCCATTTTTTGATGATCAAATTTGTCCCAAATCACCTTGACCACATTATAATATTACCAGGATCTCATAATCATGACGGGGGGGGGGGGGGGTGCCAAAGGCAATATCATCCCACATGTTCTATGGGTTTTTGTTTTGTAGCGAATCAAAATTCCCGTTACACGGGTAATAGACCTAACTCTGAAACGGAAATTTTGATTAGCTACAAAACAAAAACCAAAATAGAACATCTTTCAAAAACATTTAATGTTTAATGGAGATATGCACCGACGGGACGTTACGTCGCCCAAATCTGGAAATCGACTTTGTATAATCATGGAGGTTATTTTTACCTCCATGGTATAATGCACAATTTTACCAACGTCGCCATATGATGCGCCGTAGTTACGTTGTACACATTGTAACTACGTTGTGGCAACGTTGAAAATAGACCTATTTTAATGCACAACATTAACCAACGTCGGCACAACCATGATCAGGTTACCCATATTAAACTTACGTTGTGCCAACGTTGGAAATCGACTTTGTATAGGCCTACAGGACAAGATTTGCCAAAGTTGGCACAACCATAATGCTCCAACATTAGGTTGCCCATATTACACTTAATTACGTTGTGCCAACGTTAGAAATTGACTTTTTATACTGGACAAGATTTGCTAACGTTGGCACAACATATGAATTTCTTAGTGCAACCTAAGCAGCGACCATCCACTACACTCGGAAATCCACGGGAAAACTTCTCAAAACACGCTATTGTTTTGCTTTTTGAGAGCGTAACTTTTGAACCGCGGGTGATATCAATTTAGTTCTTTCGGCAAACTGAAAGTACATTATTCCTCTTTTTAATGATGATTTAAAATAATTGTTTAACTACTTTAAAAACCCATCAATTTTCAACCAAAGATTGTGGGTTTCGCCATTTTGACAGTGCGAATACGATTTTCAGACAGAATTCTTGTAACAATGCGGCGCAGTTGTACTTACAACTTTGGACGCCCTCTACCGATTGTTTTCGTTCTTGCTGATAAACAAACTGTACACGTTTGTCCAAAGCTGTTGTTAAAATGAAGCTGATTGGGCAATATTAAGGGCCGTCCTTTTAAGCCCAAAGTTGTGCCAATCACAATTGTTGTCTGAAACTGTATTGGAACGTGTGTGACCACCGGGTGGTTATCGACATGCTTCAACTGCGTTAGATAACTGCGTGCACAGAACCCTATGGGCAGATGCACAGCATTGTTTCAGATTCTTGAGTGTCAAAACTGGCCTCGAGGAATTCATATGCAATGCGCTGACGTTAGGTTGCCCATATTGCACTTACGTTGTGCTAACGTTGGAAATCGACTTTGTATACAGGACAAGATTTGCCAACGTTGGCACAACCATAATGCACCGATGTTAGGTTACCCATATTAAACTTACGTTGTGCCAACGTTGAAAATCGACTTTGTATACAGACAAGATTTGCCAACGTTGGCACAACCATGATGCGCTGACGTTATGTTGCCCATATTATAATTATGTGGTGCCAACATTGGAAATTGACCTTGTATACTGCATAACCAACGTCGGAACAACCATGATGCACCGACGCTAGGTTGTCCAAATTATAACTACGTTGTGCCATGGTTGTGCCATGGTTGTGCCAACATTGAAAATAGACCTATTATACTGCACAACATTTTCCAACGTCAGTGCGAGGTTTATACATTTACCCCGACCTTCACGACGTTCAGCCAACGTCTGTACAACATCCGTATTTTGACGCCGACTTATCCGACGTTCACCAACGTCAGCTCAACGTATGCATGTTAGCTGGGGCGTTTTTGAAACATTTATGTTATATTGGACTGTTTCATTATAACCTGTTTTTATTGTGTGTCTTTATCATGTTTTTATCCTGGTTTCTTTGTTCATTCATTCATTAGTGAACCATTTTTATACCTTTAAAAATCTATAGGAAACTAAAGTTAAACGAAGTTTTAAAACATGTCAGTTAAGTTGCACAAATTTCACAATTGCCTGCCCAATAATGAATTTGAATGATCAAATACGCGACGCGAATATGCTCCTGTGAAAATGAATGATGTTCGAGTGGCTTGTTAAATTGGATGTTTTTTTTTGTTTAAATCGAATGACGCAAGAGTTCTATTACCTACTCATAAAACGAAATTGAATGATGATTTTGAGCAGCATTCAATTTCGCGAGAAACAGAATGACGCAGTGTTTAAATTGGCTGCTTATTTGCCAAAATTGACCTGGAAAACCTATAAACCTATAAACACATTTAAATTGCAGTCAAAAACTACCAATATACTCGCAGCTCGATTCACTGTGTGAGATACTGTTTTTGAGATACAGTTACAAGCTTGCTGTCAACAGATAGCTTTAATACGTTTTCTGAATAATCATTTATGCAAAGTTTGATCGATATTAAACTCTCACAACTTATTTTGTCGTTTGAGGGCGCTATGTAAATTTAACGGTAACGTAGGTATAGGATTTTCCACTTGAGGGTGCATCCCACAAAAGTGACAAATTCATGTGCCGAATTGTTTATCATAATTTATATGCCCTTAAATTTTTCTGAAAAGATAAAGATTTGTGAATTTTTCCCCTCCAAAACGGGCCACTCAAATGCACCCACCCCACTATCTTAGCAGCACTGTGAGAGAAAGTATATGTGACCATCCACCACAAATTCGAAAATGTCACATTTATTTTGGAGGTTCATATATTTTTGGAAAGAGTATATCATAAGGTTTAAAATGATACCAAACACAAGTCATTCCTACATTCCTACGCGAAGTTATGGTGTATCAAAGTCATTACACTAATTACTTACACTTCCATATAAACTTCATATAAACTTACATTTTGTACAGATTTATGAACTCATTGCCCAAAAGAAAACGTGGTTTTCATGATTTTAGAAAATTTTCATTTCTAAAAAAATACCAAAATGGCCAACCGACTGATTTTTCATGCATTTCAAGCCGTACTGCTAAATCAACGCGTGCGACTTTACAGCCTGTTCGTGGTGGACGGTCACATAATTGGTTTGTATAGTCCCGTACATACATGTACATGTACATGGCTAGGCAGCATTTGAACAGCAAAAATGTAGCATGAAAATCGCCGCGTGGTAGGTTTGCTAGGTTTTTTTTTAGATACAGTTTAATACAAGCTTGGTATCAATAAATAGCTTAGGTTTTCCCCTCCTAGTTAAACTCATCATTTTAAGTTAGAGATGAAGTTCACCTCTAAACCTCATGTAATAAGTTTCCATCTTTCTGAGGGGCCGGGTCGTTTGTTATGAGAAATTACGGCGACTTGAATTGCAGCAATTGGACATCGTTTCATACCAAAAAAATAAATAAATAAATAAATAAAATTGCCCACGCGCGGGTCTGAGGCGACGCGCGTGAAGACTAGAAACCAGAGACCTTTTTGGCCTTAGGGTATTATTATGAACTCTTCTTCTTGAGCCTTATATTTATGAAGCCCCATTGGTGCCACTTGACTACGTGCATATATGTTTCACTTTATGTGATGTATTTCACAGCACCGCCACTTATATCTTGCGGCCGCAACTTAATTATCTTGCGGCCTCAACTTATTATCTTGCGGCCGCAACTTATTATCTTGCGACCGCAACTTATTATCTTGCGGCCGCAACTTAGTATCTTGCGGCGCAACTTAAGCCGTGTTCGCACTGGACTTTTTTTGGTAAAACTTACCGAGACGATGGGTACTTTTCCCATTTTAAGTCCAGTGCGGACAGCCTGGGACATTTTCCTCTCAGTTACTTTTCCTGAGTCCAGCGGTTACTTCTACTGGCCAACTCCTGCCCAGGAAAACTAACCAGATAACTTTTCCCGAGACGATAAGTCGAGTGCGGACAGTGTGAGTCGGTAAAAGCGGCTCAGGAAAGCGTACATCCGGCCCGAGCGCGAATCTCGTGCTACACAGGGACACCACGCATGCGCTTTGCATTGTTTCACCGCGCGGTGGGGGCGGGCCGGGCGCATTTAATGCGTGCATGTGCAGCAAGTTTTCTGTGCGTTGTTGGGTCAATCGGGTCAACGTAGAAAGGTCACGCAAAGCGCCCTCATGAGTCATTATACTGACAGCTCGGTTACTTCTACCACGGTCTCGGTAAAATTTTCCCGTGTCGAAAGTCCAAGTGCGGACAGAGGTTACATTTGACCATTTTTCATTTTACCATTGTCTCGGTAAAACCTTCCCCCAAAAAAGTCCAGTGCGAACACGGCTTTAGTATCTTGCGGCCGCAACTTAGTATCTTGCGGCCGCAACTTAGTATCTTGCGGCCGCAACTTAATTATCTTGCGGCCGCAACTTAGTATCTTGCGGCCGCAACTTAGTATCTTGCGGCCGCAACTTATTCAACTTGCTTTTCCAAGGTACAGTAAGCCTACAGTGTATAAGCGATCGCCTTGACAGTGCATCCGTGCTCGCCCATTCATGTAAGGTTCGTTCACCGTAAGCCGCAAGATACTAAGTTGCGGCCGCAAGATACTAAGTTGCGGCCTCAAGATACTAAGTTGCGGTCGCAAGATACTAAGTTGCGGCCGCAAGATATAAGTGGCGGTGCTGTGAAATACATCACATAAAGTGAAACATATGCACTAGTCAAGTGGCACCAATGAGGCTTCATATTATATCGCCCGTGTGTGGATGTCGAATTACTGCTGCTTTATGTGAAAATCAAACAATTTAGGCAAACCTAGAATCCGCCCAGCGACCTACCCTCCTTGCATTAGACTTTGTACAGTGTAGTCTATACAAAGAGGAAGCCATTCCTATCTAATCGTGCCCCTTCTTTACTGTCATAAGAGATCCAAATTGATCCCGTGTAATATTTCTCGCAGGATACTAAGATGGATTGAAGACTCTAGCATTTGCTCTGTATTCCTCGCATGGCTAATGTCATCAAGTGATGCTTGGCTTGAGACTGACCAGGATTCGGCTCCCGTACAGAACCGAAGTAACAAACCTTTAGGCCACTCTCGGCAACATCCAGGTTTAGCCTGGAGATATATTTATAAGTATTTTTGATGTACGTTATCCACCTCCTTTCCCTGAGAGATATAAGACAGGGAGGTTTGGGACAGAGACGAAGGCAACTCTTCTGGTGACCCTTTCTACCAAATTGATAATTTTCTTAGTTTAGGACACCACAGAAGCATATTTCAGAACTTGTCCAACAGTATAATAATCATCATCATCATGTTCAGCCATTATCAGTCCACTGCTGGACGAAAGCCTCAGCATGTTGCCTCCACAAGTCTCTGTCTTCCTTGTACCAGTTGACACTGCCCCAGTATTCCTGGAGTTCAGTATAATACTAGAGCTCAATTGCTTGTTGGAACAAACACTAGGTGTTCGGGTTAACTTCTGGTTCAATGAAATGGTCATCGATGACGCGACAATCATAATTTTGAAAATGTCTGACATCTTTTATTATAACAATATCAATTTCATCTTCAAAAGACACATAAATTTTGCATTATAGAATGTGTTGAATTTGACATTCCTGTTTGGACAGGAAGCTAGTAAAGGTCAGATCAGGTTATTTGAAGGTCATATAATATGTAAAACTTGTAGCTTTGCATGGTGAGAAGGATAAGTAACACTAATTGCGGTGACACCATGTGAAATTCTCAATTAAGTAGTAATTAGTTCTGAAAAGAACTGGAGGTACAACTCGACGTTTCGATCAGTGTGCTCTGATCGTCCTCAGGTCCTCTGATCGACGATCAGAGCACACTGATCGAAACGTCGAGTTGTACCTCCAGTTCTTTTCAGAACTAATTACTACTCAATTGAGAATTCCTCTGATCGACGATCAGTGCACACTGATCGAAACGTCGAGTTGTACCTCCAGTTCTTTTAAGAACTAATTACTGCTCAATTGAGAATTTCACATGGTGTCACCGCAATTAGTTTTACTTATCATATACAGTATGTCCCAAAAAAAGTGTCACTCTAACTATTTCTGAAAATATACCAAAACCCCGAAATACATTTTGGAACTTTTTCAATTGCACAGATACTCCTAATCCTTGGCCTAAACACCTGTGAGTTTTATGTAATTTCTCACATAAAGGATTAGGAGTATCTGTGCAATTGAAAAAGTTCCAAAATTTATTTTGTGGTTTTGGTATATTTTCAGAAATAGCTAGAGTGACACTTTTTTGGGGACATACTGTATATGACACAATAATTCTTCCTCATGATCATAAACACAGACCTGCTCTTGTTCAGGAGATATGATTTTTTTTTAAATAATATATCATTAAAGTTACATACAATGTGCTGTGTTGAACATCTTAACTTCAGTCACGTGGCTGAATTTATACTTCACATTGGTTGTCTTTTATCATCATACTAAATTTGGTGAAATTCTGTTCGATAATTTCTGAGATAGGAAAATATTCCCTTTAAATACTGCCGCTAGGTGTGATCTGTTCTGTGATGACGTCATCAGACATATATTTTGGAAAAAATAAGATGTCACTTTATTCACAGTCGTATTCAAATTACTATTACATTGGCTCCAGACCCTATAATAGTGCTGCAGAATATTTTTTCTGTTGAACTTCCGGTTTCAACCGGACAAAAGGTCAAAATGGGGTCATGTCTGTGTACGAAATGTCACATAATTTGAGGTTAATTTATCTATTGTGGTTCATGAGATATGACTGTTTTAAATATTAAACCTCTATTCGATGTAACACGATATCTGATGACGTCATCATGATGTCACAACTTCATTATGACATTAAATATATTTACCTTCATGTCAACGTCAAAGTATTTGTAAAGTTATAGGTTAATCTGAACTTGGTTTTTCTCTTCAGAAGAGGTCATCATAATATCACAACTTTACAGAGTATTTACAAAGTATTTATCACTTATTGTGTGCATGGGCTACAAACAACAAACAAACACGATACAACTATTTGTAATTGAAGAAATAATGAATTATATTTTTGTGACTACTTGTTAAGTTTTAAAGGTTGCATTTTTAGATATAACAACCTATCACCTCAAAACGCATGCTGCAGTAGATATTCCAACTAGTTGGTTGAATACGGATAGCTCTTGTGTTCAGTACCTCCCTGAATCTTTTGGTCACCTGAGTATCTCCGTCAGTGTTACCCATGAACTGTTAATAAACATATTTATGGTTATGAATTAAAACATAATTAGGAAGACTGTTTGCAAGTGATGGTAATTTTTTTCCTGCACTTTGGTTTTTTCTCGGTATTAAATTTTCACAAATAGTATAGGTTTTCCCGGTCAATTTCGGCAAATAAGCAGCCAATTTCACTTTCATACATTCATATCAAAGCGATTTTGCCTCTCCAGTTGCTACTGTGTTTCGAATTAAGAATTCAAGCATTCTATTTCATTTTCCGGAATGCGAATTCATTTAGCATTATATTCAATTTAGCATATACGCTGTTCTTTTTAGTAATGCACATTCGTCATTCAATTTAGCAGAGTTGGTTCGACTGGGGATTTTCACTAAAATGTTATTTTCATTTTCGTATAACGGGCAATCACATTCGCAAAATGAGAATTTAAAAAAATACGAGAAACAAATGCAAACAAATAGATTAATTATACAAACCAACCGAATACGTTTCATATCTTTACTTTAATTCAAAGTTAATTTTGTCTACTTTATTTATGTGCGTTTCTCATACACTGTATATAGGGCTTATTGGTATTTTTAATCTCACTTTGTTTTGTTTATTCTCTGATTAGAATCTTCATTAACCTGTTTTTATTGTTTGAGTGTGTCTTTATGATTTTTTTATGCCGATTTCTTATTGTCTATTCATTATTTAGTGAACCGTTTTTATACCTTGAAAAATATATAGGAAACTAAAGTTAAACGAAGTTTAACAAAGCGTCAATTAAGTTGCACAAATTCCACAAATGACTGCCCAATAATGACTGCCCAATAATGACTTTGAATGACCAAATACGCGCCGCGAAAAGCTCCTACAAATTTGAATGCTGTTCGAGTGGATTGTTAAATTGGATGGTTATTTTGTTTAAATCGCATGACGTAAAGTATACGATTGCCTATACTCAATAAAACGAAATTGAATGATTTTGAGCAGCATTACATTTCGCGCGAAACAGAATGATGCGGTGTTTAAATTGGCTGCTTATTTGCCGAAATTAACCGGGAAAATCTATATATTTAACAATGATATTGCTTGACTCGTGCAAAGGCAAATAAATGCCGTCATAAAAAATGACATTTCACAACACAATTATGAGAACCATTGTTTCACACTTCACAAGTGCCAAAATAAATGTATGATTGGGTCAAGTGATAACAACATTTGTACTAACCTGATTATTAAATCTAAAAACTGGCTTGGTGTAAAAATCACATTTTTAAAGAAAGCAGGTTTTAATAACATGTAAAAGTTAATTCTTCTATTTTTCACAAAAACTTGATCGTCTATTATGATGAAACTTTCTTATGCTAGTTTTATGATATATTTTTGGAAAACCCAGAGAGATGAAATGAACAAACGCTACCAGTAACTATTCAAGTTATATACATGAATTACCGTTTTAACCAAGCTTCTAACAATTATGTTGTGACATCTCTCATCTGATAGCTATAATCCAATCTTGTCTTTTGTTTAAAGGAAATTGACAACTTTTGATTAGCTACAAAGCAAAAACCAAAATAGAACATCTTTCAAAAACATTTAATGTTTAATGGAGATATGCACCGACGGGACGTTTGTTCCGGACCATAATGTCCGCAAGTACCATTATGTCCGCAAACCGATTTGGGCCCATTATGTCCGGCCCATTACGTCCGTGGGCCCATTATGTCCGGCACATTATGTCCGCAGACCCATTATGTCCGCAGGCCTATTATGTCCGCGGGCCCATTATGTCCGCGGGCCCATTATGTCTGGCCCATTATGTTCGTGGGCCCATTATGTCCGCGGGCGCCTCTGTGGTGGAAGCCTAGCCTTTGGCGCATGTGGCAACGCTCGAAAAAGACCTCGCATGCGATGAGTGGCGAAGTCACGAGCGCATTTGCCAGTCCGTTCCAATGACGCTACGAATGAATTGTTTATAAACCTCAATCAAAATGAATAATTTATGTATGCAAATTTATTTAAACCAATCACCGTAAGCAAAATGTTGGACTCATCTATATTCAAATAAGTGATAGCATAACAAATTAGTTAGAATTATGTATTAACATTTCTCTACCAAATTGGTAAAGAAATAAAATAAAAAAACAAGACTTCAGAACGGACTGATGAAGTCCCTTGGCGCGTCCGGTACTCTCGTGTGTGGTCTTTTTTCGTATGTTGTGATCCGGGTGCTGCGTGAGGCTAGCGTATAAGCCTTACCAAGGCTGTTGTAGCAGTTTCTGGCCAGCAAAATTCAGCAAACACGAAGGGGGCGCTGTCCCCGGATGGGGTCGGCACCACACAGTGGTCGACACACCTGCACTGTACAGCGAGATAAATAACTGTGTCGTGTCGATTGTGCATTGCGACCTCGTATATGTTCGAACTCAATCAACAGCCTTGATTCTTCTGTAATCGAGAATTTATGTGTATCTTCATTTTCCCATTAGAATCCCGATGGGGATTTCTCACGCAAGAGTTGTTAATTTGTCGATGATTTTTTTTAAAATGATGGTCAATCCTAGGCCCCTAGCTTTGACCTGAATAATGACGTATTTGACATAAACATAGGCCTATATGCGTGCATATAAATTTGGTATTGTTATGACAATGACACAGCGGCGTAGTCCGGGGGGGGGGGGGCTGGAGGACACGTGCCCCCATCCAGTGCCCCCCAGGTGCCCCCATCCAGTGCCCCCCCAGGTGCCCCCACCCACGAAAAATCATCATAGTGCCCCCAAAAACAGAAAAGAAAAAGAAAAGGGAAAAACCCATACCCCTGGGCCCCCACTGAAAAGCAATATCCCCCTGTGCCCCCCCCCCCACCCACCCACTGAAAAAGTCCTGACTACGCCGCTGGACAATGAGCTCCGCCTTGAATGTTGGCAAGTACAGAAGGATCAAGGCCCGTCGCCCTGCCGTCGACGAATGGCCACTACACGTACACACATGTAGATACAGTGTACTTGTACATTATATGCATATGGATCCGTACACTTTGTGCATGTGCGCTAACACCAACAATTTGAATATCTAAGCGGTGCAAAATTATGCAACCAAAACCGTTCAGACTCTACTTGGTCAACTTATGAAGCGTGCGTCCTGTCAGAGATGACATCACATCTCTCTCTCTCTCTAGCTCTCTCTAGGTGCCATGTCCTTGCAGGACATCATGGACCTCCACAGCCCCCTCTCTTGCTCTCAGATACCCGTCCATTTGCTCAAACTGCCCAAATATGTCAGTATCTGTCTTTCTCTGCTTCTTAATTGTTCCTTCAATTTTGCCTGTCATTACTAAATTTTCTAATCATTCTCATAACGTGACATCGCATACGGTATTTTTTTCAAAACAGTGAAGACCTGTCATTACACTAATTACGACATGAAGAATAAGAATTATAATATTTGAGTTTTAATTAGTTAATGCAACGTACAGTATTCATGCTTTATGCAAGCAGCTGTATACAGTATAAAAGTGGGCAAAGAGTTAATGATATGTGCAGATGGATTTTAAGAAACATTGGAGATGACTGCACTATTTTTGGGCTATGTATGTCTGCAGTGTCGAAAGAAAGGAGAATAAAACGATGAATATTCCATGTTTGTTATTTTGCTATAAGGGGTCTGCAACTTAAGATCATGGCAATTCGTTGAAGGAGACGGAGAAAATGCAGCTTTCAATATGTTGAACTTTGAAGATGTATAGCCCTTGTTCGCTATTTTAATGGAAACTATCGCTATTTTAATGGACATTTTATTTTTCATCGGAATATTGCTATTTTAATTTACATTTTAACAAAACTTTTCTCCAACAAAAATGGTGAGAAACATGGTTTTTATTTACCGAATGAATTTGGTCCCAGGTCCCGTCATAAATCAATTTTTGGCTGTTATTTTTTTTCTGATGACAACTTTTTTTGTGAAATGTCTCATCTCGAAGTATATACCTATTTGTATTCCTTTATACTAGGAGGAAATTATCAATGTTCCAATGAAAACAAATGGAAAATTGCATAACAGACAAGTTAATTTGAAATAATAATGAAATTAATTTGATTTAACAAACATTTGGAAAGCTAAGTTTTTGTCGTTCATTGGTTTCCCTCTCGCTATACCAAAGTGTAACCCAAAATAGATGCATGGATCCATATGCACACATGTATGTGTGTGTATGTGTGGAGTGTCGTGGCCGAGCGGTCTAGCTTACCGGACTCAAGTTCTGGTGTCAGCAGCAGAATGTGGGTTCGAATCCCGGCCGTGACACTTGTGTCCTTGAGCAAGACACTTGCATAATTGCTTCTCTCCACCCAGGGGTTAAATGGGTACCTGTGAGGGCAGAGTTGGTTGATTACCCCTATATGCGCTGTAATGGCAGCAATTGAGCTGTATACTCCCCAGGGAGCTGAGATGGTTTCAGGAATGATTTATGAGCCTTATGAGCAGGGGTAATTATATAATGCGCCTTGAGCACCACTTAGTTGGTGGAAACGTGCGCTATATAAGTCCACACATTATTATTATTATGTACAAGTGCACTGTATGTATAATTATGTGTACGTGTACACACAGTGGCCATCGTCGCCTTGACCCTTCTGTACTAGTTCAAAATTCATAGCGTATCTCATTATGCCAATATAATTTTAAAAACCAAATCTAACAAAGAAAGACGTATTCTCGTTGGTTAATTTTTTGGCACAGCAAGTACTCCCTGTGATGTCATGTACAAAATGTGTGGCATGCATTGTGTACGTTAATGTCAAATATTAGTACGTCATTATTCAGGTCATAGCTAGAGGCCTGTAATATGCTAGTTTTATGATATATTTTTGGAAAATCCAGAGAGATGAAATTAACAAACGCTACCAGTAACTATTCAAGTTATATACATGAATTACTGTTTAACCATGCTTCTAACAATTATGTTGTGACATCTCTCATCTGATAGCTATAAGCCAATCTTGTCTTTTAACCATTAATTGTCCCACAATGTGTATAGTCTTTTTTTTTGTTTACTTGCCTCCATTGGTGCACCGTCTGCATTGGTCACAAAACGCCATAGCTGACCACCATCACTTGGTACTGATACATTGTAGGTCTTCACCCATTGGTTGAGTCCACCGTCGCTGCTGGCACGGCCTTGTGTAATCAGACCAGTGATGAGTACTTTGGCAGTGAATTCAACTTGTATCCAGGGCTGGGAGTCACCTACGCCAGCACCCCAGGCAGCAGCATAACCTGGTTACCAAATAATAAAAACCCTACACTAAATATGCCGATGGATAGGCTACTCAGTAATATACATTTATCACAGATACATGCTCCGTGCTCACAGCCGATTTTACCGTCTTGAAATCTGATTGCAATTTTTATAGGAAAATCACTTTTGACCTAAAAATTAATACATCGCTGGGAAAAATTTCATTTACGCCATACTATAACTACAATAAAACTTAAAGCCGGACTTGAGCAATAAGTTTAAAAAACAAGAGGAGGTTTGAACCTTGTTTATAATATATTAAGGTATTATTTCATTGTAAATATGATGTTATTAGGTGTTCGAGCGACAGCGCAAACACCTTGATATTGTTCGGGGTTTTTCTTTGCTTTTTCTTCTCCTTCTTCTTCTTCTCAGTGAAACATATCCAGAGACAAAAACATAGTTGCGGAGTTTACAGAACCTTAAAACTTCAGACATAGTTAGACCTTAACATGTAGTTGTATCCTAAGTTGTGACGTCATAGTGAGGTCATCAGATATCGAATTACACTCAATCAAAGTTTAATATTTTCAAAAAATTATATCTCATGAACCACAAAAGATATTTTCACAATCTTTGCACCATGTTATAGATCTTGAATTATGTGATATTTCGTACACAGACATGACCCCAATCTGACCTCTCCTTCCGGTTGAAACCGGAAGTTCAATATTTCAAAAAATCATATCTCATGAACCACAGAAGATATTTTCACAATATTTGCATCATCTTAAAGGCCTTGAACTATGTCACATTTTTACACAGACATGACCCCAATTTGACCTCTCCTTCCGGTCGAAAACGGAAGTTTAAGTGAACAACTCTTCAGAAGTACTATAAAGCACACAGCCCATTCCGCGTGTGAACGGCCTTGACACACACAGACAAGAGGCATACAGTGTATAATACACTGTATAAACTGTATTACATTCACTGTACACTACAGTATCTAATTAGAATATAATACATCGCCAGTACATTCGTGCTCACACAGTTTACGGTTATTTCACTATCGTCATTTAATTGTAATCTATTTCATGAGCAACGTATTTCAGGTCTGAAGTAGGTACTAACGTTATTTTTTTCATGACTAGGAGGAAATATTATTGTCAAATATATGACCTTTCAATAATCAGATATGACCTTTACTCTGAAGCACCATTCTCTTCATGTACTTCTAGCCAAACCAAAGATATGTAACTTTTTAATGATTTGGTATGATGACCTTTACTTCCAGTCCAAACAGGCACTTCAAATTATATTTAAAAATATTTTGAAGCACTATTATTTACATGTACCTATGTGGCAATTCAAACACCTAATGTTTGTTATACTTTTAGACTTTCTATTCACAGCTGTGAGACCGAGTGGTGCTGATGATGGCTGTGTGGGCAATGTGCCCAGGAAGTGTTTGAGGATCACGTGCCTCTTTCTGCGCATCGTGGTTGGATATATTTCCATCGTAACAAATTTATATTGTTCTTATTGGCTATTAGATTGCTCATGAATATATGTTCACCATGTTACATTTCATTGTCTGTACGAACGTAGGCGCTCTGTAAACTACGAAAATGGACTGTATAATAATCTGTAAATGTATTTGTAGTCAAAACATAGTTGCGGAGTTCAAAGAACCTTAAAGCTTAACAAATAGTTAGACCTTAACATATAGTTCCAGGTAACGTTGTGACGTCATGGTGAGGTCATCTCATGAATTATTACGTAATTAATTATAATTAAAACAATATATTTTATATCTCGTGAACCACAATAGATAATATCTTGATTCCTTCATAATCATACAGAACATGGAGGACTCGACATTTGATACAAAGACATGACCCTATTGAACCTTACTTCCGGTCCAAACTGGAAGTTCTTTATAAATTGACGCAAATCTGAAAGACTATTCGAAATAACATTTTGGGTATATATGTTAAGTGGGATCTGCTCTTTTCAAAAATATATTTAGGTGACGTCATCGCTCTTAACAGTGCCCTCTAGCGGCAGGTTTAAAAAAGTCACTTTTTGCTATCTCAAGAAAATATTAGACAGAATTTTACCAAATTTGGCACAATTGACACCCATATTATGAGGAAAGATTTTTCGAAGTATGAATGACGTCACATGATTGAACCGGAACTTACGGTTGGAAGAATTTAAAATTATATGGGATGACTGAATCGGAAGTTAATGTATTCAGTATAGCACATGTTATTTTAATTATATTATGAAAACTCATATCTCCTGAAGTAAATCTTGTTTTTTAACAACTTTCTGTGATGACGTCATCACATATGATACACACTTGAACACCCTGAGTGTGTTTTTAACAAACTCAATACCTCTAGTTTTTCTTATAATTTTAAGATTAAAATTAGTTGACTTTTAAATATTAAGCACTTCATGTACACATACGTGTTTTTAAATGAATCGACCAATTTTCTCATTAATACATATTTACTCTAGAGAAACCTGGGACATATCGTTGCAGTTTTCACGAAGTGACGGATTGCTAAAAAAATTGGTTTTTTTTTGGAAAATGAGTTTAGTAAATATTTGGAGTTCAAATACTGTTATCTTTCATTTCACCAAGTTTTAATCCTCAAAACTATCTAGTTTTCTAATTAAAGTAATGACGTTTTTGTAAAATTGAAGTATACTGTGGTTTTAAGTTTTCACGAAGTGACCGATTGCAGCCTTGTGCATGTATTACTGCATGTATTTTATGCGAACGGCATGTTTTTAAGTTTTCACGAAGTGACACAATTCGATCACGCCACACGTGTGTTCCACGAAGTTGACGCGTGTCCCTATACTAATGCACGGGAAACGTCAGTTCGTGAAAACTTGACAACAGCGTGTGCAGTTTTCACGAAGTGACTGTTTGGTTTATAAGTTTGTTACTCGTTTATAGTTATTTTCCTCTACAAAACGAATACAGTTACGTATCATATGAGATTTCAGCTTTCTAACAAAGTAAAAATTAATGATCTTCGAGATTAAAACGACATCGAAACCGCAGTTTTAAAACTTGACCAACTTCAATTGCTTATATCTCGCAACGCGATTTTACCACGACGTGGACGAATACGGTATGTCACTTCGTGAAAACTGCGACGATATGTACTGCACTTAAGTCCATTATTGTATTTGCATCTTCACTTTTCATCAGATATTTTGGAGATGTTAATCATTTTGGGCCCCAGGCCTACTATCCAGTAGGCATACAAAAGTATCTAAAACAATCTCAAAAGCTCAAAGCCTTATTTGATTTATAAGCCGTTTTTAATTTGTTTTATTCCTATACTTTTACAGTGTCACATAAAGTAGGTGATGTATGGTCCACGTAATTGTTTCTTCCCTGGCTACTTGTATTTCCCTTGTAGTACGGAAGTTAATCACCTTAAAATGAGACATTTCACAAATTGATTGTTAGAAGTATGCTAGAAGTTCCAGAATGAGTGTTATTGATGGGCTCATAATAATTCTATTTTTGGCAATACATAGATCTGTGTTTTTATTGAAAGAGTATGTGTAAACAAACATTTGAAATTGAAATCATTTATTTATTATCTTCCAGCGTAAGAAGAAATGAAAGCCACCCAAAGTACGACATAGAGGAACCCAATAGGCAATACACTAGATGTTACCACTGCAGTGAAATACCCTGATGTGTCCATTATACAGAAAGAACAGTCGTGCTTTTAACAAAATGGTCAGAGCACAGACCAGATTAGAAGATTTTAAGATTAGCCAGGAGGTGAAAATGAGAACTAATGTATTGATAGATTGGTGAAATTCTTGCGTCGGGAGATAAACAATTGATTTAATTTTGCCCTACACCGACGTGTGTATAGCACCAGGGACGTGCACAGGGTTGTAGAGGGGCAGGGGCTCAGAGTCTGAAAAGGGCAGTGTAATTCCATGCGAGCGCGCGTAGCGCGCGAGCTAAAAAAAATTTGGGCGTTTATTTATTAATAAAAACGCATAATATGGTTTTTAACATTACAATCAGATCAGATTATGTTGATGACTGGGGCTAGAATAATGTGTAAAATATATGGAGGAACTGCAGTGTAGATATTAGATTTGCCGCCGGAGTTTTGCTGGTAAAGTTAGATGGTTGCAACTTGCACAAGAAAACGGAGCTCCGCCTAGTCAAACAATCATAAAGTGCACCAATAACACAAAACCGAAAATGAACATGTATTGGGGCAAATAGCTTACCTACCTAATGAAGTAAGTGTAGTAGTTGCTTTGAAGTAGGCTAACTGTAAGACATAGGTCTCGAGTGGGAGCGGGATGTCAATTTCGTGTTTCAGTGACAGCGTGTGCCTGCCTATCAAAGACGTATAGGCGCGCGCGGCTATGCGTGAAATCTAGTTTCGCGGAGGGGCACATGCAGGCCCGTGCACAGGAATAGTAAGGGGCATCTCTGCTGACCTAATATTTATTCTAATTTTATTCTATCCTGACATCTTTCAACTAGGCAGGGCAGTCTATGCGCAACAGGAACTTAATAATTCATTCAACAAAAAAAAAAAAAAAAAACCTTGGGCTAAAAAGGGCACTTTTTATACTAGGCAAAAAGGGCAGGGGCTCAAGCACCCTTTGGGACCTATGTATGCACGTGCCTGTATAGCACTGTATGCTCAGTGCGACTCGGGCGGGATTCGAACCCACGACCTCCTGCTTACTAGTGCAGACGTCTTAACCTCTCGACCACCGAGCTTGCCCGATGACGATTGGCCGGCTAGAATCCTATATAGCAGCGGGTTCCGCGATATATATAGATTGGTGAAATTCTTGCGTCGGGAGATAAACAATTGATTTATGTATTGATGACAAAATTGCAGGCTTTTTAAAATAAATATTGCATTATTCTGAGACACCCAAGCATATTATTTTGTAAATGTAATTTTGTTAAAAATGTGGCTTGAATTTGAAATCGGGTGAAAAAGGTTTTCAGGCACTGCTTTTAATTTATTACAAAATGAATTTCTTTTGCTTTTGAGGCAAGGGATCCAGATCTTCTTTTTAACTTATGTAGTTTATTACTTTTCTTTTTAATATTTTATTAACTTAATTGAATTTAATTTTGCAAATGAAATAATGTGTATAACTTTTTAATCGAAAAGCATCAATAAATATCCCACAATGATTGTTTAATAACCAAAAAAGAGTCTAGAAAAAAAGAGCATAGAACAACAAAATGGTCAATAACTTTTCCCAAAATTGTTGGGTGTTTAATTTTAAATATTGGCTTTGGTTAATCGGTTAGCAAATTTCTAAATGATTAGCGCTGGTTTTTTTTCGTTTAACCATCCCAGCACTAATTTTAATTTATGTAATAACTACATGAGATGTTTGATTATATTTTTAGTCTTTGATATCTAAAAACAGCAAATAAATAAATAAATAAATAAATAAAGGCCTAAACATTTTAAGCATTGTAAAAGTAAGGTTTTCTTCATTCATAAAGTGACTATAGTAACTTTCCAAAAAATGTTTCATGACATCATCATAGATCAGAGAGCGCCCCATCTTAGAAATTGAACTTAAGTATTATTTTTTCATGATCATGAGGAAGAATAATTGTGTCACATATCACTATGAATTACTTTACCTTGAAAATGCCCTGAAAATCTGTTTTGTCGTGAAATAACAATTTCAAGGTATCTCTTCCTCTCAGATATTGGCAATAATGTTCACTGTGATTTCACGGCAAATTCACGGCGCTCTCGAGAATTAATGCGCTGCCGCAAAACTGCCACAAGAAGTTCATGCCGTTTTCATGTCGTTTTCATGGCAGAGGAATCCTAAGAGTTAAAATTTAAAATGTATAAATTAATGTGCCTGCAACAACATATTTTACTACGCGCAACCAAAAACCAAATTTAACTTCGTCTTTTTCTAGAAGGAAATTATACATTCAGCAAAATTCTCTAAAACAGCAATATTATGCAATTGTCTTTAATTCTACAATTGTCCATTTTTTGTCATACAAGTGACTTTAAAGGTCAAGGAGAGATGATTGTTCATTGGTGACTACTTGGGGGAGGAATTGGTAGGAACTCTAATTCGAGCAGTGACTATTTAAATCCAACTACGAATTGAGAGGGAGGAGATTGGAGAGGAACCCTCATTCGAGCAGTGTCTATTTAAAGCCAACCAGAAATTGAGGGGAGGGAGGGGATTAGTAACACCCTCATTCGAGCAGTGACTATTTAAAGCCAACCAGGAATTGAGGGGAGGGAGGAGATTGGGGAGAACCCTCATTCGAGCAGTGACTATTTAATGCCAACCAGGAATTGAGGGGAGGGGGATTAGTGGAACCCCTCATTCGAGCAGTGACTATTTAAAGCCAACTAGGAATTGAGGGGAGGGAGGGGATTAGTGGAACCCTATTAAAAACTATTTTGTATATATGGGGCCTCATGTGCAATTAGACTACATAACCAAATTTGTTGGCTTCTATGAAAAGTACAAATGCAGTAATGGTAATATCATCATGATGTGTAAATGTCCTAACGAGTACATATTCAACCATTGCTAGATCGAATACATAATTAGCCTTCATGAGCTTACAATGTTGGAGGCTAGGTCCTGACTCTAGTGTTATTTAATGAAGTTGCTAAAATAATACTCACGAGTATTAATGATTCATGCGCAGAAGGAAATCCATTACAGAAAAACAGTTCCATGAACACATTTTCTTTCTTGTAACAAACATGTTTCGTGCCGTGATTAGTTAAAATAAGACAATTTTTTATGGAGGATTGCTGGAAGAATGTGACCATTGTGTGCTTGCTGCTGGCCAAGTGGTTACTTCGCGCCAAAATTCCAACGGCCAACCTCTACGACGTCGACCCTGGGCTGGACCATTATATCAATCAATTTGGCATTTTAACGGTCTTACGCATAGACCTACATAGACTTGTTTGAATAATAATTACTCAAGATCAGCATTAGCAACACGCGGAAAAGTTGCATACACACGGAAAATAGGCGGAAATTGATGGGCCTGCTGCTTTGTATTTACGATTGTATTATTTATTTGGGGAAAACATATGGGAACTTTGTAAAAGTAAAAGAATTATAAAGTGTTCTGATCTTGGTCAGGGGTTTTTCTTTATCTTTGCAAATTTAAGCAAATATATGTAAATTTCAAAGGATGATTCCAAATTCAAATAATCGACAAGACAAAACGTGTGTAGGCCTATAACAACATTGATTTCAGCCATCTTTGATGATGTAGTTGCTCAGTCAGTGTGATCAGTCTTCATGCAGTTTCAGTTTATTACTGGTTGAATCAGTGTCTAAGTAGGGCTGCCGTATTGTCATGGATTGTGTACGTTAATCATTATGAATAGTTAGTAACCGATGAATAAATGGCAGATGACAAAAAAGAATAAAATAAAATATAAAAAATTTAAAAAATCTCCAACTGGTTTGTAAAGCTTATTAATCAGTTGACAGCACATGAAGTCTACGGAGGAATATTGCTTTTTCTTGTTTTCTTTGCAACCACATTGTTTTTCAAACTATTATTGTGACTGTCATGCATCAATTTAATGGACGGGCAAATAATTATGAAATTGAAATGCAACTGGTTTCTAAAGCTTGTAAATCAGTTGACAGCACATGAAATCTAGGGAGGAATATTGCCTTTTTCTTGTTTTCTTTGCAACCACTTTGCTTTTCAAACTATATTGTGACTGTCATGCATCAATTTAATTGACTGGCAATAATTATGAAATTAAAATGCAACTAGTTTCTAAAGCTTGTTGATCAGTTGACAAAAAATCATATCTCATGAACCACAAAAGATATTGTCACAATCTTTGCATCATCGTATAGATCTTGAATTATGTGACATTTCATACACAGACATGACCCCAATCTGACCGAAACCGGAAGAAACTACAGAAGATATTTTCACAATCTTTTCAGCATCTTAAAGATCTTGAACTGTGTCACATTTCGATCACTTAATCTGACCTCTCCTTCCGGAAGTTTATGTGAAAACATATTCTGAAGCACTGTTCGCACGCACCACGTACATGGCCTTTTCCACGCATATCAATTGTGCACACAGAGCACGAGGCAGTAGTCTTAAGTCGAGTCGTACGCCGAACTGAACTCCATGGCCGTATATTATAGTCAAGCCAAACACCTTGAGATTGTTTTCTGCAAACTCAATACCTCTAGTCTTCTTGTCTTCTCCTTCTCCTCCTTCTCCTCCTCCTCCTCCTCCCCCTCCTCCTCCTCCGCCGCCTCCTCCGCCGCCTCCTCCTCCTCCTCCTCCTCCTCAATAAGACTTGTCGAGAGACAAAAGCATAGTTGCAGAGTTCTCAGAACCTTAAAACTTAAGACATAATTATACCTTGGCATGTAGTTGTATACTAAGTTGTGACGTCACGGTGAGGTCATTAGATATCGAATTACACTAAATCAAAGTTTAATCTTTGCATCATCTGAAAGATCTTGAATTATGTGATATTTCGTTCACACATAAGTTGGGGACAAAACTAGCGGCCACTATGAAAGAGCCGCGGAACGCTGGTCAAAATTATTTTTACATTAAGGAATCATCTTTATTGAATGGTAACTTAAATTTAGTAATCATTAAGCATAATACTGAATGAATTTTGGCGTAAATTAACCGTGCCCAGTGCTGTTCAAATGTGGCTTTAATAGTCCGCGAAAATAGCGTGCATGTGCCTTCCAAGCTCTAGCGGTTGTACGGCTATCACGACATCACACAGCGTTTTGGGCTCATTTTCGGGCCAATGATTTGTAAAATTAATGGTTCTTACTGGATACTGTGGATGCGTGCAAAAATGCGACTGTCGAAACGGAGCCTACCCTTTTGATTTAGTTTATGGGGAACAAGTGCTCCATGCATGTACACTTACCATACGATTTGTGGCAGAATGCCCCCTTTTTGGCAATGTTCTCCCCTTCCTGCAGTATAATTCACCCTATTTATTGTGTGCCCCATTTTACGTCACCCATTTATTCACTTCATATTTGCTTCTCAGTTCAATTAAATATTGTAATAATTTCCACGCAAATATATTTAGCCAATCACACAGAATGCAAACTTGTGTATGGAGGCCCAGTCGCAATAAGCAACTGGCTGTGTTGGAGTACCTTTTATACAGAACAGCATTACAACAAGAATAAACATCAAAAGGAAATAACTTCATTGATTAACTGACAGACAAACAAAAAAGACAAGTGACCAAGGTCAACCAAGGTCAGCTATTTTTGTAAAATACCTCATTTACTTTATACTTTACAAGGGCAAGAGAAATGTACAGATTTAAACCAAAACTGATGAAAATAAGCAGCAGCAACAGCAGCAGCAGCAGCAACAGCAACAACAGCAACAACGTGGACTTATATAGCGCACGTACCCACCAAACTGGTGCTCAATTAAGGCGCATTATATTATTACCCCTGCTCATCAGGCTCATAAATCATTCCTGAAACCATCTCAGCTCCCTGGGTGGAGAGAAGCAATTCTGGTAAATTGTCTTGCTCAAGGACACAAGCACCATGGTCGCGGTTGGGATTCGAACCCACATTCTGACGACTCAGCCATCAGAACTCAAATCCGATGCACTAAACCGCTCGACCTTCAATCAAATATTCAACTAAAATATCAGATATCGTGGAGGTAATTTGGAACGTTGCACCTGACTGTAATTTGTATTCATAACAACAACTATAATGTGTTTTATTTTGCTACCTGACCTGTTAAAATTTGGGGGTTTAAATTTATGGTAACAGTTCTTCATATCTGTAAAATATCTCAAATGTATGCTGACCATTTGTCCAACTCGTCACGATGTTTACATCCTTTGGATTAATTTCCTGGTTCCTGTTTTCTGCATTAACTTTGATTGTAGTTCCTTAATATTCCTAATAATAATATAAGGATTATACACAACTGTTATATAAGTTACCTTGAGTATTAAGCCGTGATCTAATAGGTGCATGATCTGCTCTGTTATTCCAAAATGATGAGGCTGTGATGCTTTCATCTAGGATATTACCATTCTCCATACCAAGTGGCTCCTCCAAATCAGCTGGACAAACTGCATTAAACATAATTAAACATAAGTAAGACTAATTGCGGTGACACCATGTGAAATGCTCAATTGAGTAGTAATTGGTTCTGAAAAGAACTGGAGGTACAACTCGATGTTTCGATCAAGTATGCTCTGATCGTCCAGAGCATACTGATCGAAACGTCGAGTTGTACCTCCAGTTCTTTTCAGAACTAATTACTACTCAATTGAGCATTTCACATGGTGTCACCGCAATTAGTCTTCCTCCTCACCATGCAAAGCTACAAGTTTTACCTATAATTAAACATAGCGTTTCATGTCCAAAAGTGACAAGGACACCAGCACATTAATTTTCACAAAACAATCGGCCATACCCCCATCCCTGCGGTGAGGTAGGCCTACTGTTTCTTATAGTAGGTCAATGCACTTTTTTTAATTACTCATTAATTAATTAGTCAAATAAATCAATTATCCGTAAGTGCTACCTCCATACCAATGGAACGGCATGTCAAAAGCTCTTTTGACTGGGTTAGTCCATTCACCTTTAAAGCCAGTCAAATGAGTCATGCCTGAGGGGTCCCTATGGGAATTGTGTACAAAACAGCTTAGTGTAGGGTTTCAGCAAGGTCATAACACATCATCACACAGAGGGCAAATAACACCGATAACATGCCTGTAAGTCGGCTGGGAGCATCACAAAGGCTTATGTGATGGTTGTTGACAGTGCCAGTGATATTTAGGCCAATCAAAACCTCCAGGTTTGGGGGGGGGGGGGAGTCGATATTGGGGTGTGGCTGTTAGGGGGGTCGGAAGATGGCGGTACTTCTTCGTAACTGATGACCTCGGTCACAGCTGGCTTTTATGAATGGGCCACGGGTTCTATATATAGCAGGAGTTTGTATTCTATGGGTAGTAGTGTAGAAATTACAGATACTGTGATTTTAAATAAAGGTGAGACACGATTTTAGAAACGTAGTGTTAATTAACTAATTAATTAACTAATCAATTAATTAATAAAACATTTAAAAAAAACTTTTTAAAAAAATGTTTGATAAAAAACATCTCTGGACCCTCTGAAACAAGTTGAGATTTATAAAATTGGAGAAATCAGTTAATTAACCCACGTAATTAACGATTTACGACCTACTATAAAAAATAGTGGGTCTCATGGGACCGTATTTAATTGATTAATCAAACGCACCGCAGGGTGCATTACGGATATCATCGTCCGGAGGTTTTGTATTAAAAGTAAATGCTTCTGGCTACATACAGCCTGTAGCTCTCACCGACCACCTTCCCAATATCATGTCATTCCTGATGTATATAAAAAGATTGCTGGACTTATTATGGTCCAGGACAGGTAAGTCTGTTGCCACTAGCCCTCAAGCCCCTCCTCGTATTGTTATAACGGGTCAGCCCGATGAAACCCCTCTTCCACTCATCCGTACATTCAATCCTCCGTTTCCCTTACTGTTTTCGCCCGTTAAAGAACAATTTTTGTTTTTCTCACAATGGTCGCTGGACCCTTGATGTCATAAAATTTTACCTGAAAATGCTGATATTTTCCTTTTATTTATGCTAGCGTGTCTGACATGTCGGCAGACGTGAGGCAGAAAAGATTGTGCGCATTATGTTATAATGGATCAACCCAATAAAACCCCTCTTCCACCCGTACATTCTATGGGCCCTATGTTGAATGCATTTTTCCACCCTTTACCTTCCTGTTTTCGCCCGTTAAAGGACGCTTTTTGTTTCGCCGGACTCTTGATTTCGTAAAATTTTACCTGAAAATGGTGATATTTCCCTGCTGTTTATGCTAGCGTGTCTGACATGTCGGAAGATGTACAGGCAGATGCCAGAAAAGTGTGTGCGCATGCGCTTTTGCATATATCTAGCATGGTCGTACATTCGTACAAATGCAGTTCATGATGGGAACACAATACGAAGAGCGCGCTGACGACATTTTGCAAGAAAGGCGAACAACAAGCTTCAACCAATCGGCGCGATCTCCTATCCAGTTAGTATAAGATTAGTGATTCGTACAAATGCAGTACAGAGTGCGCTGACGAAATTTTGCAAGAAAGGCGTAAATAAGACACTGTTTGTTTAATTAGTACAGCGCGCTCTTCTTAACATACATACTTACTGATATTTTACAGAAAGTATATAAATTGAGCTGCCTTTTATAATGGGTTTATTCCACTGCGTTAAATGTAAGGTACGACATTTGGATTTGGTAAAAATTTGGTAAAATTCGTTCATTTCAATCCTCTGGTTTTCTATAAATATATCATAAAATTATTGACATTTGAACTTTTAATCACAAAGCGTGATCACGTTTTTTGAGAAAACGATGAACAGATTTTAAATTGTTTTGTGTGCTCCAAAAAGTTGCCGTTTTTTGTAAATTCGACATAATAATACCTGTATTTCTGAGATGAAAGCACTTCAGAGGAAATAATTTTTCAAGATGATTGATACGTGTACCAACGTTACCCCAAGTACGTTTTTAGATAATAATTCGTTAAACCGATAGGCCTAATATCCAATGTTACCTTCTCTTTTAGGAGAAAAAACAGTGAAATTGCATTTTCATTATTTGGTATATTACAAAGGGACCAGTTTGGACCTCTTATGACAGAAATGGCTCTCTTTTTGTTTACACTGCGACGAGTACAAGGCAGGGATGGTTGGTCGCTGCATTCTAGGCTTGCCTAGATATTCTGTGATGTAATCTGGGACACCTTTTTACAAATATTAATAAAGAATTCTGACAAAACTGGAACATTCAAATGAATTTGAATCACAGGTACTAGTGAACAGAATGCATCGTTCTTTCCCAATGCAGATAATACCCCAATTATAAACCAAGCTTTTTGATGCACACAAGTGATGTTTTGCCCGTTTATTAATTTGCAGTTTCATTTTACATCTGTAGACCTAAATGACTACACCTGCGAGTAATTCACTCCAAGTTGGCTATGCTTTTAGCTTAAAGGGTCTATGAAGTGTGTTTTTGTCTTAATTTATTTGTTATTATTATTTTATCAGTTGATATGAATAAAAAGCAATTTTAAGTTTGTTTTTTGTCTTGAGTGGATTTTTTATTTTAATTAAATTAAAAAAATTGTTTCAAATTTTGCACGACGAGAGGTGGCGCTGTTCGTGACGTACACCTGGGCAGGGAGCCTTACGCTAGGCGGCATGGTCTGGTGTACAGAGGCGGCACAGGTACCAGTCTAACCATGAGTGCATCGAGTCATCACATGTGCTGTACATAATATTCATTTCCCGCGTTTCGTAGTATAGCGGAAAATAATTGTCTTAGGAATGCGAGACACGCATAGCGGGTTAAGTGTTACATAACGCATGTTGTGATGAACGGTATAAATAGTGAAGGGAAAGAATTGGGATTAGTTTAGCAAGCACTCCATATGCAGACACGTAATTTTCATTTGTTTAATATTGAAATTGATTTAGAGTGAAGCTCGACACTCTCGCTGAGGAGAATTCTGTACAGTTTTTGGGCACAGGTTTTCAGAGCATTTATATTTTATCTCTGTTTTTTCCTGGACGTCGTTTTCTCCGATGATGCGTTGGTATACAGTAGTAAGAAACTGTTATTTATAATTTCGTAATTCGGTTATCTAAGTTCAGTAAATATTGTTCTGAGTTAACAATAATTTTTTAGCAATATTGCCTGAAAGTCCAGGCGTTTGTTTATAATTATGTAAACATGTACAGACTCTAATAAAGGCGACTTCGTGTCTCCTGTGCTTAGCTATCACCAATAAGTATTGTTGTGTGTGATTTTGGTATAAGTGGAGTAAAGATAAGACTATAAAATCACTTCCAACTAGATTCCCCGAGAGAACAAAGCAAACAAAGGTTTTCATTGTTTGCTAGCATGCCTTTTTAACCCATTATTATTGGCCATCATTGTTGCCACTAGGTAATAAAACAGTCATGAACTGCTAGCAACGTGTGTACACACGACTTATGTAAAGCTTGTAGCTTTGCATGGTGAAGAGGATAAGTAAAGACTGTTGACATTAAAAGCGGCGCCCCCTAAATTTAGAATTAAATTTTTTCATTGTACAAACGGACGTAGAAAAAATGGACAATATTCTCCAATAGGCATAATTTATTGTTTACACTGTTAAAACGGTCTATTTCATGGACCCTTTAATGTGAATTACCAATGACACATAGCCCAATAATGTCATTGATATCTTAATTTATTGAGTATTTGTCTCATTAATTCCTTGTAATCACAATTGCACTCTTCAAAGGCTCACCTTCACAATTGAAATACTTGCGAATCTTTTCCTGATCGTCCGTGAACAGTGGATGATCGGTGTAGTGTGGTTCGTAGTGTCTCTGCGGTGTATACATGTTAACGCCGCCTGGTCTGATGCTTGTGCATGAGCAGCGATCCTTGAGATCAATCGGCTTTACCCATCGGAGTTTGCCTCGCTGATCCTGCTCTTGATCAAGATAACACACCTTCGCCGCCACTTCGAGACAAAACATATAAAACAACAAAGAGAATCTTGAAAAGTACTGAATCAAACATTCATCCAGATATTAATGTGGCATGCATTTATTCTTGAGAGCAGTTTTTTTCAGATTTCCTTAGAGTCTTTGTCTCGAGTATAAAATTGGTAATTGAAAAATATCAAAATTTGCTAAAATGTAAACAATTGATCGCATTAATCTTCCCTAGAAATTCATGTTACTTTTGAGAAAAGTGAATTAGTTCGAAAATAGGTTTCTATTAAAGTATAAAGATATGAAACATATTCGGTTGTCTTGTATAATTAATCTATTTGTTTGTATTTGTTTCTCGTATTTTTTTTGAATTCTCATTTTGCGAAATCGATTGTCCGTTATACGAAAATTAAAATAACATTTTAGTGAAAATCTCCAGTCGAACCAACTCTGCTAAATTGGACGACGAATGTGCATTACTAAAAAGAACTACGTATATGCTGAATTGAATCAATGCTAAATGAATTCGCATGCCTGAAAATGAAATTCAATGCTTGAATTCTTAATTCGAATCACTGGAGAGGCAAAATCGCTTTAATAGGAATGTATGAAAGTTAAATTGGCTGCTTATTTGCTTAAATCGACTGGAAAAACCTATATTACAGTATCCTTGTAGCCATAATGGTTTTCACATCACCAGCAGTAAATAATTCATGTTTAGGCCTAATTACAGTAATGGAGCTTCTTGGAACGTTATAACCTTGCTTGATAACTTATGCCATTAATAATTATAATCCATTCAACAAGTGATATAAATATTATAATACAATTTGTTGCTATAGGGAATTCATCCAGTCTGTTAAATTTGCAATACAAATTGGTTGATTACGATATACAGAATGTGCACACATGTATATCAATGCACAAAACATCATGCCTTTCTCCCATGTGATAAGCACTTGAACACACCCAATTTGTATTACATATAATCTACAACAACCCAAAGACAATGCAAAAGACATACAAATTGGTATAACTATAACTATAGACAGAGAATAAGACTAGTATTTTAGAGTACCAAGACACCTTTATAATCGAAAAATGTTTATAGAAAATCTATGTAAATTTTAAAGCCACAGAGTTAAATAAAACTATTGCTAATGTTGGATCTATTTTCGTCACAGCACGAAAAGAGGAATTTACGAATAGTTTACGAAAGCTGATACATTACGGAAATTACAAATTATGTATGTAATGTATCCAGCATGTGGAAACATTTTAAACAAAACATTTCAGTAATATTTCAGCATGGTTCGATCACTGAAATACACTATTCATTTCCATCACCTTTAAGAACAAATTCAGTACGCCTTTCGCATGTTTTCAGTACAGGTTAGAAATGCTGAAATGTTTGTTTGCTTAGGTCACATTTCAGTATGTTGCCTACCATGTTTAAGCACAGATCTCGTGTCACGCGCGGCGGAGAGCTACAGCAACCGTGTAAGCATTGGTGATCTCGTATTTTTTTGAATTCTCATTTGCGAAATCGATTGTCCGTTATCGACGGGTCAATTTATGGAGAAAAAAAACACCCCAACCCCCAAAAAATTGCAACAAAAGGTTTTTCAACAGTTTTTGGTAGTATTTGACATCAGGAATAACATACTAAAAATCTAAGAAAATCTGGCTTCCGGAAAGTTGTCATTTTCAAAATGGCGTCCAAGATGGCCGCCAATACCCTAAAATGGCCATTAATTATTTATTATCCATCCTACAGTTGTAATTTTGGTGTCTACTACTAGGTTTTAGGGGTCAAGCAATCCATTGAAACTAACTAAAGTATCGTTGAGTAGTCAGGCAACCTGCAAATCCAAGATGGCGTCCAAAATGGCTGCCAATTAAACTAGTCGACCTTCTACAAGAGCAGGACCTCATAGCAGCCAACATCCAATTCCAGAAGCGACGAAGAAAGCTCTGGACGTTCCAAGACAGGGCTACAAAAGCCAAGCGCCAGATTGACTTCATCCTCATCAGGCGTAAATGGCGCAACAGTGTTCTTGATGCTGAGGCATACAGCAGCTTCAAGACTGTCAAATCAGACCACCGATGTGGTGTCTGTGCGAGTGAGGCTCAGCTTGAGACAGCCAAAGTCAACTGGCCCTAAAGAAAAGATTGACTGGAAGTACTTTTCTTCTCGACCTGAGCTGCAGGACCAGTACACAATGGAGGTGGTTAATCGCTTCCAATCACTGGAGGAAGAGGAGGAAAGAGAGGAAGAGGTGAGTGAAGAGGAGGAGGACGTGAGGAATGTGGGATGGAGGAGAGTGAGTGTAACCATGCGTTACCAGCACTTCATCGAGGCCAACTCTAAAACAATGAAGAGTCTACCCAAGGTGAAGCGTAGGAAGAAGGGCCGCCACTCCGACCACCCTGACGTTATTGAAGCGCGGAGGGAAGTTGAGGGGAGCCATGAGAAGTACATCTGGGACAAGTCTGACGAGCTCAAGGACAGCCTCAAGGCAGCCCAGGCTCAGCTTTTCAAGGTGTATGACAGACTGAGGGAGGAGGAGCTGGAGCGCAAGATCAGTGAGGTGGAGGCAGCGAGTGACAGGAAGCGACATGGAGAGGCTTGGAAGATCGTGAGCGAGATCAGTGGCAGGAGGAAGTCCAAGGCAAGCCAAGTCAGCGGTCCTACATCGGAGGAACGTGTAAAGACTTGGTTCACCCACTTCAAAAACCTGCTGGGTGACCCCCCAACGGTCACTGATGAGGACGAAGACATACAGAGTGTCGTCATGGATATTGATATCGATGATGGACCCTTCAAAATGGAAGAGCTCAGGAAAGTTAAGACATCTCTCAAACAAGGGAAGAGTGCGGGTCCAGATGGCATCCCTCCAGAGGTATTCAAAAATTGTGAGCTCGATGACATCATGCTCCAGTTCTGCAAGGGAGACATCCAATTCTAACCTGCGGTTAAGCCTTGTGGGCACTCGCGGTAACTCAAGTTACACGTCTGCTGGAAAGTAAGGAGCTCATTATCTACGGGTCACTGCACATTGCGGGGTTTCGTCATGAGCATATTCATAGCTCTAGCTGGAGCCAGCAAATCCTGCCGGCAGGACAAAGGACCAATTTATTGGGCTGTAATCCCCTACTTATCTGCAGTAAGTTGACAAAAGGTTGACTAGGGCCTTTGTGTTTGGATTTTGGGGAGAGTTGTGGCTTTGATACAAGTGTGAAAACGGACATGACCACTCAACCGTTCAGTATGTCATTGAAAACAATTATCTAATTATTGATAGTTTCATTTTTTCAGATTAGATTTGTCATGTCACCACCCCTGGAGTCTCTTTAATAATTTTGACAATTAATTACGCAATTATATTTGGAAAGCAGCTTCTGGAAAATGTCTTTTTCATCGGAACGTTGCTATTTCACTTGAGGAAAAGATAAAAAATGAGTAAAATAATCATGATCAGCATGGTTTCACAGTAAATTATTATTTTTCAGATAAAGTGATGACAAATGCTGTAAAATTTCTCAAAATAGTTTTGAAAAAAGCATAGTTTTACAGTAAATATGTACCGAAATGATATAATGGAGATCCCGCCAGAAATTTCTGGCACATCTTTATTGCTAATCAACTGTATTCAAATTCCCCTGAAGACGATCACAGTATACTGATCGAAAAGTCGAACTATCACACCACCAGTTTTTCTCAGAAACGGCACTTAATTGAGAGATAGTTCAAACCTTAGTCTTAAAATCGTACTCAAACATGAGTAAAGGTCCCTCTGCAATGGCAGAATACTGCAAATATTACTGCATTCAAATGTGATAGCTCGATATATATGGCTGTATTACATTTTCATTAAAGCAATCGTTGAGTAAAAAGACACTGAAACAATTTGCCATCACCTCATACTGAGCAAAATACAAAAATTGTATTATTCAAAAATTAAGAAAGTGTTTAAGTTATCAATATATTGAAACATTGGTTTGTATGCCAACTGAATTTGCAAAACATTCAATAATACTTTTATCCTCGAATCTGGATAATTTGAGTTACCATGCAATTGGTTCTATGTTCAGAAGCATGGATATTTGGTATAATATGTATCTACATAAAATTGTATTTTATAGGCAGTCTAATATTTCCTTAATTTTTGAATAATACCATTTTTGTATTTTGCTCAGTGAGGTGATGGCAAATTGTTTGTCTTTTAACTCAACGATTGCTTTAATGAAAATGTAATACAGCCATATCGAGCTATCACATTTGAATGCAGTAATATTTGCAGTATTCTGCCATTGCAGAGGGACCATTAATTCATGTTTGAGTACGATTTTAAGAGTAAGGTTTGAACTATCTCTCAATTAAGTGCCGTTTCTGAGAAAAACTGGTGGTGTGATAGTTCGACTTTTCGATCAGTATACTGTGATCGTCTTCAGGGGAATTTGAACACAGTTGATTAGCAATAAAGATGTGCCAGAAATTTCTGGCGGGACCTCCATTATATCATTTCGGTACATATTTACTGTAAGACTATGCTTTTTTCAAAACTATTTTGAGAAATTTTAAAGCATTTGTCATCACTTTATCCAAAAAAAAATAATTTACTGTGAAACCATGCTGATCATGATTATTTTACTCATTTTTTATCTTTTCCTCAAGTGAAATAGCAACGTTTCGATGAAAAAGACATTTTCCAGAAGCTGCTTTCCAAATATAATTGCGTAAATTGTCGAAATTATTAAAGAGACTCCAGGGGTGGTGACATGACAAATCTAATCTGAAAAAAAGAAACTATCAATAATTAGATAATTGTTTTCAATGACATACTGAACGGTTATACTTATCAGTACATGTACATTGTACAAAATATACATGTATATTTTTTAGAGTGGTCATGTCCGTTTTCACACTTGTATCAAAGCCACAACTTTTGTCAACCTTTTGTCAACTTACTGCAGATAAGTAGGGGATTACAGCCCAATAAATTGGTCCTTTGTCCTGCCGGCAGGATTTGCTGGCTCCAGCTAGAGCTATGAATATGCTCATGACGAAACCCCACAATGTGCAGTAACCCGTAGATAATGAGCTCCTTACTTTCCAGCAGACGTGTCACTTGAGTTACCGCGAGAATTCGATGTATCCCCCAACACGGCGTTAACGAAGAATGACAAACCTGCCCAATGGTCCTTATCCAACATCATCCCATCCCCAAATCCGGCCACCTAAGGAAGACTGACAACTACCGTGGGATCAGCCTCACATTTGACCTAGCCAAAATCTATAACCGCCTGATTCTCAACCGTATCAGGACGGCCATAGACCCTAAGCTGAGATTCAACCAAAACGGCTTCAGGGAGAAGAGGTCTACAGTCGCACAAATCCTGGCCCTCCGAAGAATCATATTGAGGTCAAGAAGAACAATCTGCCAGCTGTACTGACTTTCATTGACTTCAAGAAGGCCTTCGACTCTATCCACCGAGGCAAAATGATCAAGATCTTGAAGGCATATGGAGTCCCCCCTCAACTTCTCAAATTCATCGAGGCTACTTACACCGGCACCACCGCCAAAGTTGTCACCCCCGACGGAGACAGTGATGAGTTCGACATTCTCGCTGGAGTCCTTCAAGGTGACACGCTGGCGCCTTTCTTGTTCATCATTGTCCTCGACTACGCCCTGAGACAAGCACTCAAGGATCATGAGGATCTGGGCTTCACCGTCACACCAAGGAAGTCCAGAAGAGTCGGTCCAGTCACCCTGTCTTACCTCGACTTTGCGGATGACATAGCCCTACTATTTGACCAGATCAGAGAGGCCCAGGAGCTGCTGAGCAGAGTGGAGTCTGAGTGTGAGAAAGTGGGGCTGCACCTCAACACCAAGAAGTACAAGGTGTTCAACATTGGCGACCATGAGGCTCTAAAGACCAACGGCGGTGTGTCTCTCAAGCTCTCTAATGACTTCAAGTACCTCAGCGCCAGGATGCTGAGTACTGATAAGGACTTCAAAGTAAGGAAGGCTCTGGCATGGAAAGCTCTTCATGACATGAAGAAAATATGGAGGTCAAGCCTGTCAAAGAAACTCAAGTTGAGATACTTCCAAGCAGCAATCGAGACGATTCTTCTCTACGGTAGCGAGACGTAGACCCTCACAGCAACCCAGACCAAGTCACTCGATGGGTGTTATACCCGGATGCTCAGGATGGCACAGGACGCCAACAGGAAGGTCCATATGACGAACACCAAGCTCTACGGCAACCTGCCAAAGGTCTCGGAGAAGGTCAGGTCAAAACGTCTGAGCCTTGCTGGGTATAGGGGTTGAGACGACGGATGAGCTCGCTAGCTGCATGAACAATCGTGATGTGTGGCGTGTGATGTGCGGCGTGTGATGTGCGTCATCGCGCTCGTCTCAAGCAACCACTTGGGTCGACAGAGTAGTAGTAGAGTAGTAATTAAACTAAAATGGTTATAGGTCACTAACTGTTTATATTATGGCTGTAATTTTGGTGTCTACCCCTCGGTTTAAGGGGTTGGAAAATCTACTCAGACCAGTGAAAGTGTTATTGAGTAAAGCTTTAAATCCAAGATGGCGTCCAAGATGGCCGCCCAGATGGCTATAAGTCATTTACTATTTACATTATAGATGTAATTTTGATGTCTGCCGTTAGGTTTTAGGGTCCAAAAATTAAGAAATTAACACCAGTACAAGTATCATTGAGTAATCAGGTAACCTAAGAAATCCAACATGGCATCCAAGATGGCCGCCAATACACTGAAAAGGCTAAAGATCACGTATTATTCTCATTAGATCTGTAATTTAGGTGTGTACTCCCAAGATTGTCAGGATCAAAAATATATTAGGCCAGTTAAATTATCATTGAGTGATCATATTCTCAATAAATCCATGATGGCAGTCATCTTGGATGAAATACACCTAAATATCTGTATACAGTTACTATTCACCGTATCAATGTTAGCGGAGAAACTAACCAGGATTCCCCCAGTAGCGGCGAGCGAAGCGGGAAGAGCCCATCGCCGAATCCCCGAGCCCCCCCCCCCCCCAGGGCCCGAGGGAACTGTGGCGTAAGGAAGTCCAGCCCCGTGGTCGCGCCGGCGCCGAGGTCCTTCTGATCGAGGCATGCTCCGTCCCAGGGCGGGTGTCAGGCCCCTGCGGGCGCCTGCCGGCCGCAGACCAGGACTTCCGGGAGTCGGGTTGTTTTGTAGCGCAGCCCAAAGGCGGGTGGTAAACTCCATCCAAGGCTAAATACCGTGCACGAGACCGATAGAGCACAAGTACCGTGAGGGAAAGTTGAAAAGCACTCTGAAGAGAGAGTTCAAGAGTGCCGGTACGTGAAGCCGTCGAGAAGCAAACGGGAGGGCCGCGCAGATCGGGCCCGGGAGATTCAGCGCGGCCGGCGCGGTGCCCCCGCGGTCCCCGCACGCCGCTTTCATAGGGGGCGGCGGGGCCCGGGGGCGCCTCCGCGCTCGGCCGCGTGCACTTTTCTCGGGCGCGGCGCCCCTGACCGGTTGGGTCACCGGCAGAGGCCGGCCGGGTGGGGTGACTCCAGCCAAGCCGGGGCCTCGACGGAGGTCCCGGTCGGAGAGCCTACAGCCCGGCCGCGTTGCGCCGGAGACCCGACCAAGGAAGGGACGACGGGCCGCGCCTGCCCCGGGAGCCGCCAGCGGCTCCCGTCGGGCCGGGTCGCCCGGGAGTCCGGTGAGCCCCGCCCGCCGCGACCGCCCCCGGTGGCGGCGGCGCGGCGCGGCCGTTCGCTCCCGGCCTCTCCCGGTGTCGACCGCGTCACGGCGCCCCAGGTGCGCGGGCGATCGTCGCGAGCCCTGCCGACCCGTCTTGAAACACGGACCAAGGAGTCTATCGGGCCCGCAAGTCGGAGGGCCGCAGGTCGAGGCCCCGAGGCGCAACGAGAATGAGAACTAAATAATAACATTCTTGAATGTTACCTTGGCTGCCATCTTGGATTTATTGATTATCTGATTACTCCATGATAATTTAAATGTTCTTCGTGTAGTTTTTGGCTCATAAAGCCAAAAATAATAGCTGTAATGTGAATAGTAAATGACACAATCATTTTAGTGAATTTGCGGCCATTTTGAATGCCATCTTGAATTTTTAGGTTTCCTGATTACTCAATGACACTTTTATTGGTCTTAATGGATTTCTTGACCCCTAAAACCAGGGGGTAGACACCAAAATTAAAATTACAACTCTAGGATGGATAATAAATGATTTATGGCCATTTTAAGGTAACGGCGGCCATCTTGGACGCCATTTTGAAAATAACAGCTTTCCGGAAGTCCGAATTTATTAGATTTTTAATATGTTATTCCTGATGTCAAATACTACCAAAAACCGTTGAAAAACCTTTTGTTGCAAGAACTACGTATGCAATACTAAATGAATTCGCATGCCTGAAAATGAAATTTAATGCTTGAATTCTTAATTCAATACACTGTAGAAACTGGAGAGGCAAAATCGCTTTAATAGGAATGTATGAAATTGGCTGCTTATTTGCTTAAATCGACTGGGAAAAAATGATTACAGTATCCTTGTAGCCATAATGGTTTTCACATCACCAGCAGTAGGGCTTACTTAATGTAAATAATTCATGTTTAATTCCAGTAATGGAGCTTCTTGGAACGTTATAGCCTTGCTTGATAACTATGCCATTTTAAATATTATAATACAATTTGTTGCTATAGGGAATTCATCCAGTCTGTTAAATTTGGTTGATTACGATATACAGAATGTGCACACATGTATATCAATGCACAAAACATCATGCCTTTCTCCCATGTGATAAGCACTTGAACACACCCAATTTGTATTGCATATAATCTTCAACAACCCAAAGACAATGCAAAAGACATACAAATTGGTATAACTATAACTATAGACAGAGAATAAGAGTAGTATTTTAGAGTACCAAGACACCTTTATAATCGAAAATTGTTTATTGAAAATCTATGTAAATTTTAAAGCCACAGAGTTAAATAAAACTATTACTATGTTGTTGGATCTATTTTCGTCACAGCACGAAAAGAGGAATTTACGAATAGTTTACGAAAGCTGATATATTACGGAAATTACAAATTATGTATGTAATGTATCCAGCATGTGGAAACATTTTAAACAAAACATTTCAGCAATATTTCAGCATGGTTCGATCACTGAAATACACTATTCATTTCCATCACCTTTAAGAACAAATTCAGTACGCCTTTCGCATGTTTTCAGTACAGGTTAGAAATGCTGAAATGTTTGTTTGCTTAGGTCACATTTCAGTATGTTGCCTACCATGTTTAAGCACGGATCTCGATCGTGTCACGCGCGGCGGAGAGCTACAGCAACCGTGTAAGCATTGGGTGATCACGCTTACTTAAGATACCTATCATGTATGTATCATTAATTGATGCAATCAATGTATACACAAGTGATCGCACAAAATAAGCTACCTTCTAGCATACTGAAACATTAATTGTTTTTCGGCTGTCTTTCAGTACAATATCATGAACCAGTATGTATCATTATAGGTGCAAGCATAACATCCGAGCATCAAGTTCACAATGGAAGTAGAAGAAGGCAAGATCTCGTTCCTCGATGTTGGCATTTCCAGGAACCCAGACGGCTCCCTAGCTACACCACAACGTTTACAGGAAGCCCACCCACCAGACCGTTACGGTACCTCAACCAGCGCTCCTTCCATCACCCTAGCATCAAGTCATCAGTCAACCGTACCCTCGTGGAACGCGCCTACAACCTATGCGACAAGGACAGTCTACTCAAGAAACTATACGGCACATCAAGACTACCCTCCAGCGCAACGGCTACAAACCCAGCAAGATCAACACATCGAAGCCTGTCCCAACTCCCAACTGCAGGGTCTCCTCTACCCAAAGTCAAACCCCTCTACCTGTCTTCCCTACTTAGGTTCTACGTCACATAACTCCAGCGCATCCTCCAACAAGTAGGGATCAACCACTCGGCCCCAGCAAACTTCAAGGACTTCTCCACACCCAGAAGGATAAGCCAGTATCCCAGTCCCACCGTGGCTTATCAAAGTGGGTTTAATGTAGGTTCGCTGGTGCATTTTGTAACAACAAACGGTTCCCTTCTTTGCTGAACTCTAACATTTTATACTTCCAACCAAAGTATCAATGTATTTATCAATAAAACCATGCAGCACACCATGGATCAAACGTCTGTAAATATGTCTTGAAATACTTTAATTTAAATGATTTAAAAATAATAGAGATGTTATAATATATTCATGAATGCCCAAGACAGTTTAGACAATCTGAGTGGACAAATATATTGGTGAAATATCTGCAACCATTCGTATTGGGTCCTCCATTGCATCCCATACATTTCAGGTCGTGCGTGGTATTTCAAAGAAATTTCTTCTTGATTGGGATTATCCTAATCACGTCGGGGTATATTAACGGAGGGTATAGACATGGCTTATCAAAATCAGAGTAGCACGTATATGCCAGAGTGAGGATTGACATCACGCGCATGGCTCATGTACTTTGGAAGTGTTTTGTGTGTCCCCAAAACGTGAATTTGCCCATTTCTATTTGTCTTTATTCAACAAAAATTACATTTTCTTCGGTTCGGTCCTTATCTCCAAATGATGCTGTCAATATGGCAAAAACGTGGAAACAGCATGAGGGGGACAACACTTGTTCCCACCTCGTGCCTCACTTATTGTTTTACAGCATTTTATAATCGTCCAAAAGCACAGTAACGTCAATCGTGAAATACAGAGAAGAATTTAAAGCAATCAGGCCTTAGCTCATCAAACAAAACGCGCAGCGGTGGGAACGGGATGGGAGTGATAGACCTCCTCCTCCACCAAAACAAGTTAAAATCTAATCAGAAACGAAATAAAAATGCATTTTACTTTCAGTTATCAGTTTTTTATCCGGGTTTACTGACAAAAATATAACTCACCGATCAACACAATGGACGCCAGAATCATGAGAGGTAGCACACCGGTAATATGGTGAAGGGTACCCATGATAACTGTTCAAATAAAATCAGTCAAATCAGGTTTCGATGTTTACCACTTTCATTCCTATTTCCCAATCTTTTGGCTTAAAGCTATTGATTTCAAACTGATAGCAACGTCTGGGCGTGTACTACAGCGCTTGACAACACGTAGACTGTTACCTACAACGTATTTGGTGTGTTACTGTGCTTGACAACACCAAGAGTCACAACATGTACATGTCGGCCTATGTAGCAATGACTGTGTGCATTATAGTGTGATTGTACGGCACACTAACGTCTTCATATCCATCATTGTTACGAATTTCCAGAAACACTGTCATCACACACATTAAAGGGCCGAGCTCATTACTATAAAATCGAGGCAAATAAGTAAGTTGCAAAGAATAAAGAAAAAGGTCATGTTTCACTAACTGATAGAAATATGCCTTCCATTGCGAGCATATTATTTATTCAAACGAAAAACCTTTTCAATTTTATTTTTAAACACTTTTGAGGAACATATTAAAGCGAACCTTCTATCGTAATGAAAAGTCACAAAATTCCATTTATAGGCCTTGACATAAAGGTTGTACCACTACTCATTAGTGAGTTATTAATATATCATATGCACAACTATATACAGGTTATGCCTTATCGCTTGCTAATAATAATGTGGACTTATATAGCGCACGTATCCACCAAACTGGTGCTCAAGGCGCATTATATTATTACCCCTGCTCATCAGGCTCATAAATCATTCCTGAAACCATCTCAGCTCCCTGGGGAGTATACAGCTCAATTGCTGCCATTACAGCGCATATAGGGCTAATCAAACACAACAACCAACTCTGCCTTCACAGGTACCCATTTACCCCTGGGTGGAGAGAAGCAATTATGGTAAAGTGTCTTGCTCAAGGACACAAGCACCATGGTCGCGGTTGGGATTCGAACCTAAACGAAAATACATTTATGCGTCCAACTTTTTATCATAATTTGTATGATTTAAATGTCCGCAGGGAAACATTTTGATACTTGCGATCGAAGCTCCGTTCAGTTACAATCTACTCTCGATAATTATAATACAAATGCAAAATAGAAAAGTATAATATAGATAATATTATGATATAACATGCTCAAAGGGCGCCCTCGCTGAGTTCAAAAAGAGGTCTCTTATTGGCTCACGCATACGCACCGCGCATAAACATTTCAGTGGGTTCCCATTGTTTGACAGCGACCATGCATTCCCCCAGAAAATCGCCCAAAGACCTTGATTATAATATCCACCAAAAAGTGATGAGTCATTGTTTTTTGTGAAAAATTAGTGTTTTCTGTTTGATTTTATGTATGGTATATATAACATGTTTTTAAAAAAATTGACTTAATCATAAGTCCACTTTTCCTAATTTTTTATGAAATACATTTTCATTTTAATGACAAAGTTTTACATTTCATAATTTTTATGAAAGAAATTATCATTTTATTGCAATATTTCTAAATTCGACTTTATTTACCAAAATTTATTTCATAAAAATTAGGAAAAGTTGACTTATGATTAAGTCAAAATACTTTTGAACGTGTTAATATACAATTTTTATTTATTATTTGTTCAAATAGATTCTCAATGTTCCAGTGACCTCATAAATAGGCATTTCCAAGAATTGTAATTTAACTCCAATACACTCAGTCTAACATTTTGTATTTACATCAAGTCTTCGTGCTTTGACTGTACTGCTGTTGTCCTGTTTATGTTTGTGAACTCTCTTTTTGTATTAAGCAATTTTTTCTATTTAAATGCTTGTGTATAGTACATTGTGATATCGAGAAGTGTTAATTAAAGTTTTCTACATGAAGATTGTCTCTATTTTCTCATTGTACTACACATGATTAAAGTGGGGCGCCCTCACTCGACAAGCTTACTTTTTGAGGGCCTCCACCACTTTATCATCATAGCTGCTCTAAATGTTATATTAATTCATCTTTAACGTTTTGATAAAGTGAAATAAATATTGAATGGAATTAAATTATTTGTCATGATTTTCTTATATATTTGTGACTCCTTTTCACTTCCTTTAATTAAAGTATTCTATTAACAAGGGTATCTTGTCATTCTGATTTTTTGAGACTTTTTGGATGACTATTTATAATTTTATATAGATTTGGGAATTGGGATTTTCAGTACTACTTTGGTACAATTCACTCAATTAAAGACAAATATTCTATTAATTTAAATCTTGTGATTTTTTTTGATATTTTTGGACAAGTATTTATATTTTATATATTTTTATGAAAAACATGTTCCACTCATGTGCGTTGTGTACGGCTCTACTCAAAGCCGTGTACACGTACCTTGTACGGCTGAATTTTTCGTCAAACACCACAGGGCGATTTTGGATTTTGGAATTTTAAGCAATACTTAGGTACAATTTACTTAATTAAAAACAAGGATTCTATTAAGAGGGGTTAAATCATAACATGTAGTTGTCAATAAAGTTATGACATATAGTTTCAGGTAAAGTTGTGACGTCTGGTGACGTCACAGATATCGAAATACACTAAAATCAAATTTTAATATTTCAAAAATCATATCTCATGAACCACAAAAGTAGATGTGTGGAGCAAATCTTACCCGGTTTGTGGAGGAGAGTCTGCAGTTTTGTCTGCAGTGATTTTGTGCAGTTTGTAATGGCATTCCACCACAGTCCACCACAGTGCAATGAGCAATGTGGAGGAGATTTGCACTTTGTGGAGGAGATTTGCACTTTGTGGGAGGAGATTGCACTTTGTGGAGGTGGAGCACCATAATTTTTTTTTTGATGGCCAACTTCAATTTATTTTTTTTATATTTTTTTTTATGACGTCATTTCGGCCAAGTAAAAACAAAAATTGTGTTACCACTGCTCCACCTCCACAAAGTGCAATCTCCTCCACAAAGTGCAAATCTCATCCACATTGCTCATTGCACTGTGGTGGACTGTGGTGGAATGCCATTACAAACTGCACAAAATCACTGCAGACAAAACTGCAGACTCTCCTCCACAAACCGGGTAAGATTTGCTCCACACATGATTGAAATTTTTTTTTCAAATTTTTTTTTTCAACCACAATTTTACCACTGCACACAACTGTACACAAAATACTGCACACAACTGCGCACTACTCCCTCCACACAAACTGCACACAAAATACTTACTCCCTCCACACAAACTGGGCGCGCGCGCGTGAGACACGTCTGGGCGCGCGCGTGGAGGTGTGCTCCTCCTCCTCAATGTTGGTCGTAATGCGGAACACTCTCACTGCACTGCTCCTCATTGCTCCTCCTCCTCATTGCTCCTCCTCCTCATTGCTCCTCCTCCTCATTGCTCCTCCTCAAAATACTGGTTGAGACACGTCTGGGCGCGCGCGTGGAGGTGTGCAGTAAGTCAATAAAGTTAACACTTTGAAATCACTCCTCCTCCTGAGATGAGACACGTGCAAAATCGTCGCCCATTGCGCACTAACACGTCTGGGCGAACGCGCGTGAGACAGTTTGTGTGGTGGAGGGAGTCGTGCGCAAGCGCAGCATGCATATTGATGATTTCGGGCAAGTTGAGACAGTCGTTTCTCACATCACCTCTCTTCATGCAATTTTGTGTGCAGTTTGTGTGGTGGAGGGAGTAGTGCGCAAGCGCAGCATGCCGGAGGTGTGTAGTTTGTGTGGTGGAGGGAGTAGTGCGCAAGCGCAGCATGCATATTGATGATTTCGGGCAAGTTGAGACATAATGACACAAAAATATAAACACAAAAGAACACATTCAACTCTTTTTATTATTTTTTTATTCACTTTTTTTTTAAATTCACGTAACAATGAATGGATTACCGATACAAATCACTATATAAAAGAAAACTCAAAATTATTATAACTCAAAATATTAATAATTACCAAGAAAAATGCACATTAAACAAGAATCCCTATATAAAAACAATGTAAATCAAATATCTATTGGACTTAGCTTGTCAATTTTGTACACGTTATATGGTGATTTTGGGGAGAGGAAATGATGAGGGATGTATAGGACTAGGGTAATCAATAGATAGTCAAGTGAATTATAAGGAATATAACAGAATAAAAAGAAAGTCAACTCACACTGAATTTTACAGGGATTAAGAGTCTACACTCCTTGCAATAAATGTAACACGATAGATTTACACATCTCACTCGTTCATACCGAGCACATGGGACGAAGTGTTTTGGATTATATTTCCGCTTCAATGAACTGCTCAGGAACTTGGAATTTCGTTGCGTGTACTGTCAACGAAACCGTAAATGAAGTCGGATATTAGGGCTCATAATACAGTTGTCTATCTTACATGAAACAACGGCCCGCTTTAGAATGTCAGGCCTGTAGTTCACAATACACTGTCTATTTAAAGATGAATAGAAAGTCACCCAGAAGTTTAGAACCCATGCAGAGGCACTCATTTTCTTCGAAATTAAGTTGTCACTGCCCTTGATGTAACGTAATAGTGTAAAATAACCATAAAGGATTACTGTAAGACTAACAGAGGTGGTTATTTTATAGATTTTTTTATTCCTACCAAAAAACACTATTATAGATGTTTTTTTATTTTATTACAGTAGTCTTTCTGAAACATCTGGTCTTTCATTATCACTCTTCCTCGTTCTCTTCATCCTCGTTCTCTTCATCCTCGTTCTCTTCATCCTCATTTAGTTGAAGTAGTAGTCCGTCAAATTTGGTATGGTGTTTAGGCATTACTCTGTTCAGAGCTTTGTTTACTTCCATGCCTTTATTTACTTTTTCTTCGAGATCTTCCGCAATATCCTGATGAGTCCCATTATCTTTCAGATGTAGGTAACTTGACAAAAAATCCTTGTATTTGTTGAAAAAGATTCGCTTGACTGCCCAAAGGGTTTTCCTATTGGCTTTTTCCTTGGCTTGATCTTCACTCATACCCCCGTTGACGTACTTTTCATATTTTTCACACCACATCTCTTCAGTAGCCACTTTAGCCTCTTCCAACCAGTCTCGAAAAGTGGCATTGTCTTCCAGTTCAGAAATAGACTCATCCTCTTCCGATGATTCGTCATATTCCACCTCCGTATCGGATTCTGAATCATCTTCCTCGAAATCTTCGTCTTCATCCTGCGTAGATTCAGTTTCACAAGTTTCTATTTCCGAATCTTCAAATCTACGCTTTTTAACATCGGGTTCAGAATTATCGATGTCAGAATTGTCAGATTGGATAGCTTTAATTTCAGAATCATCGTCAACATCATCCATTTTAGATTTCTCTTCATTATGTACATGTTCTGCATGCCTCCGTAGGTTATATCTCCGTCCAAAGCTTTTGCCACACTGGTGACAAGCATGGGGTTTGACAGCAGAAATAACATTCATGTTGAATCTCTGATGCTTAATCTCCGATTGACAAGAAACGGAAGAAATAGTTTATATATAGGCCTATAACTACTCATTTCGCTCATTTGCTCATTTCGCTGCTCATTTGCTCAATTCGCTGCTCATTTGCTCATTTTTAAATTCTAACAAATTCGGGGCCTTTAGAACATTTATGCCCGTATTCTAAGACATCACTCAACGTCATCCTCCACTCACACTCCAGTGAGGAGGACTCAAGTGTAACTCAAGGAAAAGGAGAAGGTCTACCTCGCCCTCATTGAGGTATACCTCAACCTTACGGGAATAATGACATTTTGTTATTCAAAGACATTCCTCAAGTTGCAATTGATTGAGGTCAGCCTGCACTGTTATGACTTGTGCTGGCTATTGAACAACAAGTTATAAAAATGATAATGTGGAATCTACATCACACAGGTCCAACCTTTCATTATCCAAAATCACATAACCATGAATGAACAATGAAAGGTCAGACCAATTGCCTTGGTAGCACCGGCCCTGTTATACATTGCACATTCAAAAAGATCTAGGTCGGCCTGGTCGTTCTCTGTGTACCCACTACCAGTGTAGGAACCATGTCAAACAGGCAGTACTTCTCGGAGCTTGAGAAGTCAATACTTATCGAACTGGTTGATAAATATAAAGAAACATTGGAAAGCAAAAAATGATTACAAATGTATAAAAAGCCAAGAGTGAAGCATGGATAAAAGTGGCTGACAATTTCAATTCTCAACATGGGGTTGTGAAACGGGATGTCAAAAAGTTGAAAAAGTGTTGGGACAACATCAAAAGTCGTGCTAAAAAGGTTCTGGGAAAGGACGCAAGAGAAACCAAATTGACTGGTGGCGGTAAGAAGGACACTGAGGCCTGATGAACAAGCCCAAGCTATTGCATCAATTATACCAGCTCAAATCCAAAGCCTGGAAAACGAATTTGATGATGACGGCGATAATCACACCGAAAAAGGTAGGTTCCTTTTTTTTAATAGAAGTCTGAAGAGTAAAGTAAGCATGCAATGGTATTGTGAAACATGACATTCCCCCAAACAATTTTAAAACGAGGAACATTTTCTTAATCATTTGTAATTGCTGCACTAATTGATCAACTAATTAAATACAGATGGCAACATTTTCTTGCTTTGCAGATAAAGTTCGTCATGATACAGACACCGATACTGATGTGTCAAATGCTGTGGTTATCCCGAAAAAGTCTGTCCGAGGAAAGTCTACAGTGAAAGCTGCTGTTATGGCACGTACATCGACGATGTCGGAGGCACAATCGACAGTTCTGAAAATGCAAGCAGAGCAACATGTTTTGGAATTGGAAATGTTAAGGAAGAAATCCGAAAACATGAATGAAGAACACAAACGAAAACTAGAGGTTCTTGACCTGCAGCACAAATACTGGTCAGCCAAGATTGCTAAGATTAATGAAACACCTTAACCCATTGGACGCTTATGGAAGCATAATTGTGTCATTTTCGCCTTATCCCCAGATAAGGCGCGTTAATATAGGATAACGCTGCCTTATCTGGGGTTTACATTATGTAAACCCCAGATAAGGCCAGCGTTATCCTGGGTTAACGCGCCTTATATGGGGATAAGGCGAAAATGACACAATTATGCTTCCATAGACGCTGCAGACGAAAGCACAGTAGTGGCAACGACCACAGATAGTTTAATTATCAAGAGTATTGTGTAATTGTGTCAATTTATGTTAAGGACGGCTAATCATGTGTATGATTAAAAATGTAAACATACCTTCATTCTAATCAGTGAAATGTTGTTGAATCATTGCATGTCGGGTTGCATTCCCCAGACCCATGACTGGGTGGTGCAATGCCTCATCGTCATCCTCATCATCAGTTTCAGATTCCTCCTCATCAGGAATTGGGTCCTTGCGTCCCCTCACGAAGTTATACAGCACAGCTGTGGCTACAATGATCGTCAATGTCGTTGATAATTTTGTGCGCAAAGACATCTTCAAACATGGGAACATCCGTTTTAATACACCAAATGTCCTTTCAACTGTGTTTCTCGTACGGATATGTGCAACGTTGTATCTCCGTTCGGATGAGTACGAGGAGCAAGCAGAGGGTCAGCAACATGGACGACAAGCATAACCAGAATCTCCTAGTAGTAATCCATTAATTTGTCCATGTTCAAACTGCGCACACAGTCTACTGTTGTCAAAAATTCTAGAGTCGTGAACACTCCCTGGCCATCTAGCAACAATGTTTTGAATTTCCAAATTTGGGCCACACACTCCCTGCACATTAATAGAAAAGTAACCCTTTCTGTTCCTGAAAAGTTCACCATTAGCCCCTCCAGGACAAGGGATTCGTACATGGGTACAATCAATTGCACCCACAACTCCCGGAATCCGGCCGATCCTCCAAAAATCCACCTTCACCTGCTGGAGCATGACACCCTCAGGAAATGTAATGTATCTGTTTTTTAATCGCGCAATTGTTATAGAAACCTTCTTGATTATCCTGCTTGCTGATGATTGTGAAATTCCACACAAATCACCACACGCTAACTGAAATGACCCTGTAGCATAAAAGCGCAATGTCAACATCAGCTGCAAGTCTACTGGAATAGGTCTCCCACGGTTATTGTGTGGTAGCAAATTCGGCCTTATGATATCCAACAACTCATAAAACGCATCCTTGGTCAAACGGTATCTTTGTCGGAACTCCTCCTCATCATACACATTGTAGTCAAAATTAGGAATCCTCCTAGGCCGTCTCCCAAATCCTTGTAACATTTCTACATCTTCATGTCTTTGTAACCACAGAAACGCCATGTTTAGACTGACTGAGGAAGACTCAAGGCAGGTATTGCCCTTCCTCAAGCTTTACTCACAGAGGATCACTTACTTGAGGAAGAGGGAGGTCTTTGAAATGGAAAATAGGTGAAGTCGACCTCGCACTCAGTGAGTAGCACCTTCTCCTCAATGAGTATGAGGTGGTCCTTAGTGAGGATGAGGAGTTCCTCAGTGAGTGTGAGTCGAGGAACGTCTTAGAATACGGGCCTGAGTCTTTACTCATTGAGTCTTTACTCATTGAGTCTTTACTCATTGAGTCTTTACTCATTGAGTCTTTACTCGTTGAATCTTTACTCATTGAGTCTTTACTCATTGAATCTTTACTCGTTGAGTCTTTACTCGTTGAGTCTTTACTCATTGAGTCTTTACTCGTTGAGTCTTTACTCATTGAGTCTTTACTCATTGAGTCTTTACTCATTGAGTCTTTACTCATTGAGTCTTTACTCATTGAGTCTTTACTCATTGAGTCTTTACTCATTCAGTCTTTACTCATTGAGTCTTTACTCATTGAGTCTTTACTCATTCAGTCTTTACTCATTCAGTCTTTACTCATTCAGTCTTTACTCGTTGAGTCTTTACTCATTGAGTCTTTACTCATTGAGTCTTTACTCATTGAGTCTTTACTCATTGAGTCTTTACTCAATCGTCGTCGTCGTCGTCGTCGTCGTCGTCGTCGTCGTCGTCATCTCAAAGATTGCTGTTGATGTTAAAATTAAATTTAACAAATCATACTTGAATAGCTTAATGTACAGTCGTTATTTTGTCTGTCTTCGTACGTTGTTGTCCCTTCCCTTAAGGAATATAAAATAATATACAAAAAAATATATGAGAACACGCCGGGGTGGATTTTATACTTCTGTGAAACGAATGATTGTAGCCAGAAAGTAATGCGGGGAGGACCTTTAAAGGACAAAACTGACAAGCATAATTAATTAATAGCGCCCTCTGTTAATGAAATGTAATAAAGAACGTTTTAACAGTAGAATCGATACTGTGCGCGCGATACTGACAGTAATTTCATTCATTTATTTGTTAATCACATTTTATGATTTTCATAATTGACAGTATTTTATTAATTATTGCTTGGCCAGCTGTGAATGACCACTTACAATTTATACATTTCAAAACGATACATTTCAAAACGATACAATCAACTGCAACTCCAAAAGGAATGATAAAATAGAACAAATAAAAGAACAAATAAATATATGCACAAAACATGTTTTAAATTACATAAATTTGGATTGAGTAACTTCATTCAACTAAATTTATTTTAGTGTTTAGAAACATGTCCCGTACAAAGTGTTAACTTTATTGACTTATTTGTTATTTGTTATTATTATTATTATTATTATTATTCAAAGTTCATAGCGGGTCAAACCACATAATAACCACGACCACATTATTACAAAAACCACAAAGTGAGCAAAATCATTTGGCCAATCCACATATTAACCACTTTTTGGTTATTATGTGGGCATTTTGAGGTTTTTTCCCATCCACAAAATGAATTCCGTGCAGTTTGTGTGGAGGGAGTAGTGTGCAGTATTTTGTGTGCAGTATTTTGTGTGCAGTGGTAAAATTCCACGCGCGCGCCCGCCCAGACGTGTCTCAACCAGTATTTTGAGGAGGAGCAGTGCAGTGAGAGTGTTCCGCATTACGACCAACATTGAGGAGGAGCACACCTCCACGCGCGCCCAGACGTGTCTCACGCGCGCGCCCAGTTTGTGTGGAGGGAGTAAGTATTTTGTGTGCAGTTTGTGTGGAGGGAGTAGTGCGCAGTTGTGTGCAGTATTTTGTGTACAGTTGTGTGCAGTGGTAAAATTGTGGTTGAAAAAACAAAAATTAAAAAAAAATTCAATCATGTGTGGAGCAAATCTTACCCGCTTTGTGGAGGAGAGTCTGCAGTTTTGTCTGCAGTGATTTTGTGCAGTTTGTAATGGCATTCCACCACAGTCCACCACAGTGCAATGAGCAATGTGGAGGAGATTTGCACTTTGTGGAGGAGATTTGCACTTTGTGGAGGAGATTGCACTTTGTGGAGGTGGAGCAGTGGTAACACAATTATTTTTTTACTTGGCCGAAATGACGTCATAAAAAAATAATAATAATAAATAAAATAAATTGAAGTTGGCCATCAAAAAAAAAGTTATGGTGCTCCACCTCCACAAAGTGCAATCTCCCCAAAAAGTGCAAATCTCCTCCACATTGCTCATTGCACTGTGGTGGACTGTGGTGGAATGCCATTACAAACTGCACAAAATCACTGCAGACAAAACTGCAGACTCTCCTCCACAAACCGGGTAAGATTTGCTCCACACATACTACTCACAAAAGATATTTGAACAATATTTGCATCATCTTACAGATCTTGAATTATGTGACATTTCGTATACAAACATGACCCCAAACGGGCCGGGGTGGGAATACCGTGGTAAGTGCGCACTACGACAACAGCCTTGAGTCAAGGCTATTAAATATGTGACATTTCGTACACAGACATGAACCCAATCTGACCTCTCCTTCCGGTCGAAACCGGAAGTTTAAGTGAACAAACATTCTGAAGCACTTTTATAGGGTCCATGATATGGTATTTGGACATGCATTCAGTGGACGAAATTACTATTGACATGTGACCTTTTTAAAAATGTGACTGATGACGTCATCACACGCCCGCTGGCGACAGGTTTTGAAAAAAATAATTTTCTATCTGAAAAACCAAAGAAAATTTGAATATGACTTCTGTGAATAAAGTGACTAGTGACATCTTACCATTTCAAAAAATGTTTGATGACGTCATCAAAATTCAGAGCGCACCTAGCGACAGTTTTAAAAAGGGATTATTTTCCAATCTCAGAAATTGAACCAAAGCAGGTGCTGATGTTATATATTCATGATCATGAGGAAGTTTTATTGTGTCATATATATATGACCTTCAAATCGCCTGATCTGACCTTTACAGGAAGTTCAAATTCAACACATTATAACGCAAAATTGATATGTCTTTTAAATATGATATTGTTATTATAAAAAATGATACATGTTTGCAAAATATGATATTATCCCACCCCTCCACCCATACCATTTTTTTCTCAAGGACCATGCTTGCCCTTGGGAATTGGATTTAAGAAGTTCCTTACTGACATTACACTTTCGAACACATTCAAAGCAAAAAGAATGTGATTGTAATTGCATGTTTTTCATCAGGTGTTTCAAAATATATTTATGAAAAAACAAATTCCCCCCACACCTAACTTTTTAATTTTTTTTGGTATTTTTTGTAATAATTGAAAATCACAAAAACACAGATGCCCTGTTTGAGGCAGTACATGCTCTGTTTGAGGCAGTTGACCAGCAACTGGTTTCTCCCATTGATAGCCATTCTACAAATTATGTAATTAATATATTTCTTCTCCCATATTTTTCTACTTACAGTGCAACACAGCATAACTGTCCAAAAACTCGACTTGCGCCCTCTGTTGACAGTAGCAAGCTATGCATGTGAAAATTTCCATACCCGCATAAATTGACCCGATCTTTGATGACTACATGTATTGATAACAAATCAATATAATCCACAAATCATGTACACTAAAATATTTTGTATGTTGTGTAGCCAATTGGCCAAAAATGCTAAAAAATCGCATATATTTTCCCCAAATTTTAAGAGTATGCCATGCTAATATCAAAAGAGATATCAACATTGTGTCTTACAGACTTATTATACATCCTCTAATCTTGTGTTTTTTGCTTTTTTGTTTGTTTTTGAAAATCCAAGTTTTTTATTATTTCCTTTATATTGATGTATACTTTTTATGTATTATTTACCCATACCTCAAAAAGTAAAAAAAAAATTAATTCCTCTTACAAAGTTATTACAAATGACAATATAAATAAACTGTGAAAAAAAATGAAGGAAATCCACAAAGCCATTCTTGAGAAACTTCTATTTTACTGTTTTTTGTCTTTTTGATTTCGCGATATGCTAATTTATGCTAATTACCTCATTAAATATTTAAAAAATTATTTGAGTTTGTCTTGATGTGTACTTATTCATTTGTGAAAGTTTGAAGTTGGTAGTGCAAAACAAATTTAAATAACAGCCTAAAATGCTGTGTTGTGTATAATACCACCATTTGGACAGTTAATACTGTGGTGCACTGTAGCCTCAACTTCACATGCTCCTGATCCTGATACGAGCAGTGATGATGATGAACCTCCATCAAAGAAGCAGCATTTACTGCGATCCAGGTCTGGCTTTCCGTCTCAAGAACAACGCTCAAAGTATGTTCAGTATATCATTTGTCATAAAGAGAAATGGACTAGTACAAAACATCATTCTGGTCGTAGACGTAAAGAAGCTCTCGCAGCCTGCACAACAATTGAAGCTGAAAAATTAAAGAAGGCAGCCACGGAGAAAAACAATACTGACTTACTACTACACATTGGTCAAGATAGGAGATGGGCGCCAATTGGCCTATAAAAGGTTGAAGTAACTGGCTGCCATGTTGGTTCCCCCAAAGAGTCAAATGTTATGTTAGCATACAGACAATAACAACAATTGGTTCAGCAGCACTCGGCATTGTCGTCAGTCGGAAGCAATAAACCTGTCCGGCTGTCACGCATATGCCTTCTTTCTTATGGGAACAAAGATGGCGAACAACGAGCTTCAGCCAATTGGCGTGATCTCATATCCAGTTAGTATAAAGATCAGTGGGTTAATCGGATTGTGTAACAATTGAGATGTTTAGTACCCTTTATCACAATTGCGGTTTGTTGTGTTGCTACCAGGGATGTACAGAATACTCATAACAAAAAGTAATATTAAGTATGTTCAAGTGCAAGGGTTTATTTATATTGGCTAGATTATAAATTGAAAATTGTATTACATTAAACAAAATGTGCCTCATCTCAGTAATGAGCATCATTTGTAAATTCAGTCAAAAGATTTCTTATAGGGACAGTATATTATCACGATCAGAGCAGACTTTCAACAGGGCATGGAATCAGTGTCCTAGTTTAAGATGAACACGGTGACTGAAAAATACTGGCTCAATTATGCAGCAGCAATGGCAATGACCTTATCCTGTGGGTATTATTTTCAGTCACTGAGTTAATCTAAAACTAGCACTCCAATTCCAACTCGTAACAATTTTTTTCCCTTTTAAGTGAAAATCATGTACCAGGGTATAATTTAGCATTGTGTGTATTCATTTCTGGTTTTGAAAAAGTAAATGCATGTACATTTTATGCAGAGTTTGCTTATTAAGGCGTCTGAAGTGACAACAATTTATGACAACAACATTGCAAGATAACAAGTCAGACATTTTATGATTTGTAACTGCTCTTTTATTCTTCATATACGTGTATAATATTATTCTTTTGGAGGGTTACAATATTGCCAAGATTTATTACCATTTTGACAGGTCCATCAATGCCAAGATCAGGGCAATTATTTAAAAATGAAGTAATTAAGAAACTAATTGTTTTACAGAAATTCAACTTTACTCACTAAACTTTTGTGTCATCTAAAATGTTAGTCAGTCATTGAAACACTCTGGTTATTCCTGAATTTATTTATTTTGTATTTTTAAACCAAGTATAAACATCGCACCACCTTGGACATGTTTGTATCAGAAACATTAACAACTAGAGTACACAATAAGTTTATTTAGTTGAATGTCGCTTTTATTATTATTATGATTACTTTAATACAATGAGAAGGTTTGCTGAAAAAGAGTAAAGGTATGGACTTACAAAAATGTAATTCATACAGAGAAGAAATATCATGTGTGTATACATGTAACTTATTTTAGGGGTATTTTTTGATGGGACTAAAGAATAATAAACCCATGATAATACAAGAAATCTTATTTTTATTTTACAAATTAAGACTTAAATTCTATATCCCTTAATAAAATAGGGGAGGGAGTCATAAAAAGAGACTAATATAGTCTGTTTATCTCTGATGAATAGCAGTTTTCAGTATGAAGGCTTCCCGAGTTCCTACTGGTTTGATAAAATTGATATTTAAGTAAGACTAATTGCGGTGACACCATGTGAAATTCTCAATTGAGTAGTAATTAGTTCTGAAAAGAACTGGAGGTACAACTCGATGTTTCGATCAGTGTGGTCTGATCGTCGCAATTAGTCTTACTTATCCTCCTCTATGCAAAGCTACAAGTTTTACCTAAAATTGATATTTGATAATTCTGATAGATGGGGCGAATTTGTTTGGGGGCGAAAAATCTTGAAAAAACGGTCGATTTGGTTTTGGGGCAAAAATGTTCTCAAAAATCTATGGGCGAATTGCCTTGGGGCGAATATCTTTTTAATTTGCATGGAGAAACCCAATTCGCCCCCAAAAACTAATCTTTGAAACGAATTTACTCAAAAATAATCCAGCCACTTTTGCAAGGTGGAACAGCCAAAATGTTGTTCAGAATGTCCTAAAGATCCATTTCGGAGAGTTTCATCGAGTCTCCAGAAAGTCACTTTTTAGAGACATTTTGGCAGTATGTCCCATGGTCTATTTCGTCACGGGAGCGAAGACGTTGCTTGCAAACTTTGTCAGGATATTACCACGCGGAAGGTAGTTTGCTACTACGTACACATTCCCGTTACTCGCCACGGCCTTGCCGATACCCAGCTCCTTGGAATCTTTCCAGACCACTTGGGAAAAATGCCCTTGGGAAACAATTTCAGAAATGATGCTGATTTAAAAATATAAAAAAAGAGTCCCAATTATCGGACTTTTCAGTGTATCAGTAAAATGAAAGAGAAAATTTAATATAAAAACAATATAAAGATTGAAATAAAAATCACATCATTTGTGATTTTATTTAATAATTATTTCATTTCTTTTTTGCAACAAACATAAATGAAAACATATCATTGCATTGCTACATCAAACCAGCTTATACCAGCTCAAAATCACAGAAATTAATTTTGTACAAAACGTATATTGTGCATTATCGATATACAATCCGTGGTCCATGTATTTCTGTACACCGAAAAGCACATTCATAGTCATGTATATTTACGTATACCTGTATAAATTATTACATCGAATAATACAGTACATGTACATGTACATACACATGTACATGTATGTACTGCACGTGTAAATATCATGCATATGTAAATGCATATGTACTTACATACATGTGTTATGCATATGTACACATACCCAAACTCACTACACTGTGTACATCACTTAACCATAGAGTCTTATAGAGATCTCTATTATACTGATAATAGAGATCTTTATTAAACTGATGATGTGCACAGTGCAGCACGCGAGCCCACGTGCGTGACGTGAATCAACAAACCCCTCCTTTCTCATGGATATCATAGGTTTTCCCGCTCAATTTTGGCGAATAAGCAGCCAATTTAAACACTGCGTCATTCTGTTTCGCGCGAAATTGAATGCTGCTCAAAATCATCATTCAATTTCGTTTTATGAAGTAGGCTACTTGCGTTACGCGATTTAAACAAAATAACCATCCAACATAGCAATACACTCGAACAGCATTCAATTTCGCAGGAGCGTTTCGCGGCGTGTATTTGGTCATTGAAATTCATTATTGGACAGGCATTTGTGAAATTTGTGTAACTTATATTTGTGTACATAGCCATGTATAAAGGACTAAAACAAATACATAAAGGACTAAAAACAAATATATAAGTGGCCAAAAACAAATATATAAGTCTTGCACAGCGCCCTCTGTCAGAATATATAATGGTCGTGACGTCAATATTGCAGACGTCGAAGTTGTATGTATTGAAGACGTAAGTTTCATGGACGTCAGCCATAGTATGGTACCTTGTTTATACATGTTTGGCTACTAGACTGATCAGCAGCAGCACGCATGTCGGTATGAACGCATGCTATGTGATCACGTTTCTGAAGTTCAACACGCTGGCACGTTAGTAAGCAATTTTCAAATAGGTTTTCGTCTTCGTCATTCATTTTCAATGTCTACATTTTATTATTGAATCTTACCAGCTTACTTACCATCTTACTTGACACAACAGTCCACGAACGGTGGATATCATACAGGTTATCAAGCACGTCCTGGGCTAGATCTAACTGGGGTCGGCCTGGAGCACTGTTATGTATTACCGGTTAACGAATAATATCTTCAATCTGTTCAAACAGATAATATCTTTCATACTGTTCAAACAGTCTTGCACCTGATGTAAAATGTGGGATATTCTGGCATTCACTTCCTCTAAAGCCACTGCCTCATTATGGATATGTTGTGTCAAGTTAAGCGCATTTGCCAAAACACAGCCAAAACTCCCGGAAAATGGTGTTTTCGGCACGTTTTAAGCTGTAACTTGAAACGGTTTATTCTTTCGGAATATGTAATTTCAAACTATTAGCTATATTATCATACTTTGTTTTATTTATTTTGTTTTTGTGTTCAAATGGACCTGTCAAAAGCTCAAAAGGTAAAACTGGGCGTATTTTTGTGTGTGTGCGCGCTCGTTTTTGTCAACATTTTTGTCTCTTGATAGGAGTGTTGTTTACTCGCGAACTACACGGTATATTAAAAAGTTCCCTCCACTTTATTGAAGCTGATTTTGTTCTTTTTTTTGCTTTTTATTCTCCTTCTTCTCGGTAAGATTTATCCAACACAAAAACACAGTTGCAAAGTTCACAGCACTTAACACATACTTAGACCTAAACATGTAGTTGTAAACTACGTTGTGACATCATAGCGAGGTCATCAGATATCGAATTAATATATCAAAAAATCATATCTCATGAACCACAAAAGATATATTCACAATCTTTGCATCATATTAAAGATCTTGAATTATATGACATTTCGTTTACAGACATGACGCCAATCTAACCTCTCCTTCCGGTGGAAACCGGACGTTTTAGTGAGACAAAAATATTCTGAAGCACTTTTATAGGGTCAACCGGAAGTTGAATATTTAAAAAAATCTTATCTCATGAACCACAGAAGATGTTTTCACAATATTTTCATCATCTTAAAGATCTTGAACTCAGTCACATTTTGTTCCATAGGCATCACCCCAATCTGACCTCTCCTTCCGGTCGAAAGCGGAAGTTTAAATGAAGAAATATTCTGAAGTACTATTCTGTACATGTGTTTGTACAGGCCATTCCGCAAGCACACAGCCGTTCCCCACACATAGGCCTATCATTTGTGCACACAGGGCAAACGTCATCATTGCTCACTTGCTTGAACCTACAGTTCACCCAAACACCTAGTTTTTGAAAATACAAAAACTTACGTCTAGTATATATTTGTTTTTGGTCTTTATATATTTGTTTTTGGTCCTTTATATAAAAATTTGTTTTTGGTCCTTTAGGCCTATATATTTGTTTTTGGTCCTTTAGGCCTATATATTTGTTTTTGGTCCTTTAGGCCTATATATTTGTTTTTGGTCCTTTAGGCCTATATATTTGTTTTTGGTCCTTTAGGCCTATATATTTGTTTTTGGTCTTTATATATTAGTTTTTTGGTCCTGTCGCACGAACACCTCTTGAAATTGTGCGATTTTTTTTCTTCTCCTCGATGAGACTTATCGAACAAAAAACATAGTTCCAAAGTTTGCAGAGTCTTCGAACTTGACAAAAATTTAAAGGGGGACTGACATGGATTTAAATCAAACAGTTAAATATGTGATCGTTTTATTCTTTTATATCAGTAAAAGATCAATAAAATTTTTGTTTTGTGTTTTTATTGTTTTTGAGAGTGTTATTTTACCATTGTAAAAATGCCCCCCACTTTTACGCCCTGCACGGAGGAGCTGTTCGTGACGTCATGTCGGGAAGAGAAATTCGGCTCAAAACTCGGCTCAAAATGATCGCTGCACAAAACTATGTGAGCCGATGGACCTGACCACTGTACTCTTGTCAGTCGAACTTTGCTCGTCCAAATACGGCGATTTTTGGGTCACTTGGGAACAGATGAAGGCTAACACCGTCTTTGGTGGTGTTGCTGCATCCTGCAGAAACACATCTTCCCGGCATTTTATTAGTTCCGGAAACAAAAATCACAGAAGAAATGAAATCGACGCTACGTGTGTGAAACGTTTGTATGTATATGTACATCATGTACACATCAGATCTTCCCGACCTTACGTCACATATCTTATGCAAATGAAGCTTCCATCAAACACTTCAAACATTGTTTTAAAATACTTGTACTCATAAATCAATGATTAAATAGACACAGGTGTGTCTCAAAAACAATATTTTATTACAAAACGCCTTAAGTACACACACAATGAAGGATGTCAGTCCCCCTTTAAACCAGTGGTAATTTAGTCACATACGGCTCGTCATAATGTTGCACACCGTTCAATCGCTAGTTCTATACATCTTGATTTAATATGGTTAAGATCATATATTAAGGAGTCATTTCTGTAGTATATATCTCCTTTCGCAAATACACACTTGAACGGTGTTCGCAAACCACGATGACGAGTTGTCGTGTTCCCCTCTGAGCACGAAGCGGGTCTGTGATGATGCCATCTTGGCTTCTTGTCTCCGATCATTGATGAACGTTCCTCCTTCCCATTTGTGGAAGTTGGAGGAGGGCAACACATTCCGAGGTTTTTTTTTTTTTAATTTTAATTTTTTTTTTATATCAAACGACAGGTGAACTTGAAAAGCTAACTCCGCCGACATCATATTCTGTGAAAATTACGCAGTTAAATAATGCCGGTCTTGTTAATTCTTATTAAGCAAATATTAATCTTACATGGTTAGGTTGCGATACACATTATCATAAAAAACATTTGTATTAATAATCATTTCAGTCGCAGTTGATTGAAATTTTTACTGAATAAACGAGGTTTTTCAAGAACCTATGAACGAACGTCCACTCATGTCATCAAAGACACATGCCGCTGGGAAAATGAGCTTAGAGCTTCACGTGTAGTATGTTTTGTTATCCTCATAACTTATAAATGCATAATTTATACAAATACATTTAGTTTGAATTTTAAAAAGAAAATTTAAGAATATAAATAAGAATAATCTTACCTGTTCCAGATTGAAATCCAGAACTACCAAAATTGTAGTTTTCCACCTCTGAGTACCACATTGCACTCACTTCTCGACCTGATCATCAAGTGAATAAGAAAAACGATGAAAATATAGCCACGATTACAAATTCTTTTTACAGAAGAGGAAAAACAACCAGGGAGGGGTAATTATTTAAAAGTTTCTTTCTAAAATACCTTAATTGTTATTTTAATTTCCTGTAAAATGACAGGCAAGCTAAATATAGATTAGACTGGTGAAATTCTTGCGTCGGGTGATTTTGCCTTTAGCCCTACACCAACGTAATGTACGGTACTGAAGCACCGTATACTCGGTTCTTTCTGAGTGTAGTTTTTCACTGACACTATAACTTGAGCACTGAGTAGGCTACACATTGTTTCATACATTACCTAACAAAATATCACAACTCACAAAGTATAAATATCGTGATTTTTGTTTTGAATTTTCCTATTGTAAAGTTATTTTCACACCGTGAATTTAACCTTTGAACCATGTAGTTTTGGGGAACAAACTTTAGAATGTGGTTGATTCATTTACCATTTTGATAAGTGAAAATCTTGCACAAAATCGACCTATTCCAAACGTTGTTTATCATTAAGGATACAGGGGAGGGCTGATGGGGTGAAATCACATTCCCTCACTGATCTTCGCTTCCATCTTTAGCCTCACACCCTCCATATTTTCTAGAAATAGCTCTATCTGTAGTTTAACAAACCTCAAAGAAGATACTACGTCTGTGTTTTCACTATTTCAAACAGTTAAGGTTTGAGTACTTAAGAGTTGTCAAAAAAAATAATAGTTTAACAATCTGTTTTTAGGTGCGTGAATGTTTTTGACGGAGCAAAAAGTGTAAATTAAATGTTGAGCTAAATTACGGATAAACCTGGTCTTTGACGAATATTCTGTATTTAAATATCAAATGATAAGATTAAAAAAAGGAAATTGACAGTAAAATAACTGGGTAAATCTTTCACGAACTAAGAGTAGCCCCTCTCAGATTTGTGGGTCCACCCCAGCAAATGGAGGTGGGTACTAATGACATCAGGTCATATAATCCATACCTGAGTAATCTGTGCGCCCCCCAAACATGGCGAGGTTTTCACCAACGTCGTTTGAACTGTGCTGCAGTGAATTAATACTGGCCAAGTGATCGGCCCATCTCTGCGCCAGCGCATTCAGGTCTTTGCTGAGTTTGAGAGGTGGGGCGCGATGTTTTTCCCGAAATCTGTGTGTGGGGGGGGGGGGATACAATACATGAGAATTGGCCTCTGTGCAACAATAGTGATGTCTAAACAACCAAATGATAACATTTTTACATGAAATTTACTTTGTGATTACGATGATTTTTTTGGTCTAAAGTTATATCATTCTACTGAAATTCTGAGAACATGGTGTGGACCAATATTGATTTCAAAGTCCCAGAAGTGTTTTTTGTACTATTTGTTCTTGATGTCCATTAAGTTCATGAATGCGAATATAATGAGCAAACTAGAGAAAGGTCAGCACGGAAAGTAATCCATCATTGATCACATAATTTGTTGGTACAAACTGATCTCTCGTAACATCCCAAAAGGATTCCACATTCAAAATACAACAACAACAATCAACCGATAAAACAAACAAACAATGAAGCAAGCACGAAGACAGACAAACCAACAAAACATCAATCAACGTGACAAACAAAATAATGAACAAATAATATAACTATAACTAACAAATAAGTCAACATTTTGAGGATGTTGGTTTTCTTCCTCCATCGTAACAACAAATCAACTTACTGGTTATGCGCTAAAAGAGCATCTTCCTGGAACACGGTGGGATCAGTGCGTCCTATACAAAACAAAATGTTTAAAAAATGTTATGCCTACAATTATTTCTTTTTATAGAAACATTAAATATTTTTTTCTTTTCAAAAACCTCTACCATGAAGAAATGAAATTGGAATCCGTATTAAATTGTAAAGCTCTTATTGACTAGAGTCTTGGCGAGTCCAAGTTTTGTTTTGGACAGAGCCGTATATTGAGAGAGTGCGCGAAATGAGGGGAACCAGTTTTTGTTGGTCACGTGGTCCACTGACGTCATATTTTGCCTGAAGTACTGATCTAATGGTACATTTTTGGGGTATATACAATACACTGTAAAAATAGGGGTGTTAAAAAGTACACTTGTGTTGTGTTTAAAACTATTTCCACAGATTGGGTTCTGTACATATCGCCTGATTCTTATAAAGTATATATGAATTTACAGACAATTTGTCTGAATAACAACAGTTAATATAGCTTTTCTTCCGTTGTTGTTATCATTTTTACGGTGTATATCTTTCATGCTCCTTGAATAACAACCGTTAGGTAGAACGGGTCTCACCGTAAATACAACAACAACAACAACAACAACAATAAATTACTTTATTTCTTTGCTGGTTATTTATTAGTTTGCATTCTAATTCGACTGGGTTTCACTTAAATTCCTAACCTTGACTGCTGATGTCAATACAAAAATATTTTAGATTAATTTGTATTTCTTAATATAAATGTTTATATTTCATTGCATAAACAAATTATATAAATAAACAGCCATGTTCCAGATCATATGTACATATTCCCGTTTCCCCGTTTTCCAATGAAACAGTATTCAAAAATCTCCAGTCAGCCTGTAATAAAGATACTGTATGATGGATCCTTGGGTTATCATCAGTCTTATAAAGCACTTCATAATTCGGTTGAAGTTTCCTTAAGACGCATTTAAGTGTCTGTTAAAAGGAAAGACTCATGTTATTCAATGAATTAAATAATGTGTTTTCTAATTAAGTGTTTAGTAAGTTACATGCTACAAGAATACCACCTCCATTACAACTCCTATCCTTACGGAAAATGTGCAAAGATGAATCCAGGATCTCGGATGAATGTACTTTATCGTCCAGCCAGGTTCCAGTTCCGGTAATTTGTTTGTGATGCTACGAGCATTGAACAAAAGGCATTTTATCTCATCGGAGCTTCTCTGCAAATGATGAAGTATCGTTGCTGGTATGGAAGATAATTGAAGGTCAGCAGAAACATCCAGGTTACACGAAGATGGGCTGCAGTACTAGTAAACAGCTTGGACATACCCATTTAAAAGAAGCAGAGTCATGCAGGTGTCTGAACTCCCTTCGAGATATTCTGCCACATTTAATGTGACATTCCTTACAGTATATGCCACATTCTAAAGCTCGATGGTTACATGCAACAGATTTATCACAAACAGTACATGATTTTTGCACAGGACCAGGGTTTGGGTGAATGTTACCAGCTAAGATGCCAAAGTTCACATTGAAAGTAGCCGAGTGGTTACTGCAGTAATGTGCCGTAGAACCATATTTTATTGTGAATATGTAAGTTCTGATACTAGGTCTACTTGCAAAATAGAAGTTTGTCCAGCGTGTCAAGAATGACTATTATATAACAATGTGGCATAAAATGTATACTTAAAGTATTGCGCAAAGTCAGTGTTGCAAGCACTGCCAAAAAAAAACGACTCTGCAATTGAAAGACCATTGCCAGTCAAGTCCTCCTGGTATTGCATATGCATAGTACAAATATAAAAGTAAGCGTGATAGATAGTGCACAGTTTAGGTTGACGAGTATAGTCTCCATTTTGAGCGCTACCAAAGAAAAATAACATCAACGCTAAAATCTGCTGGCCGTAGAATTACTGCAAAAGTATACCCTGGTATATAGTGGATGGAATGTCCATTGTCAAACTCCGCTTGTAAAGAGTAAAGTCAGCAATCGTGGTAAATATGAACCTTAAAAAACCTCACATACCTACCATTTCTGTACTACTCGCCACTGGAAAAATGTAAATATTAAAGATTTATGTCATGATATTGAATCTCAACTGGAAAATGTAAACCTTGAAGATGGTGAGCTGGATTCTTGTGTCAGTCTATTTGAATCTACTGTCCGTAACATCTTGGATGATCATGCTCTGCAAAAAACTCGAACTGTTAAACTACAATCTGAATCCCCCTGGTTCAATGATGATATTCGTGCTGCAAGGAAAATCCGTCGTCAACTTGAACGAAAATGGCGTGACAATGGGAAACTTGGAGTACATCGGCAAGAATACTGTAACCAACGTGATATTGTGAAGAACATGATTAACCAGGCAAAAATAACTCACTACTCATCTCTTGTGGAAGAGAGCTCTGGCGATCAGAAAAAACTCTTTAACATTGTTGAAAAGCTGCTTCATAAACCTAAACTCCAGTGCTTCCATCTACACACTCCGATCAGGACCTCGCAAATGCATTTTCAAACTTTTTTGTCACAAAAATTGAGAATATCCGTCGTTCTTTTCCCCCAGTATACCTGCCATTCTACTCACAAACACCGTCACGCAAGGATACACAATGTAGACTGTCTATGTTTGAGCCTACTAGTGTTACGGAGATCAAGAAACTCATCATGAAATCGCCATCAAAATCATGTAAACTTGATCCAGTACCAACTTCGCTAATAAAACAAAATATTGATGTGTTTGCTAAGTATATTACAATTATTGTAAACAGATCTCTTTCTTCCGGTTGTTTCCCTAATAGCCAGAAGGTTGCTCACGTTAAACCACTCCTGAAGAAACCCAATTTGGACAAGGAAGTTTTCAAAAATTACCGACCGGTAGCGAATTTAAAGTACCTTGGAAAAACAATCGAGCGAGTTGTTTCATCACGGATCTCTGACCATGTTCGTGCTAATAACCTGTCGGACACATTTCAGTCAGCCTATAAACCATTTCATGAAACGGAAACTGCTCTTCTCCGCGTCAACAATGACATTTTATCTGCCATGGATGATGGAAAAATCACTGCATTAGTTTTGTTAGACTTAAGCGCCGCTTTTGACACGGTCGATCACAAAATCCTTCTCTCCTGCCTTCAATATCATCTTGGAATACATGACACAGCCCTGGATTGGTGTAGGTCCTACCTTTTAAATATGCCCCGAGCCTGTTATTCTTGACTATTCTGTACCCCCAAGGCTCCGTGCTCGGTCCACAGTGGTTTACTGTTTACAGTTTATACGTTTCCAGTTCGTGATATCATTTTGAAGTATAATTTAAATTACCATGTCTACGCTGATGACACGCAGCTTTACATTACTTTTAAATCTTCTCAAGAATCGAAGTTGGATGAGACAAAACTTCCTGAAATTGAACTACGAAAAAACAGAATTTGTTCTATTTGGATCACGTCAGCAATTGTCTAAAGTTTCTCTTCCATTTATTACAATTGGTGACTCGCAGATAACCCCCTCATCATAAGCACGTAATTTGGGTGTTATATTTGACTCGACAATGACTTTAAAACCTCATATCTCCAACATTGTTCGCATATCATCATTTCATGTCAGAAATATTAGCCGAATAAGGAAATACTTGAATAAAAGTGCTGTTGAACAAATTATACATGCGTTTGTCACATCACGGCTCGATAACGGGAATGCTCTCCTCTACGGTCTCCCGAAGAATCAAATATCTTGTCTTCAGCACATACAAAACACAGCAGCTCGTGTTGTGACTTTGTCCAGAAAGTCATGCCATATCACGCCAATCTTGAAAAAACTGCACTGGCTTCCTGTTTCACAGAGAATTGTTTTTCAACTTATGCTAATTGTTCACAAATCTTTTAATAACATTGCTCCAATTTATATTTCTGAACTGCTTAAAGTCTACACTCCATCACGCACTTTGCGCTCCAGCAACATGTCACTCCTAAAGGAACCAACTTCAAAACGGAACTGGGGTGATAGGTCTTTGTAGCAGTCAGAAACAGGCATCATAATATTTTGATGAGAAATATATCTTACATTTTATAACCAAGGCCACGATATTAAAAACTCATTATTTTTACAATTTTTTTATTATTACAATTTTAATGAGATAATTCAGATTTCTAATCCTCGATGGGCATGATTAAGATGGAAATATTCATTTAACTTTTTTATGTGTGTTGGTAAAAGTTGTTTATTGGAGTCGTGATGAGAAATATATCTTACATTTTATAACCAAGGCCACTTTATCAAAAACTCATTACTTTTACAATTTTTTTATTATTACAATTTTAATGAGATAATTCATATTTCTGATGGTATGAAATCCTCCGATGGGCATGATTAAGATGGAAATATTCATTTAACTTTGTGTGTGTGTGTTGGTAAAAGTTGTTTATTGGAGTCGTGTCGCTATTTTTGGTGATAGCATTTTTGGAAATAGGGGTGATTTATTATTAAATTATCATAATGGCTGTTTTAAATTAAATATATATTTACGGTATTCGAGAGGTCGCGGGTTCGAGTCAGGCATCAGCCAATTTTTCTTTGCTCGCTACCCGTTTATATATATTTGACCTCTGCTTTCTGAAATTAATTAATAGTGCCGTTTCTGCTCTGTGGCACTTAATAATAATTCTAAAATACTCTATCATTTGACGCTAGTTTTAAACCCACACTAGCTTTTAAAAAAAATATGGTGTAGATCAGAGGGTATATTGATTCAGCAGAGTTGTAACCAATTCATTTTCTTTCTAACCAAGTCAAAATTTTCATTTCAAATATTACTAAAATAACAATGAAAAAACTAGAGGTTAAGCTGACATGGGTTTCGGATGTATTGATAATATTGGGCACTGATGTCCCAAGTTCTAGTCGGACAGATACGATAAAAAGTGTCATTAAGTATTGTGCACAGTTTGCCTACCATTGGCATATGTACTGAAAGAAGCAGTGAAGCGATAACAGATTAACCAATCAGGCTACACTCCACCACCAACACCAACATAATTATGAATATGGATGAAGTGAACTGTATGAGCCAGCAAGCCCCCTGTTGTTTAAGCCTATTAGTAAACCAAGATATAAACAAAGGTGATAATTGGCTCTACCAGACTGATACTGGGATCAAGAAGTTTGACCTTGGCTGGAGTACAGTGTTGTACCATGGTACAATGACTTAGGAAATCCAGCAATTAGGATAGACCCAATGGTGAACCTTATGTCATGACGGAAAAACCCTAATGGTGTACCATATAATGTAGTTGTTTGAGTTGGGGATATGCCATAAAATACAAGACAAGTCCACGAACGGTCAGATGGAAATACAAAAACATCAAAACACTAATCATGAATAAACTGCAAATTTTACGAGTCATGGTACTATGATAACAATTAACAAAGATAATACACATAAGTAGTTTACATAGAACAATTTTATAGGTACATTTTAATTTTATATTTAAATGCATTAAGTGTAGACGAGTTTCTCATATCACTGGGAAGCTTGTTCTAGTTGATTGCACCAGCTAGTATATCGAATTGTGTGTTGAAATATTTGTGTCCTGTGTTTTGGAAGATGAATATGTTTTGGTTGAAGTTCTGGTGTTGTAGTTATGACTGTTGTAACTAAATTTGAAGAGCTCTTGCCAATTGAATTGAGAATTTATTTTTTGACCCAAGAGCAGTCAAATCTATTATTCATGGGATAATAATAAACTACCGGTATCGGACAATATTGGAGAATACTTTAATATGTGGATATATAATTATATATTCACAAATGAATATTATTCAATAATAATATTCTATTCTGGACTTGGACTATTAGGCCAAAACAAGTCTCTGGTTTCTGGTCTCCGCGCGCGTCGCCTCAGACCCAGATGTCGGCATTTTTATATATTTATTTATTTATTTTTGCTATGAAACGATGTCCAATTGCAGCCAAAATTGTTGGATCGATTGGAATTCTGCTGTGCTGTGCTCACCGCTGCATGCAGAGCGACAAGTAGTTTGTGCACATGCGCCTTTTTTCTGCTCTGTATAGCGCCCTCTATTGGTGTTGTTTCACCAACTTTAAACAAGGTTTCGTCTTTTGAAATTTGGCAAGTCGACTGGAGGTGTACGATCAAAGTGAGTGCAAATGCCAAATGACCTCAATGAACAAAGATCACACATCAATCTACAGTCATGGCTTTACAAGATGACATGTTTCTGAGTGAATTCATCGAAACCCGAAGTGTAAAAAGCGTCTTCAATGTGCATCAAATATTGAGCATATTCTGTTAAATTTTACAGATCGAGAGAAGCTAATTATTGGTCCATTTTTGACGTTATTGTACGTCTTTCATGAATTTTTTTCTTGAAAAATCAAGCATAGGAGGGTAGTTAAACTCACGAAGAACAGTTTCATGGTGATTATACCTGAGCAAACCCAAGTAACGGCCTCTGGGCAGCAATTCAAAAAAGGTGAAATATTGCTATTGATTACATCTTCGCTGTTTAAATAATGGATTTGGAGTGCATAGAAAGGAAAAAAATCCTTAAATTAATTTAAAATGGAAGAGTGAACAGAATATATGTATTAAATATTGGTTCATATTGGCTTATAAACTCAAATTATTCCCCGTTTTTTTTATATTCTAACGTTATTAAAAAATTATTTAACCCCCCTTACAATGAAAACGCCCACAATCTAATCCGTGTGTGCATGCACACGCATACACAATGATGTCATCCCCAAAACCGTAACGGGTTCCCCAGAAATCTTTTGTTTAACAACGCTAAAGCCGCAGGGGAATCCCACCGTTTAAAAGTTAGCTACTGGGTTTGCTCAAATAACAAAGTAATAATTAGTTAAAATAAGAGTTCTTTCACCTATCATACTTTTTATGTCTCAAGGAAAATTCATCATCAGGAAGAAAATCCGCTTTGAAATATTACCTTTTTCAGCGTGCGCGCTCTTGTCAAGGGCCAAAGTTGTGCACAAAAAAACTTCAAGGAAATTCGCCCGTTTGCCCATATTGCTGTAATGTTAGTTCAATATTTGCAGACGACATATTCTTTCTAATCCTATTGGTTAAAAATTCTCTTTGAAATTAATTTTCAGTATGTAACAGGCGTTTTTATCAATGAACTCCGCGACGGAAAAAAAAGTAAAGGTCACGTTATGAATATGCATTTTTGTATGACCCTTCAAAATTCTCGCGCATGCGCCCAAACCACATGTCGCCTGCAGAGCATTTTGAACAGCGGTGTGCTTTAGGCGAATTTTTCACACAGGTGTATGAACGTTTTCCCAATTTGTGAGGCTTCTCTTAGCCACCACACATTGTATATGTGAAATTTGTTCCCCGCGTACACAATGTAAAAAAAAAAAAAATTATTGTTAAGAAATAATAAAGTTGTAAAAAAAATACTATATCCTTGATGAAATGTTGTCACCCTGATCCTTACGCAATGGTAGTTTTAAAATCTTTAAGGACAAATGTCATCTTTTGTATTGAGATATGACAGCCCAGACAATTTGGTTCAAGTTATGCTGTTATAGGAAAGCCTTTCTAATTATTTACAGCTATCTCAATGTCTTGAACAATTTAATCATACTAATGACCACGGTCCCCCTCACAAACCTCATGCCCCACCCTCACCCCGACCTAAGCCCCTGCTCCCATTAACAAATCTTTGTACAGTAAACCGATGCACACATACATGCATTTCTGGAGCCCAGTTTAACCTCTTCCCCACCCTGAATCTGTGCTTTCACCCTTCCAATGTCAGCAATTTCCCTTATTTACTATAAATACGAAAGTATTGATCGGGTGCTTTCTTACACATAGAAACAAAACATGCTATATTTAGCTTGTTTCTAAAAAATTATTATTAAAGCATTATTAAGCTGCCCCAGTTGTACTGATGTCAAATTTAAAAAACGGGTTTCATAAGCATCCAGCAGTGAGCCATGGCTCCGCCTTTCTATTTTATGTATAAGAGAGCGAGTCTGAATATAAGGGTGCGAGATTTACAATGCCTTTATTCTCGCTATGATAAGACTGATTTTAGTTTAAGTATAAGAGAGCGAGTCTGAATATAAGAGTGCGAGATTTACAATAGTTTTATTCTCGCTATGATGAGACTGATTTTAGTTTAAGTATAAGAGAGCGAGTCTGAATATAAGGGTGCGAGATTTACAATGGTTTTATTCTCGCTATGATGAGACTGATTTTAGTTTAAGTATAAGAGAGCGAGTCTGAATATAAGGGTGCGAGATTTACAATGGTTTTATTCTCGCTATGATGAGACTGATTTTAGTTTAAGTATAAGAGAGCGAGTCTGAATATAAGAGTGCGAGATTTACAATGCCTTTATTCTCGCTATGATCAGACTGATTTTAGTTTAATAAGAGAGCGAGTCTGAATATAAGGGTGCGAGATTTACAATGGTTTTATTCTCGCTATGATGAGACTGATTTTTTGTTTGTTTTAAGTATAAGAGAGCGAGTCTGAATATAAGAGTGCGAGATTTACAATAGTTTTATTCTCGCTATGATGAGACTGATTTTTTTGTTTTAAGTATAAGAGAGCGAGTCTGAATATAAGGGTGCGAGATTTACAATGGTTTTATTCTCGCTATGATAAGAATGATTTTTAGTTTAAGTATAAGAGAGCGAGTCTGAATATAAGAGTGCGAGATTTACAATGCCTTTATTCTCGCTATGATGAGACTGATTTTTTGTTTGTTTTAAGTATAAGAGAGCGAGTCTGAATATAAGAGTGCGAGATTTACAATAGTTTTATTCTCGCTATGATGAGACTGATTTTAGTTTAAGTATAAGAGAGCGAGTCTGAATATAAGGGTGCGAGATTTACAATGCCTTTATTCTCCCTATGATGAGACTGATTTTTAGTTGCGAGTCTGAATATAAGGGCGCACGTTTTGTTGTTGACAACTCCAACAGAATTTAAATTCGCTAGATATAGCCAAATTTATTGAACATTTTTTAGCTGATGGGGTGGAGATCACGGCCCCAAGGTCACTTTTGACATAAATTTTGGAATTAAAGAATTTCCTGTACGGAAAATTAATACTATACTTAAATAGAGTAGTATTATTCCGACTGTCCAATAAACATTTTCCTGAGTCGGACAAACAATGCAAAAAACTGATAGGCCTTTTATTCAAGATGTTTCTGACAATAACCAGGAAGCCAACTTATCAGACTCTCACAGCTTCGTCCTATTATTTCCCAATAGAAATGCTCAAACAGAATATCCAGAATGGGTAAGATGGATGTTTATGATTTAGTTAGATAATTCGACGCAACTAATAAAGTTAAATACACCATTTGGAAAACCCTCCTTATTCAAAAACCAATCCGTCCGCCAGCTCATAATTCCAGCAACTTATGGTGTTTGGATTTCGGTGAAACTTGTATTAAATGCGAGTATTTAATCTTGAGGTCCATGTGAGCCTGATGGGCCACTTATCATAAACAAATTGAATTGCAGACCTAAATTTCCCCTTACAATAGTCATCCAAAACATTAAATTATGCACTATAATAACTGAACTGTAGGGTGCAGAAACATTATGACGCCATAACGCCATTTTTATTGATAACTTGGCTTTGAGCTGCCTTGTGCGTTTTAATTTGAATAGTTCGCAGGCAAGAGCTTCCCCGACAAATGGTGGCCAGGTATTTGGAAAACGGCGATGGCATACAGCCTCATACGGGCACTTTTCTTTACGCGCATCCCAACATTAGGGAAACGAGCCCAGTCTAATGTCACGGTCGCCAACCCCCGATTCTATGGGCGGCCAAAAGGGCCAAAATTAAAAAAATGTCCAACATAGACATTAAGAAGCCCACAAAGGACAAAAAACAGCCAAAGAACAAAATTATCAATATAAAGACAAATTAAAATGGCAAGAAGACAAATTTTTATAACGAAACGACAAGAGGACAAATTTACAAAAAGACAAAGTCAAAATCAAGCAAAGGACAAAACGACAAGAGGACAAATTTTCAAAAAGACGAAGTCAAAATCAAACAAAGGACAAAACGACAAGAGGACAAATTTACAAAAAGACGAAGTCAAAATCAAGCAAAGGACAAAACGACAAAAGGACAAATTTACAAAAGGACAAAGCCAAAACTAAACAACCGAAAGACTAACGCTAGTCGAATACAGACGTTGTTTGGCAAAACCATAAAGGACAGTCACACACACAAGGACGTTTTCCCAATCGAACAAAGGACGATCGCGAGAGGACAAACTTGTTATGTCTAACTAATGTTTGAACGCTGGGGGCGCTGGCGCTACATGTATCCCCTGCCTAGCCTGCTGGCTGCATGCGCTCAGCGCCTAGAGCGCCGGCCTGGGTCGTCTGGGTGCGCTGCCTGCATGCCGTAATGGCGGCTCGCGTTGTCGCTGCTGATGTTGTCATCAGGAATATACGAAGCCGAGTTGATCGACTGCATGCATCCATTGCAAATGGCGATAATACTGTAGGTATTATTCACTACAGGTTGGATAGTCTATGCAGGGATATTTTGCAATATCGGGAATATCTTCCAGATTATGAAGAGATATCAAATTGTGTATTGCATGTGTTGAGCGCAATTTTTGAAGATGCGCAGTTTTAAATTTGCGCGCGCAATTTTTAAAATCTGCGCGCACGCATTTTTTGAAAATCAAGTTTGCGTGCGTAAATTTAAATTGCGCGCCACGGACACGATATGCTATTTATACTGACACGAACTACATGGTATTGGTAGACATGAATTTAACGTCGGCGTCAGATGCATGGCGGCCGATGTTACGGCAGCATCATGGCGGTAGTAGATGTCGACGAGTTCTTGTAGTAGATGTCGACGAGTAGATTTACGAGTTCTGTAGAGGTCAGTTTCCGTCAGACTCCTCTACAAGCCTGACAGTTAGAAGAGAAAAAGGAGACAAAATTATAGCCTATTTGAAGGGGTTGGAACTCTCTCCCAGTCCTACGACTACTTTCAAAAATTTTGTGAAAAATATGTTGTGACATTGATTGTCTTGTGTACTATATTATAAAGCGAATAAATTTTACGATGTGAATGTTATTGCATATACTTTGTCACATGTCCCTGTGGTGATGTTGAATTGACCTACAAATATAATCTGTTATCCTCACCTGAGATGCTGTGCTTCTACCTTTATGAATTTTGGCTTTAAAGTTGGGTCATGTTTGGCTTGACAAGGGGAAAATACATTTTCGGATGTGTTTTTTCATAGGGAAATATCTAAACCTCTGAACGGCTAACTTCCCAAATTTTAAAAGAAAATGTCAGATTACGAAGCAATCTATAATTTCGCATTCTTCACACACATCTGAGAGACTACTGGATAAGATTTGTTCATTATAAAGTTAAACGATATCACACTATTAAAGGTCAATGGGAGATTATGTTGTCACATGGTGCACGCGTCCGAACTTTTACGCGGAGGAACTAAGTACTGAACAAACATACAATGCCAGCCTCGGTCCCGACTTTTTTTTCTTCTTTTATGTAGACAGACATTGCCATCATCTTTATAATTTTAGTAGAGAAAATTAATTGTTTTAATTTCCAACAAATTAGGGAACGAGAATGACAATTCCTGTGTACAAAAAGAAACAATGGGCAGCACGTTGATCGATCGCGATCACTATACAACCCCTGACCAACATTGCCCTTTTGCAGTCCAAAATTTACATTCTGAAATAAAATAAAAAAATTCAAGGATCCCCCTTTTTGACTCATCTTAACAAAGATATTAGAACAAACTAAAATTCCCATTGAAAATCATAACGACAATGGCAATTTCGGACTGCAGGAAAAAACAATCTAGTCGGACTTCAGATTATAAGTTATAACGCCCCCACACGTTCAAAAATACGGGCAATAGCCTTTCCATTTTTGATAAACAAACCGCACTGGTGCATGGGCGGCCAAAAGTTACAAACACTTGAATTTGTTGTTAACAGAAATTGTGATCCAAATCAAAATGTTAGACGAATCTTTTGAAAGGTAAATACATCATCTTATTTATTTGCTTGTTCCTAATACTAGATTCAGTACTGTTTTAAATATTTTCTAAAATTTTTGCAAAGGTTTGTCATTCTGTTTTTGTTTTACGTACTGGTTTTCCATACTTTTGCAAAACCTTGCATATCCCATGCTGGGTAACTATTGATTTCTATCTAGCTGTTTTAGATTTTCTTTTGGAATAGTTCATGTTTTTGTTTACCAATTGTTCAGTGTTATTTCTCCGAAAATTGTTTGGGTTATTTAAGTAAAAACTAAAATCAATACTAGCAAAACCCTCTGACTCTCCCCTTCTCACATCTCCCAATCTCAGAGTCTCCCCCAAAAACAATTAATCCACAATGACATGACTTAACGCAGTGTACTAACAAAATTAAATTCATAATCATCTATCACATGTGTGTTTTTTTTAAGTTTTTTTTTTAAATCAAACTAATAAATTGTTAATAAATTACCTAATTAAAAATTTGACTGTAAAAAACATAAAAATTTGACAATTTCATATGTGTTTGGTGTATCTTTATAAAGTACGAAAGTGCTTGAAATATATAGCATGAATTAACTCCTGCCCCTCTGCATCGGAACTCTATGTCAAAAACCTATTGTTGATAAAAATGTGTGACTCGTATCATTATATAGTCGAGTTCGAGGCTCCAAAAATGCTACTCCTAGACTTGAGTCATAATACTTTGAGCAACATATTGCACGCATGGTTAAAACTCCACATACAGTAAATGTACAGTAAATAAAAACAAATTAAAAAAAGTAGAACAAATTGTACCACCTTCACTAACTGTAAGATCAATACATTGTTTGTATCTGACATAAACGTTCTTTGCACATTTGTTTGTGTTATTCTTTTTCTATGTTCTCATGTTATTATAGGATACAAAACAGTTGATGGCTACCTCATTTCCCAAGGTGTGAGGGTGCAGAGACAGAGAATCCGGGATAGTCTTTACCGGGGAGGCGATTTTTTGTTTTTGTATGCAGAAATTGCCATTGACCAGATTTCAGCCAATCACGCGTAACTTTTTATGTGTGACGTTGAGAACTTCATGAATATGTATAGGATGCATAAACTTCTCACGGGCCGGCGCTGCATGCACGCACGCTAGTATGTAGGCCTACAGTACACAGTGTACAATAATAGTGTTTACGTGCAAGCAGTAGTGGGGATGGGCAGCTCCACTCATGTTCGCTATAGTTACTGAGAAAATTCGCGGATCGCAAGGAAGAAAATTGCATTCCAACGACCAATTCGCAACATGTAGTGCTGCTACATTTCATTCTTTTTTTAAGGGAGATTGGACATTGTCATGGCTATCAAATTGTCATGGCTCTCAGACTGGACCCTTTTCTATGGTTTAGGTCTAAATAATAAAAAACGAACAATGGCGTGCATTTTCATGGTTAACAAACCATGAAATTAATGTTTCATAAATATTAGTAACGTTTCATAAACCAAGTTAAATTTACCAGCTGGTTTACAAAACCAGGTTATTATTTCAACCTCGTCCAGCCCGAAGTGCTATGTGCGATTGCTCCATGGTGCGATCATGGAGGTAGAATTAGGAGTTGGAACGAAAAACCACAGCCAATTAAGCTTATTATCACCCCTGGCTCTACTACAGTAAACCGATGGGGCCACCTGCTGAGCGCGACCGATTTACGACCGCGATAAGGCCATGTGTGCAATACAAGCAATGGTTAATTTTCATTATATACAAAACCATAGAAAAGAGTCTAGCCGTGTAATTTCCCATTATATGTAAAACCATGAAATTGCACTCAATGGTTCATTTTCATTATATACGAACCGTAGAAAATGGTACAGCCGTCAATTTCAATTACTTATAAACCATGAAATTGCACGCAGTGGTTAATTTTCATATATAAACCATGAAATGGCACGCAATGGCTTATTTTCATTATATATAAACAATGAAATTGCATGCCAGTAGGTTTTCATGGTTTATAAACCGTGAAGTTGTCGCAAAATGTTTTTTTCAATGGTATGTAAACCATACAAACAGACATGAACACAAATCCTTCTACATTTGTTTTGTTTGTTACAGTAGTTTATTTGTCAGTTTTGTTTTACACCAATCAATCAATCAATCAATCAATCAATTTATTGGAGTTACACTTTCACATCAGTGGCACACGTCAAAGACGGTGCATCCTTAAACATAGTACAAAACATAAACAATAAATATAAACTAAGACTTAAAATACAAAACACTAGTACACAAAGTACACAAGAAAAAGAAGAAAAAAAACATGCAGCGTGACATATAGACTATAGGGCATCGATCGCTACGGTGACTTTTCGTACTCTCTGGTGAGGTATAACTTAAAAGTGCCATTAATGTGTCTTAAAAAATATGATATTTTATATATTGAATTGTTCCCGCTCGTTGCATCCCGATTTTTAACGAAAATACAACATATTTTTGGCTTTTTTCGAGTCTCAGTACGTGCGAACAAGGATGTTCACGTGATCATTTTAACCAATCACAGCGCGGAAATCGACACTGACTGACCCCGTGACCCCGCCAGGCCGCTTGACAACAAAGATGGCTGCCCACGCTGAGCAGTCACTTGTCGGAAACTGTCAAAGAAATTCGTGTTTTATACACTTTTCTGCCGTTGAAAAAGTTGATATCAAGCCGTTTACTAGTAGTTCGTGGTCAAAAGTTTCCGATTGTGCACTCTTTTGGAAAGATTATGATGATCACGAACAGGGTAAAGTCGCGAAAAAATTCATCGCTGCACACCGCGACTTCGCATCATCATCGGAACCTCCAACCACTGGCGGATTTCATCGGAAATGTTACCAGAAATTTACCGATAGCACCAAAATGAAGCGAGCAGAAAAGAAGAAGGTGAATGATCTGGAAGCTCCGACACTAGATATTACTACAAGTAAGTTCAAAAGCTTTGAATACTGTCACTACTAGTCATGCTAGTACTGCCTAGCCAATGAAAGAATGAGTAAACATGAGGAAATTTGTGTGTGACTTATTGATTCGTCAACAAGTCAATAGGCTGGCGTTCAAGATCATGACCTGATTTTTGACTCCCATTGTAAAAATAAAAACATGTGCATTTTTTCCAACTGATATGCTAAAATAACTGAATACTTTGTGGAAATAGATATCCTGCTCTGTACACGCAACTCATACCAAAAATTGTTTAGTTATTAAAATACATTTTGACAAAACTGGTGGTAGCGGTCATTGGTGGTACTCTGCTCATGCCCAATTTTAGAGCTTGGTTTGTATAAAAGAAATATAAGTACGCAGTACCCATGCGCCCACGACCCATGGTAAATTTTTAAAATAATTTTGTTTAACTTAATATAATAAAATACATTTTTGCTGAATGTACAGCTGGTACCCACGACCCATGCCCAATTTTTCAATTTTTAGCTTGAGCATAAACAAAATAAAAATCACTAGAGCTACGCATACACCTGTAAACCCAACTCATTTTTATTGAACATAAATTTCATGTCAATATAACTTGAAATGCCTTTTTATAATGTTAAAGTAAAACTTTTTAGGTAAAGAAATGAAAATAGGACTGCCACCCATAACCCACGGCCAATTTTAATTTATACTTAAAAGGCATTTTGGTGTTGAATTAAAGTTTGCGTGAAGAAATTACAATAAAACAAGCAACCAAGACCCATGCAAATTTTTTTTATTATTACTTTATAACTGAAAATGTTTTTCAATTTTGAATTGAGACTCAATGAAAATAGGACTAGTACCCACAATCCATTTCGAGTTTTCCTTAACGAGTTTTAACTGGTATCCCCGACTCATCCCTCATTTTTTTTATTTAAGCTTGTGTGAAAATAATTTAACTGATGTTGAATCTGTAATGTATAATTAATTTTGATGTTGAGTACGTAACTTTAGTTACATTTCAGCAACGTCTCAGAAATAAAAATAGAACTGGTACTTATGACCCGCACCAAATTTGTAAAACACATTTTTCAATTAAACTTTTGATGACAAAAAGAAAAAGAACTGTTACCCATCCCAATTTTTCTTGAATAAAAATAAAACTAAAAATTAACATCTCAAAAACAAACACATGTTTATGATGCAACTTTTCTTGTTTCAGGAGAGACAGAGTCCTGTGATGCAAGTGTGAGTGATGAGCCATATGCAAAAAGACAAAGAAGAGGGCTACGATCACATGATGGGATTGGTACACAGTCGGCAAGGTCTGCACATGTTCTTCCTCCAGTATGTGTTGTTTGTCGTGGGAAGAGGTACTCCAAAAATAAAGGCAGAGGAACGTCACTACCAGAAAGATTGACTCGCTGTGAATTAATTAATGGAGGCCTACTACTGAAAGCTGCTAAACAGAAAAAAGATAACAATTTGCTGACACAAATCAACAAGGACTGTGTAGCAATTGAGGTACAGTACCACAGTTCGTGTTACAGGGAATACACACGATTCCTAACAACAGGCAAGCAATATACACAAAAGGGCAGTAGTAACACTGATCATCTTTTTTTGTACACTCCATCCTTTGAGGTATTTTGCCAAGATGTTGTTGAGAAAGAACTTATGGAAAAGAACAATGTCTTTCGACTCACCAAGTTGAAGCAACTGTTCCTGAAAACAGTCAAGTCTGTTGAAGGAAAGGATGCTAAAACATATAAGACATGGAGTCTAAAGCAGCGTCTGAAAATGAAATATCCCCAGCTACGCTTCCTGCACCCATGCAGGAAGACTCGCAGTGACTTTGTTTATGTTGACACTCTAAGTACTGAAAGGCTGCTCAATGATAGTGTTGAAAGTGAGACCTCATCATGTACGGACACGGACACGGACACCGACACAGATGACAGCACAGCAAGAGAGGTGAGACCAGCAACCACTACTTATTCGCACAGTACATTGAGAGAACGCCATTCATGTGCTCTGGACATAAAGGAGGAACTTCCATCAACAACACTGCCATGGCCCCCCAGTTCAGCCAACCTGACAATGGACGCTGCAGAAAAACTCGTACCTGTGAAGCTCTACAATTTCTTAGCTTGGGTTACTGGTGCCTCAACTGAACCCGAAGAAGAATGTTTTGTAAAGGTGTGTGAAGAAGACCATAGGCACATGCTATCCATTTCACAAGATATTCTGTACAAAGCATCAAAGGGAAGGAGAGCCATGCCAAAACACACGTCATTGGCAATGGCTATACGCCATATATCAGGATCGGCACAGCTGATTGGACTATTGAATGGCTTTGGTCACAGCACATCCCACACGTGTTCTGGAGCATGACACAGCATTGGCTAATAAGGAAATACAGAGATAGGGAACCTAGCACTTCCGTCATGCTTGCAAAATAAGGTATTCACAACACTTGTGTGGGACAACAATGATTTTGGGGAAGAAACACTTACAGGGAAAGGCACCACACACAACACAAATGGCACAGCCATACAGCATGAACCAGGGAATCAAGAGCGGCCAGCTGCACCAGCTGTAACCATGAAGAAAACGAGAGAAAGATCTGTGGCAGCTCCAGAGCAGAAATTGGTAGCATTCTTTGGTGCAAAAAAATCAACACCCACACTATTTCCTACTTCAACAGTCATAGAGAAATGTCATTATTCAGCACCATTAGATAAAGCAAGGCTCTTAGAGAATGGCTATAGTGTGACAAAGTTCTCAACAACAACAGGGAGTCTTTGCCTTCCGGGTTGGACTGGGTACCATCAAATACTGGCAAAACATGTCCCACCAAAAGCAACTATAGCCTACCTGCCTGTAGTGGATGCTTCTCCAACAGAGATGAACACTGTCAACACCATACTGCACAGAAGTATCACAATTGCAGATTCCCTACAACTTCAGAAAATAGTTGTGGTGTTTGACCTGGCCATATATGCTAAGGCACAAGTTATCAGATGGCAAACACCAACTTTCATGGACAGGATAGTCATCCGACTAGGAGCCTTTCATACTGCCATGACAGCCTTGGCGTGTATTGGGAAACGTTTCCGGGATGCAGGCCTCGAGGATATTCTAATAGAATCGGATACATTGGCAGCGGGTCCGCTAACGGTGTTATGAGTGGACGACACTACAATAGAAGTTTGCGGTGCCACAAGATCATGGCTGAAGCACTCAACAACCTTTGCTGGAACGCTTTTCTATCAAGCTTACCTGAAGGAGATGCCCAAAGATATGTGGAATTGACAAAGTGTCTCCAGGCAGCTTTTCCTACTGATCAATATACCATAGTAGTAGAGGGAACATCTTTCAAGTCAGTGATCGAAACCTATGCCAAATTCATTGCAGATAGAAAGAGAGAAAGTACAACATTTGCCTTCTGGATTTCATATTTGGATATGGTACAAGATCTATTCTTGTTTATTAGGAGTTCAAGAGAGGCAAATTGGAATCTCCATCTTTCCGCAATACGATCGCTCATACCATGGATGTTCGCGTTTGATAGGCACAACTACGCTAGATATCTACCAGTCTATTGGTTAGAAATGATTAACTTGCCAATCACGCATCCAACTGTGCAAGATCAATTCAACCAAGGGAACTTTGCTGTGCAGATGCAGGGAATGTACGGTTTTGCTGGTGTTGCCTGCGATATGGCAATTGAACAGACTGTCAACAAAGACTCCAAAACACGTGGTGGTATGAAGGGTTTTACAATGAACAAGGGTGCAGTAAATAGATGGACTGCAGCTCATCATGAGAGGGCCTCAATAACCAGACAATGCGAGGAGATGGCCGGGAAAGGACAAAAAGCTACAATACGGAAAGAGCTGGCAGAAGGCAGGATGAAGAAAGACAAAGATGCTGTCAACAACGTCATGGACACCATTACAAACATGGTAAATCCATTTGATTGCGACAACGAGAGCGCATCGAAAGAAATTGTACATCTTGCTTCTGGTGTAGTGGCTTCCCCAGAAATTACCAACGACTTGATAGCTGCCCTAGACAAAGGTGAAGAGGCATTCACAAAATTCTACCAAGAGCAACTCCAGAAAAGATGAGGGTTCCATCAATGAACCAATTCGCAAGATGAAACTCAAAACTTTCACTGCCCTTTCAAAGAGAGTACAGACTAAGGTCAAAGGAAAAGAGGTATCCTTCAGAAGTGACAGGGAGCTTTTTGCAAGACTGGCCATTATTGGACGAGCAAGAAATCTGGACCTTCAAAATATGATGACCTACTCTCTTGGTCCTCTTCCACTTACAAGGCCAAACTGATGCATGCACTAGAGGATAATGCAAAGTGTGGAGGTGATGCACCAAATGTTGAACCACCCAAAGGAGGTGTTTGGATTGTAGACGGCATGGCCCTGTTACAACAACTAAATCAAAAGCATTTGCCTGCAACTTTTGGTCAACTGGCTAAAACAATTATGAAACAATTAGTGAATTTAGGCCTTCAACAGCATGCTAACTGTGTCCACTTTGTGACAGACACTTACCCAGATGTAAGCATAAAAAATGCAGAAAGGAAGAGAAGAGCGGCTACTGGATCGCAGAAGATCAAAATTTCTCGATCAGACCAAAACATGCCAAAGCAATGGAAGAAGTTTCTGTTACATGAATGGGGAAACTGCCAAGTAAATGAACTGAAGGGTGTCACTTTGGTTGTTGCAACTAATGAGCAATGCCATTCCATCCAGGTGATCAATGGACAAGTCGAGGTACAGCCTGTTCAAGAGTTGTTTTGCAACCATGAAGAAGCCGATACCAGGATGTTCCTTCATGCTCAATATATAGCCAAAACTTCAAATAATGCCCCTGTAGTCATCAGAAGTCCAGATACTGATGTGTTCGTAATTGCTGTTGCGTCTACAAAAGACATAGGTTCACCGCTGTATTTCCACACAGGCAGAGAAGACAAAGTCAGAACCATTGACGTACAAGCTGTGCAACGTGAACTTGGGGATACTGCAACAGATGCCCTAATTGGCCTTCATTGTTTTACGGGATGCGATTCGGTGAGTTCATTATATGGCAAAGGAAAGCATAAGGCCTTCAAACTTCTTCAGAAGGAGTGTACATGGTCATGGGCTTTCAAGATGCTTGGAAATTCATTTGACGTTACAGAAGAGATGGTCAGCGCACTTGAAGTATTTGTTTGCCAACTATATGGCAAGAAAGATTGCACATCAGTCAATGAGGTCAGATATAATCTGCTTAAAATGGCAACCAAAGCTGAAAATGTCATGCCACCTAACCGTGATTCGCTTCGTAAGCATATTTTGAGGGCAAATTATCAAGCCAGTATCTACAAACAGAGTTTTACGCAGTTCCAAACGCTACCATCGCCAGTGGGTAACGGATGGGAAATGGCTGACGATGAGCTTACGATTGATTGGATGGATTTGGCCCCAGCACCTCAAAGTGTCTTAGAACTGGCCTTCTGCACTTGCAAGAAATCAAAGTGCAAATCTCCTAACACTGATGATACCTGCTGTGCATCACTTGGGCTGATATGTGTCAGTGCAATAAATGTGAAAACATGGGACCACCAGCAGAGGATACTGAACAAGATGAGGATTATGATGACGACGATGTCGATGGTGATTACATATAGGACGCAGCATGATACATGGAACTTTTCCTGTTAGACCATTACATGGACAAATATTCTCCAACAGTCACTAAGTTCGGTATTTTCTATGCCAGGCAATGCCTACCAACATTCTTAAAGAGGGGCTTTTAAGGGACACGTTTCCTTGGATTGGGCGATATGGGCTATGAAATGAATTGAAATGAATAAGGTTGGAAAGTTGTTTTAAAAGTAGAACACAATGATCCACACAGATATGCATCGAAATTGTGTCGTTTTCCTTTTACTTTGTGAACTATCACCGTCTGCCACACAAAATGGCAGACGGTGATAGTTCACAAAGTAAAAGGAAAACCACACAATTTCAATGCATATTTGTGTGGAACTGTGGATCATTATGTTCTACTTTTAAAACAACTTTCCAACCTTATTCATTTCATTTCATGACAACCGCTTTTCAAAGCCCATATCGCCCATGTCAAATTAATTTGGTAATGTACTCATTGTCCAATAGATTGAGTACTCATGTACGGGGATGTTTTGGTTCATTCCTGACTTTCGATGGTATTCAATCAAAACAGCCTTGAATTTGAACTTTTGACTGATGAAAAAATTCCTCCTTGGAATGTAAAGACCCATAGTTGTTGAAATCCAATGACGTCATGTTTCAAATTTTGCTCTGAAAAGTCACGTATGAACCAAAACATCCCCGTTCAAAAATGTACAGATGAATGATGTCATGGGACATTTTGAATGTTGACAAATTTTGCACTGCCAGGGGATCAAATGAAATGGCAATTTCAACACTTTAACATGAGGTTAGAGACTTGTAATGTTTTCCCCACTAACATGAATTTGACCTTGAAGCAGCTCCTTAGCAAACCAACAGTTTAATGTAACAAGGATATTTATTTTTTGAACAGCGGGCGTGATACTGCTGAGGAAAACATTGTAATAAAACACTACTTCTTGAATCCTGAAGCTGTATACAAAGGACTTGTGGGGGAAGGGTCTTATGTACACGTAGCTGGAATTAAAAAGAAAACAACTTAAAGTGTTAGTTCATATGAAACAAACATCTGTGATATTCTACAAATAAACCAAAACAAAGTGTATTTTTTTTTTCTCTAAATACACAACCCATATTCTGTAAAAAGAAAAAAAAAAATTTGACTTTAAATTATATTAATAAATTTGACAAAAACTCAGTACTTTGTGACTTTGTGTTAGTTTTGGGATCAATTGAAATATAGACTACTCAGTGTGGTGATGGCATACAATGATGCAGTCTTAAACCTATTGGAATACAATTTTGTTTACCATATGAAATAACGAACTAAACATGGTGAAACTTTTTCTTTGAGGGCTAAAAAATACTGAAAAGGCAGACAATTAAGCAGAGGCTACACATGGAGTTTTTATAATATAGTACATGTCGTTTACTATTAGAGAATTGGTTAGCATTCAAATTAAAATTTGCCAGCCTAGGATGCCTTTGGAAAAAATGTAAAAGACTATTTGATGACATTTACCGGTACTTTTGTGCCCCCACTTCACAGGTACACTGTATATAAATTGGTTTTGATTGGATAAAATAGTGCCCCCCCCAATGGTGACCCCAGCAATAAAATATGAGGACATTCTATTGATTATGTCAACATAAATAACTTTGCCAAGTTTTATAAGAATTTGACCACAAATATGTAATTTATGGGGGAAAAATGTATTTTTGACCAAAAACTGCAAAAAAATTCCTTTAGTGGCAATTTTTTTGAATAATTTCAATGAAATCATGTACAACTTGTTAAAATGAACATTTGTGACAAGTTTCTTGAAAATCGGTCATAAACTTTAGAAAATATGGAGGGGTACATTTCTCCCCCTCCATGTAAGTCCTCAAAACCCCGCCCCTAATAGGGTTAAATTAATTAATGGATTTTCTCATTAATTAGGACTCCAATCAGCGGGAACTTTTTTTCTATGTATGTGACACACTAATATCAACCAATTCATAAAGGTTTTGTGTTATACCCCTGCGGAGACTACGAAACTTGATAATGGAAGAGATATTTGGACGATGCCCTATAGTCTAATATAGATAGAACAGAAAACTTGTCAATTAATTCATCAATTTATAGCATTCGACAACATCTTACGCTCATCCCAAAGGTTGGTCAAAAGATTCTTACATGATGTATCAAGAATGTTTCCAAGTGTGTTATCGAATTCATACATGTTACCCAGCATCATGTATAGTTTTAAGTCGATATTGCCTGAAATAAATATTTCCCAAAACAAATCCATATTGTTACCAAAAAGATTATTTTCAAGGGCTATGAATTCCTTAATACGAATGTGATTCAATGCTGTACAATAAAACATGAAATGGCCAATATCTTCATCTACATTACTCTTACACAGTTTGCACAACCCGTCATTATTTGGTGACCAGGAGCGGGTATATCTCTCGAGTTGTAAAGTGTTAGTACGAGCCCTTAATTTAGTCATTGCGGCGGAGAAGTTCGTACTATCGATAAGATATTGTTCAAGAGCCGGTACTTGTTTGAGAGACATATATAAAGACAGCGAAGATTTACTTTGTGCACCTTTGCGCCAATCATTCAATTCAACCTGATGAAGAGTTTTCTTATAAGTATTTAACCAAGATTGGTTTAGTGGTGGATTGTTATTAAAAATGTGGTCCATCCCACAGCGCGACAAACTTTGCTTTATGTGATTAAGCCATTTCCACCGCAGTTTATTATGCTCACTCAGAGTGTGATATGACGCATTAAACAAGAGTTTTGGCCATCTATTATTTTCCATTTTGAAAAGGCGATCAACATAACTCAACGTGAATTTATCTTGAATTGAGGAGATACTCTCCCATCCTAATTCACCATACATTGCTTCCTTAGTCATGTTACGCGGGGCCTTAAGAATGGCTTTTGCCATTTGTACTTGAACGTTTTCAAGCCTTTTAATATCTGAATTGCCACCAGGTATCCAAACAGAGCATGCATAATTTATTGACGGAAGGCCTAATGACTTCCATAAAATATCACCATAATATACCCTGTTGTAATCATCTTGCTCATCAATAATTGATTTTATATATGCAATTAATCGATTCCCTTTACGGATGGCTTCCTCGATATGACAATGGTCGGATAAATTAGAGCTAATTTGAACACCGAGATATTTATAATGATTAACTTCAGATATAAAGCTGTGACCCAATTTCCAAGATTTGGAGCTAACACGCCGACCAATAATAAGCACATTTGATTTATCATGATTAAAATCTAACCTCCATTGTTGTGAGAAAACGGCCGCAATGTCTAACATTTTTTGTAGTTCATTGCCATCTTCTGCAATCAGTACAATGTCATCCGCCCAGAATAGGCAACCAATCTGCACACCACAAATACTTGTACCTAAATTGGCCTCTTTGAGCGATTTTGATAATTCGTTGATAAAGACGCAGAAGAGAATCGGCGAAAGCACGCAACCCTGTTTGACACCTTCATCAATGTCAATAAAGTCCGTAATTAGATTGCCAAATTTAATTTGACTTTGAACATTATTGTAGAGATTGGATAGAACACGCCATAATCTACCCCGAATACCCATGCCCATGCTGCATTAAGAAGACCTTCACGCCAAACACTATCGAAAGCCTTTTTAAAATCAAGGAATGCTAGGTGGGTTTGCTTCCCTTCGGCGAGTCTACACGCCGTAATACTTTTTAGTGTGAAAATGTGATCTTCGCAGCGATGGTTTGATCTAAATCCCCCTTGAATTTCACCAAGAGAATCGTTCTCTTCCAGAAAAGACGATATGACTTGGGAGAGAAGACGATTGTAAATTTTAGATACACATGAAGTGAGTGTTATGCCCCTATAGTTGCTTAAGTCATTTTTAGCACCTTTCTTATGAATAGGGATGATAATTCCCTTATTCCATTCATTTGGTATACACTCATTGTTTCTAAGAAATATAAACATATCATATAATGATCTATATACACCGTCACCACCGTTCTTAATTAATTCATTAGTAATACCATCAAGGCCTGGTGCCTTATTATTTTTTGATTGACCTGTTGCAGTTATGACATCATCAAGCGTAAAAAACAAATCATTTAAGTGGTCCTTTGTATTATAATTAGTATGGCTATCACGTGCAAGTTCCTTTATCGACTTATAATTGATACTTTTTAAGTCGCTAGTAATGTCCGTTTCATCATATAGATTACGATGCATTTTACCCAAGGTGTGAAAGTACTGCATAATAGATTGTTTCATAACTGTTCTGTCAGTTGTTATAATATTAGAGTTGGGTAGTTTAAGTGTATAGACACTCTCGGAATTGTTTTTACTACCTCTAAGGTTTTCCAGAAGTCTTTACATCCTGGACCACCTTTAGCACTTATTTTGATACTATTATCAACCCTTCTTTTCATGATTTTCTTATGTATAAGTTTTTTTGCAGCAAGTTTCTTTTCTTTATATATGTTCCAAAGCTCGTCACCCTTAGTATTGTTATTGCCAGATTTAGTACAATTACGATGTTCTCGACTTGCCTGTTTGCGGCAGTTTATGGCTTCTCTGATCTCAGAATCGACCCATGGTTTATGTTTACCTTTGATCTCTTTAACACCAATAGTATTGTTAGCCGCTTTTAACAATTTAGATTTCCAGGATTCCCATATTAAGTCTGCATTATCATGGAGGGTTTTCCTTCCTCCATGGCATTATCAAGGGATTTAGTATCCCATTCACAAAATTCTTTATTGACCTCCTCTTGAAAGGCAGACCAATCTTGGTCTTGTTTTATGTCCCAAACAAAGCGCCTTTGTTTTGACGCCGACTTAGCGGTCTCTTTGTTACGCCTATCCGGCTTTAAGTTAAGAATTAGCACATTGTGATCAGACCCTGTGTGATACACCCTTTCTTCATCAACAATCATTTTTACAACCCTATTGAGAATGGCGTTAGAACCCAGAAAGTAATCAATAGTTGAAGATTGTGAGTTGAAGATTGCCGTAACATAAATTGGAACAATTAATAATAGATAAGTTGCTGTCATTACTAAAAGATAATAGATTTTCGCCGTTAATGTTCTTGACTGGATCCCCAAATGAAATTGCATCACCAATTCTCGCATTCATATCTCCTCCTATTAAAATTTGAGGATCATCATCATCTATTTCTTCTATTCTTATTACTTCAGCAAGTAAATGCATATACATTTCATTTGTTAAATCGCGGTCAACACCTTCCACGGGAAAATAGGCAACAGCAATATATATATTCTTAGACTCATTTTTAAATTTGACCTTAACCCATAAACGTTCTAGGTCGTCATTACGGGAATCAAAAAGATTGTCATCAAGTATATTCTGACTCATTACTTTTATTTTAACTAATCTCATAATCTCTTCCTCTAGCATAAACTCCTGGTACCTCTATTTACATTTAAGGCCAAATAAAAAAATAAACATGTTTAGCGTCCTGCCTTTTTGAAAAAAGGAAGGAGGAGGGCCTTTTTTTTTTTTTTTTTTTCTTTTTTTAAATGGCCGCCCGACACATTTTTAAAGACAACCGGCCGGGCTATTTTTCAAGATGGCCGCCACTTAGACTCAGGAAATGACATATTGGCTTCTTATGGGCAAGATGCAACAGAAAATGAGACCAAAATAATGCCACTATGCAGAACCGAACATCTCTTCTGCGCAATTGCACCATATGATGTCACTTTAGCCTCTGTGATGTCGCATTTATGGGAAGTGAATAAGTTTTTTAGTGACACATAAAGACAAAACAATAAAAGTAGCAAATGAAACAATTTTCATATCTAATCACCTGTTTCTTCACAGATATTCAAAGGCCTATAAGTTCTCCAATGGTTTGTGTCAAATTTATGTTTAACTTTTATATCATCAAATTGGCAAACATTGTTCATATTTAGCATCAATCTTACCCTCTTTGTTGGTCATGTCAACCACTCTACATTATCAATATTCCTAATCACCCGTTCCTTTACCAAGGTAAAGTTTGAGATACACATGTATTGTTTCTTCCATGATGTATTAAATGTATATTATATTTGCTAGATATGAGGTGTTAAAAATATATGCCATAGTGCAGGATACACATCCAACTAGCCAAAACTATTCAAGTCAGTAAATTTCTAAATACACAGTCTGATATTTTCTGGCAGCTATTGCTGGTATGACCTTTCACCAAATCCAATGTCATATATGAAATCAGTCTAACTAGGGACAAAAGCCCTTGTATTCTTTCTGTGAGGTTGTTTACCACTGGCTTTGCAGATGTCACATAGTGGATCTTGACCATCGTTCGCTTCCAGGCTATGTTCAGACCCGCAATAAAAACACAATGGGTCGCTGAATGTCACAAAATAAGCTGCCTCAATTGGCATGTCACACGGTGTGCTAAAGTTTTAAAAAATACGATCTTTATTTATTTAAAAAAAAAAAAATTCGTCTGAGATCGTTAAAATGTATCCTTTTTTTTCGTTCAAAAAAAAAAAAAAAAAAAGGAGGCCGCCTCTAAAAAGGAAGCGGGCGGGGACGCTAAACATGTTTATTTTTTTACTTGGCCTAATCTCCTTTGTGTGGTCCCAGGACCAGTTCCTTACTCTGCTTTTTCTGTCTTCTTCTTTTTTTCACACCTGACTAACTTCCCCTCTTACAGTGTGTTTATGTATGTAGCTTGTTTTTTCAGGGGGTGTAAATTAAGCAAAACTGACAAAAATAAACTACTGTAACAAACAAAACAAATGTAGAACAAATGTAATATAAAAGTAAAATAAATGTAACAAATTTTCTTTGGGGAAAGAAAAATGGAGAAAAAAAGGGTAAATTAGTCATTCCCTTCCTGTATGTTGAGACCATGGAGGTAAATGGTGTGGACATGCCTTCCTAGCCTGAGGAACCTCCTCGTCCAAGCCGAGGTCCCGCCCACTAACGACAGTTCCATTCCTGTTCATAATCTGGAAGATATTCCCGATATTGCAAAATATCCCTGCACAGCTAGACTATCCAACCTGTAGTGAATAATACCTACAGTATTATCGCCATTTGCAATGGATGCATGCAGTCGATCAACTCGGCTTCGTATATTCCTGATGACAACATCAGCAGCGACAACGCGAGCCGCCATTACGGCATGCAGGCAGCGCACCCAGACGACCCAGGCCGGCGCTCTAGGCGCTGAGCGCATGCAGCCAGCAGGCTAGGCAGGGCCAGGATACATACATGTAGCGCCAGCGCCCCCAGCGTTCAAACATTAGTTAGACATAACAAGTTTGTCCTCTCGCGAGCGCGATCGTCCTTTGTTCGATTGGGAAAACGTCCTTGTGTGTGTGACTGTCCTTTATGGTTTTGCCAAACAACGTCGGTATTCGACTAGCGTTAGTCTTTCGGTTGTTTAGTTTTGGCTTTGTCCTTTTGTAAATTTGTCCTTTTGTCGTTTTGTCCTTTGCTTGATTTTGACTTCGTCTTTTTGAAAATTTGTCCTCTTGTCGTTTTGTCCTTTGTTTGATTTTGACTTCGTCTTTTTGAAAATTTGTCCTCTTGTCGTTTTGTCCTTTGCTTGATTTTTAATTTGTCTTTTTTTAAATTTGTCCTCTTGTCGTTTCGTCCTTTGTTTGATTTTGTTTTTGTCTTTATAAAAATTTGTCTTCTTGCCATTTTAATTTGTCTTTATATTGATAATTTTGTTCTTTGGCTGTTTTTTGTCCTTTGTGGGCTTCTTAATGTCTATGTTGGACATTTTTTTAATTTTGGCCCTTTTGGCCGCCCATACGATTCGAGGGTTCGAGGTGTGATATCCTTGCAGTCCTCCCAGCTTGGGGGTATCCACAAGTTAACAAGATAAACTTCTCTTTTCATACCTTTGTAATTGATCGGGTCACTGAGTGGTCAACTTCCGGCCGTGTATACAAGAGTTACGCGCAGGTGCGATTACGGTTGTGCGTGACAACGTAAAAGTGTGTATTAAGTTTTACTTATGTTATAAAAAAATATTTTACATTTGTTTAGTAGAATTTTACTATGAAAGTGTATAAAAGACATGATTTAATGTCAAGTCCCCCACGAGGCGCTGTGTCTCATTCAACGTCAAATTCAAGATGGAGAACACGAAGGTGAATAATGTCACAGCAGTGGGAGTATCGTCAAAATTTTACTGATTGAGCAGTGGCGTAACTACGGTCCAATTTTCAGGGGGGAACTAGGGGTACACCACTTTTTCTAGGGGGCATGTCAATACTTGAATCCTGCATTCGCAAATAGGGACCTATTTTTTCAAAATTCTGAATTGGGGGCACCTGGGGGGCACGGACTTTGGCTGGGGGCACGTTCCTCCGTCCCCCCCCCCCTATATTTACGCCACTGTGATTGAGGCAGTTGAAGGTAAACAATTGTTGAGTAAACAAGCCTGAATCGTTTGTGGGATGAAATATCAGCGTATACTCGTTCAGACACAGTCATGTACCATACGTTATGCATTATGCGCCCAGCAACGACTGCTTCATACAAGTCATTGTGCAAGTATGTGCATGCATGGACCATCATGCGCTGTCAATCGGATACACAGTTTCGCCTTTCTCTCGGAACAACTAAGGCTTAACCTGAACTATATAAGGAGAACACCAATACAATTATTTAAAAACTCAACATTTGTTTAACCTTCAAATACCTCAACCAGGAATCCTTACATTTGTAACTGGGCCAGGTACAAAACAGAACTCCCATATTATCAAACAATAATGTAAGAAAAACAAAATACCCATTAAAAGTAATACTTTATACAATAGAGGTAAACCATTTAGTCTTATACCTCACAAGTATGTAAAATTTTACCTAACCAACATTTACCTACAACTACAAGTTAGGTAAATAAAATTACCTAATATCGCAGTAAAACGTTATACAACTGTGTTAGGTAACATTTTACCCAACGCCTGTTTGGTCAAGTTTTACTTAATTATTAGGAGGTTCACCGGGAACATCTAAAACAGGGTAAGATTTTACACAGCTTGTTTAATTTCTTCTCTGGTTTGTAGTAATGTGACTGGAATTGCTTACAGGCGCGGCGGCCGCATGAAAACAAAGTGTGTCTTCCAGAAATTGATTACAGTGAATCATGTACCCAAGCTTCAGCGTACAACATTGTGGGAATAAAAGCACGATAGTGATGGGTACCAGACTTCTTACATTGTCCCAAACAAACACTGGTCTCTTAATTTTCATGGTGTTTAGTGTCAATTCTAGAGAAATGGAATGAACATTTTTGAAAATTTTGCATTCAGGAGACTCTGTGTAGGTATTTGTGAGCTGGGTAAAACATGTTTTGTAAAATATTACACAATTTAGGTAAAATTTCGGGAAAATAAAGAACACAATTGCTGTGTAAGTAAAAAATTACGTAATTTAAATGTATTAAATTTTATTTACATAATTTATGTAACTAATTCAAGTCTTTACCTTGCCCGTGTAACTTTTACCACAAGGAACCTAAGCATTGCCGTGCGTTGTGTAAAAATTCACTTTTAATTGTGTAAAGCCCACCATGTGATCATGCAGCGACGTGTGTGCAAAAGCAGTGTGTGCCTGTCAAGTCGACAATCGCCTCACAACATGGAGTAAATGAGAGAGAACCTCGTGAAGTGGGGATTTGAAGAGATGTTTTCATTTTATTGTTGATAAATAAAATAAACGTTTTTGAAACTGTAAAGTATAGTGGCGTGCCTTGTTTCATTTACATTATTTTTAATGAATTATGCAGACCAAACAATGTAGTAAAAGTTTACAAGGTCAAATAGTAAAAAGAGTCTAGTATTCTACACAAAAAGTAAGTTTTTTTACCAATACATTCAGTAACAATTTACTTAATTTATGTTTACCTATTTAAGAGGTAAATCTTTTACTGATTTTTGAAGTAAAAGTTTACAAAATGTTTATGAAAAACTTTACCCAACACGCATTTTGTAAAACTTTACCAAACAATTAGGAGGTTCGTATACAACATTGCAAAATAGTAAAATTTTACACAACTTGTGTATTTTTTTCTGTGTGTATTTCAGCGTATAAAGCTTGATTTTTATGGAGTTCATGGAAACAATTTCTAGTGGCAGATGTGATAGTAATATCTCTCCCAGATGTTCCTGTAGACGAAGCCAAATCAATGTTTAGGTTTTGTTGTTGAAAATACAGTCTAGACGAATTTATTTGGGAGTGAGGATGGGAGATGAATATGCAAATTCCCTCCAAATAAAAGATTAGGGCTGACAAATGTCAGGTTGTCGAAATTATCTTTTGTTAAAATGCTGCTCATTAATGTTTTTAGTAATATATCGCCGTAGCTGTCAGACTAACACATGTCGTAAATATTTATTTGTATGGCTTTTTCAAAAGAGTTGTGTTTAATGCATTTGATTACGCCTATGGTGAATTGGTTTGGGGACATTATATAGCGACATGTTATTGTTTTATTAATGTTATTCTAGCAATATATTATATTGGCTGCAGGCCGAAATATGGGGGAACAACATTTTGCTAAATCCATCGTGATTATTGGGAAATGGAATCAGGCGAGAGCAATGTACAATGTACAACGGCGTGGGGTCATGAGAATTATAAAGTGTTCTTAACTTGGTCAAGGGTTTTCTTTATTATTACACACTGTAAAAAAATAATGTATGCAACAAATACGTAAATTTCAAAGGATGATGCCAAATTCCAATTTATCTTATCTGACCCCTATAATAACCTGTCACCCATTAGGCCTCCTGCCCCACCCAACAGAAAAATCATCCCCTGACACACATAGGCCTACACAATAAGAAATTTAAAAATATATATTTTCTATTTTGTGTGTAAACATTTTGAAGGTTCATTTAGGCCTCACTGTTTTACGAAGATAATGAGGGAACGTTCATGGACTTAAAACTGTGGGTTCACGTCTTTTTCTGTACCATTGCTTACCGCAGGGTCTTTAATAAGCATTATGGTGATAGCATTTAAAACTAGCCTGCCTTCCAGTTGATCCTGGGCGATTTCCGCACCTTTAAATATAGCCGGAATCTGGTTGTGCAAGCTTATGACTGGACCCTTCCAACCCCATTTTCCCATCCCTTTTCTTCAAAATAAAATAACGCAGTTTCTATTTTCTGGGGCATAATTCCTTCAGAAGAAATTCTCTCCATTAAAATAACTTACAAAAATAAAGTGCCCTGAACTAGTTTACTATATATAAAAGAAACACCTCATATTGTTTACCACCTGCCACTTTCAGCTCCCTCTCAACTTTAAAACTATTCATTGTACAATCATAATGAGAATCATTACAGGCCTGTTAAACTTTGTGAGTGCATACTAGTAATCATGTTCGGCCATCTTATGCCAGTTAATCCCTGAATACAAGAGCTTTTGTTTGAGTGGACGCTCATTCAGAGAAACCAGACTATTTTTTGTCCCTCGCTTTCAAATGCTAATGAAATATATGATCCGTTTCTTTATTCCTTTGCTGTGGAACTATCGGACAATTGGTGCATGAAACATAAGCCATAGTGTGGCTGTGAGAATTACAGTCATTTTCCAGTAATTTTTCAGTTATCTTGTGAATAAGGCGAATGGCCTGCATGATATGTGAAGGAACGTGCTCATGTGAACCCTCATTCGTTTACACTGCACTTCCGGCTCCAACTGCGTACACCATAGAGCAAGGACCAGACACATACTTCCAAAAGGATTGCATACAATTTACACCATCCGTTCTGTACATGTACAGGTACAGGTACAGCAGGTGGGTGCTAGTGTGGACAGGGGTTGGGGTTGACTCACACCTTCAAGGACTGTTTGCATTGCTCCATGGTTTAATGCACACAATGACTGACATAATTATAAACTGGGCTCTTCTGTGGTCAGCCAATAATGTTAGCCAGTGAAAATGATACCAGGTTTATCTAGCAGAAGATCAGCTGTTTTTGCAACTGATAGCAGTAAAGGTGCTAATAACATCCAGGACGTGTGACATTAGACTGGGCTCGTTTCCCTAATGAAAGGAGCTTAAGAAAAAGAGCATAGCCTATGTGGAAAAAGTTGCAGTCGATTCGTTTTGTTTGTTAATAAAAATGTTAAAATAAAATTGTTAGAATAGAAAAAGGAAAATGTTTTCATCACTTTTTGTGCTTTTTATATTAAAAATCGTGATTCCCGTGATTGCACGGTTTAGTTTTGTGATATATTTATTTGGAACCAGAGAATTTAAATTAATATACGTTATCAAACGCCAATGTTGTTCCTTCATTTAAGAGAAACTTAACCACTCCTTTGAGAATTTGAAAATGAATATAAACCATAAAAATCATGCCAAACAAACAACACTGCATCATTAACGGCAATAAGTGTTTACCTTTTATTTTGGTTTGAACCTTTTTAAGTTGTATATATTGCTTGGCTCTGCCCCACAGAAAAATACTAACTATTCTATGCCACTGACTGTTCTAGTTCTTCACTACACTGGTGGAGAGCCAATTATCACATTTCCTTAGCCAGTATAGGAACTTATCAGAGTGCTAATTGTCTTCACAACGGGGGTCTACAAGCTTCTGCAGTACCACTCATACATATTCATGATATCCTGGCATTGGTTTTTCAGTGTAGCCTGATTGGACAATGTGTGTTATCGCCTCAGTGCTTCATTCAGCACTGCTTCCATAGGGAGCGTATGGAAACTGTGCACAATACTTAATGACACTTTTTATCGAAGCCGTCCGACTAATGCGTTGTTTAGTGTTGAGAAAGTTAAGATATATTGAAATAAATAATTGTGCTCAGATAACATTAGGTGGTTGTAATTGCATGAAGCAGTTATTGACAGATGCGTACATTGAAGACCTTTGCACATGTTTATGCGATGCCACATAATGACCTGGATGCTCATTCCACTAGTTTACCCAATAGCACTTGTCACAACTTACACATTCAAACGAATTTGAACACACTTTTACCGGGATTCCAAGTGGGATTTGTGAACCAGTGAGCATGTGTTTACATTGTTGGTTATGCATATGGGTGCCAACATTCTCCAATTGTTTTGTCCGACATACATGTACATGTATATGTACATGTATTTTGTAACAAGTGATTTTACATGTATGTAAATCCAAAAGTAAGCATGAGAATATGCCCTGTTCCACACAAAACCCATACGGAAGTAAATCAAATTTTATTGCACTCAGTTTTCATAATTTATGCACATAACTGTTACAAATATGACCTACATGTATTGTTGCCTTGTTGTACTGAGGCAATAGGCCTACATTTACCTTTAATGTGACCATCATGGAGGGCTATGTTCCTTACTGTCCTCTATCTGCTAAATTGTAGCAGTCAGAAGCAGGCATCATAATATTTTGATGAGAAATATATCTTACATTTTATAACCAAGGCCACGATATTAAAAATTCATTATTTTTACAATTTTTTTTATTATTACAATTTTAATGAGATAATTCAGATTTCTAATCCTCGATGGGCATGATTAAGATGGAAATATTCATTTAACTTTTTTATGTGTGTTGTTAAAAGTTGTTTATTGGAGTCGTGATGAGAAATATATCTTACATTTTATAACCAAGGCCACTTTATCAAAAACTCATTACTTTTACAATTTTTTTATTATTACAATTTTAATGAGATAATTCATATTTCTGATGGTATGAAATCCTCCGATGGGCATGATTAAGATGGAAATATTCATTTAACTTTGTGTGTGTGTGTTGGTAAAAGTTGTTTATTGGAGTCGTGTCGCTATTTTTGGTGATAGCATTTTTGGAAATAGGGGTGATTTATTATTAAATTATCATAATGGCTGTTTTAAATTAAATATATATTTACGGTATTCGAGAGGTCGCGGGTTCGAGTCAGGCATCAGCCAATTTTTCTTTGCTCGCTACCCGTTTATATATATTTGACCTCTGCTTTCTGAAATTAATTAATAGTGCCGTTTCTGCTCTGTGGCACTTAATAATAATTAAAAAAATACTGTATCATTTGACGGTAGTTTTAAACCCACACTAACTTTTTTTTAAATATGGTGTAGATCAGAGGGTATATTGATTCAGCAGAGTTGTAACCAATTCATTTTCTTTCTAACCAAGTCAAAATTTTCATTTCAAATATTACTAAAATAAACAATGAAAAAACTAGAGGTTAAGCTTTTGATGAAAACGCTGACATGGGTTTCGGATGTATTGATAATATTGGGCACTGATGTCCCAACTTGTTTAGTGTTGAGAAAGTTAAGATATATTGAAATAAATAATTGTGCTCAGATAACATTAGGTGGTTGTAATTGCATGAAGCAGTTATTGACAGATGCGTACATTGAAGACCTTTGCACATGTTTATGCGATGCCACATAATGACCTTGATGCTCATTCCACTAGTTTACCCAATAGCACTTGTCACAACTTACACATTCAAACGAATTTGAACACACTTTTACCGGGATTCCAAGTGGGATTTGTGAACCAGTGAGCATGTGTTTACATTGTTGATTATGCATATGGGTGCCAACATTCTCCAATTGTTTTGTCCGACATACATGTACATGTATATGTACATGTATTTTGTAACAAGTGATTTTACATGTATGTAAATCCAAAAGTAAGCATGAGAATATGCCCTGTTCCACACAAAACCCATACGGAAGTAAATCAAATTTTATTGCACTCAGTTTTCATAATTTATGCACATAACTGTTACAAATATGACCTACATGTATTGTTGCCTTGTTGTACTGAGGCAATAGGCCTACACTTACCTTTAATGTGACCATCATGGAGGGCTATGTTCCTTACTGTCCTCTATCTGCTAAATTGTAGCAGTCAGAAGCAGGCATCATAATATTTTGATGAGAAATATATCTTACATTTTATAACCAAGGCCATGATATTAAAAACTCATTATTTTTACAATTTTTTTATTATTACAATTTTAATGAGATAATTCAGATTTCTGATCCTCGATGGGCACGATTAAGATGGAAATATTCATTTAACTTTTTTATGTGTGTTGGTAAAAGTTGTTTATTGGAGTCGTGATGAGAAATATATCTTACATTTTATAACCAAGGCCACTTTATCAAAAACTCATTATTTTTACAATTTTTTTATTATTACAATTTTAATGAGATAATTCATATTTCTGATGGTATGAAATCCTCCGATGGGCATGATTAAGATGGAAATATTCATTTAACTTTGTGTGTGTGTGTTGGTAAAAGTTGTTTATTGGAGTCGTGTCGCTATTTTTGGTGATAGCATTTTTGGAAATAGGGGTGATTTATTATTAAATTATCATAATGGCTGTTTTAAATTAAATATATATTTACGGTATTCGAGAGGTCGCGGGTTCGAGTCAGGCATCAGCCAATTTTTCTTTGCTCGCTACCCGTTTATATATATTTGACCTCTGCTTTCTGAAATTAATTAATAGTGCCGTTTCTGCTCTGTGGCACTTAATAATAATTAAAAAATACTCTATCATTTGACGCTAGTTTTAAACCCACACTAGCTTTTTTTTAAATATGGTGTAGATCAGAGGGTATATTGATTCAGCAGAGTTGTAACCAATTCATTTTCTTTCTAACCAAGTCAAAATTTTCATTTCAAATATTACTAAAATAACAATGAAAAAACTAGAGGTTAAGCTTTTGATGAAAACGCTGACATGGGTTTCGGATGTATTGATAATATTGGGCACTGATGTCCCAAGTTCTTTGTTTAGTGTTGAGAAAGTTAAGATATATTGAAATAAATAATTGTGCTCAGATAACATTAGGTGGTTGTAATTGCATGAAGCAGTTATTGACAGATGCGTACATTGAAGACCTTTGCACATGTTTATGCGATGCCACATAATGACCTGGATGCTCATTCCACTAGTTTACCCAATAGCACTTGTCACAACTTACACATTCAAACGAATTTGAACACACTTTTACCGGGATTCCAAGTGGGATTTGTGAACCAGTGAGCATGTGTTTACATTGTTGGTTATGCATATGGGTGCCAACATTCTCCAATTGTTTTGTCCGACATACATGTACATGTATATGTACATGTATTTTGTAACAAGTGATTTTACATGTATGTAAATCCAAAAGTAAGCATGAGAATATGCCCTGTTCCACACAAAACCCATACGGAAGTAAATCAAATTTTATTGCACTCAGTTTTCATAATTTATGCACATAACTGTTACAAATATGACCTACATGTATTGTTGCCTTGTTGTACTGAGGCAATAGGCCTACATTTACCTTTAATGTGACCATCATGGAGGGCTATGTTCCTTACTGTCCTCTATCTGCTAAATTGTAGCAGTCAGAAGCAGGCATCATAATATTTTGATGAGAAATATATCTTACATTTTATAACCAAGGCCACGATATTAAAAACTCATTTTCTTTTACAATTTTTTTATTATTACAATTTTAATGAGATAATTCAGATTTCTGATCCTCGATGGGCATGATTAAGATGGAAATATTCATTTAACTTTTTTATGTGTGTTGGTAAAAGTTGTTTATTGGAGTCGTGATGAGAAATAATATGTAATGGGATGAAATTGCAGGCCCCCATTTTTTTCCTAGTTTACCTATGTCCAACTAGGACTAGGGCGAGTCTAGGGATGGGTGCTGGACTGGTGAGTGGTAAGTGGGTGATTGGTAGCAGGCTTTGCAACCAATCATAGGGCATTGAGGAAGAGCTGGCCAGAGGTCAGTGACCAAAGCAAGTTTTCTGGCACTTGGCCACTGGACACCGACAGAGGAGAGTGTATTTTCTTCACCGTTTTCATTTTACCTCTGTCGGACAACTTCATTTGGATTGCGCCCGACCTACATCATCACTACTTACATATATTTATCCCTGTCCTGCTCTAGGTGAGTTTGATTTTACTTTATTTCATACTTGTATTCCTAGGCTTAAGATTCCATTCTTTATCTAAAGTTTAGACCGGATGTCGTTTTTTTATTGACTTTAAACAATTGCTGTATGTTTTCTGTGTTGTGATGCTAGTTTCTTTTAGGGTTTAATATTAATTAAGTTCAACAAAAATAGTTTATATTTAAAGCTCTGTTTGATATAATAATTGTTACTTGCGTTTTCTATGCTCTTTATTTTACTTTTGATTGCTTGCAAAATGCAGATTGCATTTTGTCTTGTCTTCTGCACTGGAACTAGATTTTCCTTCAATAGATTTAATTTAATGTCTACGTTACCCAATACCATTAGAATGGTTACATTCATCTTTTACATTTTGTTCTGAAACCCTTTCACATGTTTTAGTGCACCTGTATATTTTATTATTTCATCACCATGCCTTTACTCTGTTTCTCTGGTCACATAATCCCTTTGGAGTCAAAGCATTGAACAATAAGCTTGTACATCAGTTTTTGGGTTATTGTATAGACAGCCACTTGTCCTTGCTTTGCCCAGGACCATATGTTATTTAAGTACAGTTAAATATCCCCTTGGGCAATTTGGTCCATCTTCCACCCTCAACTGGCCTTGCTAGGTTGAGTGATTTATTTGTTTCAATGTTCCAAGATTTAGAAATAGCTTTGTTCCAAATCTGACTTTTTGATTCCTTCTGAGTATTATAAAAGGCAAGGACTGGTTCTTGCATTATAAGTTTCTTTGATTTAATTGATTTAATTGATTTCTGCATTTATTCAAGATGATATTTAGTTAGTGCTATGATTGACATTTCTTTGATTTTACATTATTGTTTTCTTTATAATCTTTTGATATTCACTTTGATTCTTTAATTCACTGGCAAGTTAAACTAGTGGCTTAAAAGTAAAAGCCATTTTCATGTTTTAATAGTTTCATGACTTGTTTTTGGTGTAGTGTTTTGCAACACTAATTTGATTATAACTCATGACTGGTCATTTTGCCTTGGGCACTGGTCTTGCTGAAATGTCCTTGTAACCACTTCATTGACTAGTGTGGAGTGACTATAGGACCACACACATTTCACAAGCAAGGTTACTTTTTATTGACTTGTTTGTTTCAAGATTAGGCCTAAGCTGTAGTATATTTTTATTGTATAATTTTTAGTTCTTATTTTATTAAGTTAATATTTTATATGACTTGGCCACTGGACACCGACAGAGGAGAGTGTATTTTCTTCACCGTTTTCATTTTACCTCTGTCGGACAACTTCATTTGGATTGCGCCCGACCTACATCATCACTACTTACATATATATTTATCCCTGTCCTGCTCTAGGCCGAGCAAATCTACAAAGAGCCAGCAGGACAGATCATCGTTCATCAATTGATAATTTACGAAAACAGTCTCCTATCCCCTGATCAAGGATAAGGAGCTGTTTTTGCTTCAAGTGTCTCCATCTTTAACCCTCCTCTGCAACTAAAGTCCTACAAGCCCCTCCTTCCCCGCAAGAACTGTTTCCTGCAATCCAACGTTAGATCTTCCAGCCACCATCACCAATTCCCGTTCCGTCATATGAGTTTCGACACCAGATAGGCCATTTCATTTATTTTATTTTTCATATATATTTTCATTGTTGTATTTTCATTGTTGTATTTTCATTGTTGTATTTTCATTGTATTTAATTTTTCATTGTACTATTATTTTATTTGGGGTAGTTTACCAAAAACATCTATCCCACTTATATTATATACAGCGTTAATCGTATCCCTTCAATAGTAGCGGGAAAAGAATAAACAAATTATCCATTTTAATACAAGTCAAAGCGTCACCTTGTATAAAATTAATTATGTCCTGGTGTCGAGTTAGCTAACCGCGCTCGTACCTGTTACATATATCTTACATTTTATAACCAAGGCCACTTTATCAAAAACTAATTACTTTTACAATTTTTTTATTATTACAATTTTAATGAGATAATTCATATTTCTGATGGTATGAAATCCTCCGATGGGCATGATTAAGATGGAAATATTCATTTAACTTTGTGTGTGTGTGTTGGTAAAAGTTGTTTATTGGAGTCGTGTCGCTATTTTTGGTGATAGCATTTTTGGAAATAGGGGTGATTTATTATTAAATTATCATAATGGCTGTTTTAAATTAAATATATATTTACGGTATTCGAGAGGTCGCGGGTTCGAGTCAGGCATCAGCCAATTTTTCTTTGCTCGCTACCCGTTTATATATATTTGACCTCTGCTTTCTGAAATTAATTAATAGTGCCGTTTCTGCTCTGTGGCACTTAATAATAATTAAAAAAATACTGTATCATTTGACGGTAGTTTTAAACCCACACTAGCTTTTTTTTAAATATGGTGTAGATCAGAGGGTATATTGATTCAGCAGAGTTGTAACCAATTCATTTTCTTTCTAACCAAGTCAAATTTTTCATTTCAAATATTACTAAAATAACAATGAAAAAAATAGAGGTTAAGCTTTTGATGAAAACGCTGACATGGGTTTCGGATGTATTGATAATATTGGGCACTGATGTCCCAAGTTCTTTGTTTAGTGTTGAGAAAGTTAAGATATATTGAAATAAACTGCATTATGTGTTCCTTAGGCGTCCAAGTAGTACTAATTCGTCCAAACGTAATTTTAGGCAAGACCCGATCGACAGGACGGGACGTGGGTAGATGAGACTGTGAGTAGGAGTTTTTTGGGGGACAGTAGGTGGCAGGAGGCTGATGAGGTGTTTGTTATTGTTCGAAATGTAATGGACACTATTGCTCAGAAGTAAACGAGCAATGGGAAAAATAGCAGCTAAGTCTGCTGCCGCCTACTATTTCAAAGTCACCTATTGATATAGATAATGTAGATACTATAAGAATATGATAAATGTTGTTATTGAGATGTGTGACGTGAGTACTGTAAATAAATGATAAGTTGACATTACTGTTTGCAGTATTAGTTGTATGTACAGATATTAGCACAACATGGCAATAATTTGGGTGTAAATATCGGTTGGTTTATTTAAGAAAGAAATACTTGAGGTGACAGTATTGTTTGCAGTGTATTTTGTGTAGATATTGTTACACTAGTACAAAATTGCAAGGAAGTGTTCGATGAAAACGAACACGTTTCGGCTGCATGTATATTGATATGCTGTGCTGCCGTGAAATAATAATACTAGTAAGAATAAGAATATTAGTAATAATAATAAGAATATTAGTAATAAATGTGGATAGCGAGGACAGAAGTCTGTACCTAAAATTAGGGAACACATAATTTGAAATGATCTGGAGGTAATTAGGGAATTAGGCAATTATTGCATGTAACGTTAAATTAACGTTTGCATGTAACGTTATGCGTTATATGTATTGCGTTGGTCAATTTCTCGCATAGGCCTACACCTCCTCAGTCGCCCCGTGTACAAAGTATGTGCGTTTTCTTCAAAAATCACTGATTTGTATTGTTACAACTATGACTTACACTTTCACAAGCACAAATTTTCCAATAAATCATGCCATACTGCCTGCAAAGTGGAATACGTATTTAAACAATAGCTCACTTTTACAGCATATAACAATAAAATAAGAGATAGTCATGAAAAAATGTGCGGTCATTAACATTAAAGGCAAACATTAATAAAACGTTTGTTTCAACATTCATGTACTATCTGAGTTAATGTTTGTATCTAGTAATATCAGTGGTTAAACTGATATTTCCTCTTTCACAAGTACTAACGTACGCTTGCATGTAGGCTAATGTTAAGAGCAAATGTTGACGTGCTCACGTTCGCGTCGTCAGACTAAAACGTATATAAACTTATATTTACTGACGTAATGATGATGAATATAATATAAATCAGCAAAGTAACATTGAATTATAGTTTGTACGTAACGTTCAATGTAATGCGTGAGTTGAATTTCTCCCGCATACACTGCCTGTAATCCAATGCAATACATGTGTGTAAGTTGGTTTTGTGTATGAGTGTGCAGTGTATATGTAAGGGGTATAGAGCCATGTGCATGGTCAGATGAACATCCTATAGGAAAACAAAGAACAGTGAATCCATCCCAGATCCTGTTATACTGTTAAAATAATCTAATCCTCCTAAATAATAATAAATCAATCCTTGAAAAGAAAACTAACATAATAACATTAATTTTATCATGGAGGAATGTTCTCTTCCTCCGTGATTTTACATAGTGTATATTCAAAGGAAACGGTGAATTTGCGGAAAAGGGGGTTCAGAGAAAAAGAAAGATTCCCTAAAGTTTGAAGACTAAAAGCGATTTCAGTTAATTTGTTTCACAATGAGGGTTGCGGTCTGCATATTCTATTAAAAAAACAGACATATTCAAAGTTATTCATCCATCCAGTCCGTCCGTTCATCTGTCCAGTTGCAGTTTGAAAGCTAGCTATATTTTTTGCAAATCATCTGAGCGCAACCCTCATTGTGACTTATTTCAATACTTTTCATATGACTAAAAATACAAGAAAGGATCTGCACTTTTTTTCACGCCTACATGTTTGTGTTGCATTTCCAAAATATGCGTCTATAGTATACCCCATAAAAATGAGTGTTCACAGCCAAGTAAGAGCCAGTGCTTTAATAGATGGGTTCTAAAGCGACTGTAACTTTCTTTAAATTAATAATAAAAAAGGTTTATAAAGAAAAAGTTAAGCAAGTTAATCATCCTTCAATTCGCACCTTCACCCAAGGTTTATTTGAAGGCGAATTAGTTTGAATCTCGCGCGGTAGCCAACACAGCGTGAGGTCACTGCTTGTAATCCAATGTGTGCGTGCGCGTGTGTGTGTTGTTTTTTTGTAAGAGTGTGCAGCATATTATGTATAAGGGGTATAGAGTCATGCGCGTGCAAAATCCTGTAGGAAAGAAAACAGTAAATCCATCCTGGATCCTGTTGCACTGTTAATATAATCTAGTACGCATAACTTCGAGTCAGCTTTTACACTGATCAGTGGATTTATATCGCTGTAAATGATGACTCCTCCTAAATAATAATAAATCAATTCTTGAAAGGAAAACTATAACATTCATTTTATCATGGAGGAAAGTTCTCTTCCTTCCTCCGTGAGTTTACATAGTGTATTGTTCCAGATAAGTAGTGTTGTAGCGGGGTAATGCTATGGTCCCACAGAGATTTCGACTCTCTCGATCGTGTTTCGTCAAGATTTTAGATTTTTTACAAAATATTTTCGAGAAAAGTCGAAATAGTCTAAAGAGTCTAAAAAAATCGAAACTGTCGATATTTGTCGAGATTTGTCGAAAAAAAAAATCATTAATCGAAAATTATTAAACCTGACCAATATTTTTCGATAAAGTTTCGATCAAATTTATCGAAATTTTGTCGACATTTTATCGAAACTGTCGAAAATGAAATCGAAATAGTCTTAACAGTCTAAAAGTTCGAAAAACAGTCGAAATAAATCTAAACTGTCTAAATAGTCTAAACAATCGTAACAGTCGAAATAAATCGAAACATTTGTCAATTTTTTTTTTTTAAATCGAAAATTAATCGAAATTGTCGAGAAAATACAACAACAAAAAATTTCTCACGGGAAAAAAGATATTTTGTCGATATTTATACGAGATTTTGATGAAATTATTAAAAATAACAAAAAAAACAAGAATCGAAATATATTTCGACAGAAAGATCGAAATATTCCTGTGGGACCATAGCATTAGCTGCACAGATTTGTTTTGGCCGCATTCAAAGGAAACGGTGAATTTGCAGAAAGGGGGGTTCAGAGAAAAAGAAAGATTTCCCTTAATTTTAAAGACTAAAAGTGATTTCAGTTAATTTGTTTCTTAATATCCTTTTCCCTTTTTATTTTTTTAAAGAAAGTTAACAGTTGCTTTAGAACCCATCTATCAAATCGCTGGCTGTTACTTGGCTGTGAACACTCATTTTTATGGGGTATACTATAGACGCATATTTTGGAAAGGCAACACAACATGTAGGCGTGAAAGAAAAAAGTGCAGATCCTTTCTTGTATTTTTAGTCATATGAAACGTATTAAAATAAGTCACAATGAGGGTTGCGCTCACATGATTTGCAAAAAGCTTAGTTAGCTTTCAAAATGCAACTGGACGGATGAATAACTTTGAATAGGTCTGGGATTTTTAATAGAATATGCAGAGTAGATGGCTGCGAACACTTCTGAAGTAGTTCAATGAACAATCTAGTTTTTCCTGTGGTATTTTTATATAAGAGTTCGAGCATTGGTATGAATTAAGATACCAAGACAAGTGATTGTTTGGGAAGGGCTATCCATCTTTGAACAATTTATATTAAATACTAACCATAAAGTAAAACAAGTAATTAAAATGCAATTTACAAGCCTCCCGTGTATTAGTTCTGATGAGAAAATCATCCAGGTAAGCAACGACCCCATTACAACCATGATGTTGCATCATACGAGAGACAGACGGAGTAAATCTATGAAAAATGCATGGCGCACGTTTATCTCCAAATGGAAGTTTAGTGCCATTTAAATAAGTCATCGGGATGACAGGGAACATACCGATAAGCACTTTTGAGATCCACTTTGGGAGTCATATATTTGGAGTCATATACTTTTGTTTATGTCTTCCCAGCGCGTTCTAAATGGGCAGCAAATTTTGGTGCGCTTTCATCTTTTTCAAGTTTCAGATCGAAATTTAAGTCTGAAGCTATATGTACATGTACACTGATGTATAGCCTACACTGATATTTGGAACGGCACTAACACAAACAACCTTGGCCTACCCATTGAATTATTTTGGCGTGAAAGAAAAAGTATTTTTAGTCATATGAAACTATTGAAATGAGCCGTTGCGCTCGGATGACTTAGCTTTCAAACTGCAACTGGAGGGATGATTATTGATATCTGGGGGTAACTTTGAGGATGTCTGATTTTTAATAGAATATTCCACCAAATGTGCACTGGTGTTATATGACAAGAAACCATAAATCCTGATATTTTAAGATATCTGCAAACACATTCTTAATATGGATTATTTTTAAATAGGAACTATACATCTTAAATGGCATCTCAAATTACATCTAAATATTAAACAAATTTTGGATAAATAGAGAATTAACTGTTGCAAACTGCTTACCAACCTAAAGGACCTGTAGTATAAATGCAAACTAGTAGTTATTCGTTTCGAACCTACAGCAGGTTCTTTCTCAAAGGGAAAATAGGATTGATAAATAATTAATAGGGTGTTTGTTAGGGTGTTATTAAATATAAATTACGGGTAGTTTACTGTCTTAATATAATGTACCACGAACAAAATAACATTGAAGGGTGATTAACTTGCTTAACTTTTTCTTTACAAACCCCACTCCTATGGGGTTGTCGCATACAATGTAATAGAGGACAATAGAGGACAATCGAAAGTGTGTTCTTAATGATGTGCTGTCTGGGTTAATAACATGTATCTATACGGGCAAATGTTTGTGTTAACGTTGATTGAACGAAATATCAGCAAAGTTACGTTGAATTAACGTTTGCATGTAGCGTTAAAGTAACATTAAGCACAAATGTAAATACAACGTTGTTTCAACGTTCATGTGCTATCTGGCCATCCTTAATATTTGTATCTACAATCCCGGCCAAAATAGTTGGGACACGTGACAATAAACATACCCTCCCTGTCCCCGCTACCCCACTCCCCCGCCACCAATGTTGTTATCTCCAGCCGGAGCACAGACCGCGCAATGAGAGCCAACATTGTCAGGGGGCCGGGGGGCCCAGCGAGATTTGACCAGGATCAATCCCGGCCAAAATAGTTGGGACACGTGACAATAAACATACCCTCCCTGTCCGCGCTACCCCGCTCCCCCGCTCCTCCAATCCCCCCACCAATGTTGTTATCTCCAACCGGAGCACAGACCGCGCAATGAGAGCCAACATTGTCAGGAGGCCGGGGGGCCCAGCGAGATTTGACCGGGATTGTAGTAATAATGTCAGTGAGGAAACTGATATTTTCACTTTCACAAACATTAACTGATGCTTGCATGTAACGTTAAAGTAATGTTACGGTGTAACGTTAAAGTAACATTAAAGACAAATGTTAATGCAACGTTGTTTCAACGTACATGTGCTATCTGGCCGTTGTATTTAGTAATATCAGTGGTTACAGTCATATTTTAATACACTTTCACAAGCACCTAACTTTCCAGCATGTGCTATCTGTTATAATTTGTATCTAGTAATATTAGTGGTTAAACTGATATTTTCCCCCACCCCTAGGATCCCAGTCCCAACAGTTCCCGCCTGCACGCCTCAACGCACTAATCCTTCAGCATCCACTCATCGCGTGATCCTCCAGCAGCCTACTTACCCAGCAGCATTTCCCAGAGTCCGGCATTCTCCTGAGGACGATCAGAGCATACTGATCGAAACGCGGTTGTAACCTCCAATTCTTTTCTGAACTAATTACTACTCAATAGAGAATTTCACATGGTATCACCGCAATTAGTCTTACTTATCCTCTTCCCCATGCAAAGTCAGAAGTTTTACATATTTCTTTCTTCTCCTTCCTTATTAGGCCTATGTTATTTTTCCCAAAAGCCAAAATTTACGAAATCTTTTCAAAAATCCTTTTTTTTAAATAGTTTAATAATAATACATGACCCCATTTTTCTGTAATCTCAATCAAAATATCTTCAGAGAGATTTTTTCCCCAAAAAATTGTTTACCGCCCATCCCATGACAAATGTCTGGCTACGCGCCTGCGTACGTAGGCCTACATGTGTGTTTATTGAATCAATAGTTAATTTTGTGTACTGGGTCCGTTCAGGACTCCTTGACCAGGCTATATACACGGCTTATAAAAGTAGGCTTAATGTGAATTCGCTCGTGCAGTTTGTAACAACAAACAGTTCCCTTCTTTGGTGCACTGTAACATTTTATACTTCCAACCAAAGTATCAATGTATTTATCAATAAAACCATGCAGCACACCATGAATCAAACGTCTGTAAATATGTCTTGAAATTTAAATGATTTAAAAATAATAGAGATGTTATAATATTATTTAAAGCATTTTTGAAAAAGGCCTAAATACAAATTAAATATACATATTTAACTGCAAAACTCAAAATGATGTTGTCAATATATCAAAATCGTGGAAACAACACTTATTAAGGGGAACGTCACTTTGTCCCACCTGACTTATTGTTTTACAACATTTTGTAATCGTCAAAAAACACAGTAACGCCAATCATGAAATACAGAGAAGATTTAAGCAATCAAACAAGACACACAGCGGTGGGAATGGGATGGGATTGAACAAAACGAGTGAAATATTTTAGTTCTGACTTAAGTTAATATCTGATCAGTAACTTGAAAAAATGCATTTTACTTTCAGTTATCAGTTTTGGTCTCCAGGTTTACTGACAAAAATATAACTCACCGATCAACACAATGGACGCCAAAATCACGAGAGGCAGCACACCGGTAATATGGTGATGGGTACCCATGATAACTGTTCAAATGAAATCAGTCAAATCAGATTTCGATGTTTACCACTGTCCTTCCTATTTCCCAATCTTCTGGCTTAAAGCTACTGATTTCAAACTGATATAGCAACGTCTGATGGGCGTGTACCACAGCGCTTGACAACACGTAGACACGGTATTTGGTGCGCTACTGTGCTTGACAACACGAAGAGTCACTGTATACGTATGTACCAATGACTGGATGCGTTATATTGTGATTGTACGGCACACTACGTCATCATATCCACCAACGTTACGAATTTCCAGAAACACTGTCATCACACACATTAAAAGACCGAACTCATTATAAAATCGAGGCAAATATGTAAGCTGCAAAGACTAACTGATGGAAATAAGCTTTCCCTTGCTAGCACATTATTTATTCAAACGAAAAACCTTTTCAGTTTTAATTTTAAACACATTTGAGGAACATATTTTTTAAAGCATTAAGGCGAACCTTCTATTTTAATTAAAATTCACAAACTTCACAAGATATACAATTGTTTATTTAATTCCATTTACAGGCCTTGACTTAAAGGCATAGGCTTTAAAGTCGTATAGGGTCCCTTCACCGGCTTCCATTAGGGCCCTTCGGGTCTGGCGTTCCAGCACACTGATATTCTTCCCTGCCCCGATTCCTAGCCAAGAAGGCCATGTACCTTTAGGGGAGAAACAAGGCAGCTCCCAAATATTACAGGAGCCAGTTCAAGCGAAAAGACAAGTTCCTAAATTGGGCGCAGACGGTAATCGAACCCAGACCCCGGTAATCTGAGGGGACAGTACCAGCGCACTATCGAATCGAGCTACGAGTACGTTGGTAATTTTTGATTGCAATTTAAACGTGTTATAGTATTAAAGGATATCAATTGGGTAAAAAAATATTCCTGTTGGGAATGGGATTTGAACCTCAGTGACGACTTAGACGGATAGCGCGAAATTAATTGAAAAATGGTTAACAAATCTCTGTCAGTGGAGGGCGCTATACAGTTATGGAAAGCGATACTTATGGATGTTCTTTACTTAATAAACTTAATTAATTGCAACTTGAAAAACAATGTTTTGGTCTGAGGGTGCATGGTTGACACCTGACGTGAATGTTCAGATAATAAAATAAATTGTTAATTTATAGTGGTAATTGTTCAGGGTACTTCTAAAAACATTTTCCCCTGATATTTGTGATGGGTTGGCAAATTCCCCCCCCCCAATAATTATCACCCCTTAACATTATTCCAGGCATACATAGTATTACATAATTACAAATCATTTTGTTTACAGACACCCCCAAATAGCCTTTTGGGTCTATATATGTTTTATTACACCCAGTCAGTGCGTCAAAAGAGGTCATTACAAATTGAAACATTCCAGAAATATTTTGTGTCAGTCATGGGGTGTAGGCCAAGTCAGATCCTCGCTGACGCGTTCCCCCTCCCCCCCCCCCACCATCGTCGCAAGAAATCGCCGCCACTGACTATACAACCCTGGTTTACGTTTCGCAAATTTTATTTAAGCTTTTTGTATTGCCCACTGGCAATAAGGTGAACAAACATCAGAAATAAGTTCTATAGTGACTATTGTTTTTATGTTTAAAAAAATCACGGTAAAACTGAAAACCGCGGTTTTTCCCGGCTGTATACTGGCTAGCCCAAAATTGAAAACTGCCTAAGCCTACTTCCAATTGCAAGACCAGCTCATCGCTGGAGATGTCCGCCACGTTCTTATACAGCGGTTTCAAATCTGTAAATGAGACACGTACGCACGTTGGTGGCGCGCTAGACTACATGAGAAACATTAATTTCACATCAGGGTTCACCCAACTAAATAAATTCCCATAGCAACCAATGCTAAATACAAAATATTCAAAAAACATTTTAAAAATATCCCTAGAAATCTTTAAAAATTTTAAACCAAAAGACAAAATATTCAGTGATTGATACCTAGCCTTTTATTTTATTCTCAATTAAATGTGGATTGTCCAGAGTCCCGTCGAGTTTTTCGCATCCCAATTTAAACCTCCCTCTCTCTACACTAGTGAAAACGCCAACACTGAAAAGCATCCATTTTGGAGAAAGGCCTTTCGCTTGAAATCGAATTAGGACCACTTTTTGAGGGCCAAGTTAGTGTATCCAAAATAATCAAAGTTGGAAGTCCAGGACTCCAGGTCATAATATTGAACCATTTTTACACAATCCCTCATATATATGAGCATTAAAAAAAAATTCTTCTTCTTCTTTTTTTCAGAAGAAATTGAGGGCATACAATTATGATCAACAGCTCTTTTATTGCACCCATCAGAAATTAATCTCTTTAATTCACCAAAAGAGGGCGCTAGTCATACACCACCAAAACGTAAACACACGTGTGACATTATGTACAATATACTATGTAGTAACATTTTGTAATGTAAATTAATTTTCGTAATATTTTGAAGAGATCATCATCATGGCAGAGGACGATTCTGGGCTTATGCTAAATCTGGATTACTCAGGAAAAAGGCAAAAGGTATGTTAGTATGTAAAGGAACTACAAACTGTAAAATAATCAATTTCCTTTGACTTTCTCATTCTCGATGTGTACTAATAACGTTAATCACATTCACAGGTCATGCAGATTGCAGGTAAGTTTGTACAGTACTAACAATGCTTACAAAATCTTTTGGGTCCTATAATTTCTAAGTGCAATAAAATTCATCAGTTGTTTCAAGACCACGTACCTATTTCTGTAAAATTATTGAACCGATAATAGTAAATTATAATGAAAAAACTGGGTAGAATGTCGAACCCAACCACCACTTTTTCTCGTTCATTAATTATACTTAAACCAAATAATGTAATTAGCTATAACACCCTATTTTAATTTTTTTTTCCAAACATGTCAAGTTATACATCAAATTGAAGCTCTAGCTGAGAGAAGATCAATAGTGCAATGTGTTTTTTAATATCTCTTTCAAATATGACCTTTTAAAATTTGTAAAATCGTCATAAAAGTGGATTTTAAGTTAACCAGTTCGCGTCGGAGGCACAGAAAGCAAAAACTATCTTTAACCAGTTCGCGTCGGGAATAAAAAAGTTTTTCTGGGCCCCTGTGCGGGTTTCTTTTTCCCACACAAACACGTTTTTGTTTGTGTGAATTTTTTTTGGTTACGTCAATGAAACTAAGACGAGACACCCCCATTTAGCTTATTAGCAGATAAATTGGCGCGTTTCCCTTGGGAATTATAGCCAGGAGGGCGTATTTTGTGTTGCATCTTTAGAAGTCCACCGAGCCCTCTGAAGAATTCTTCATCGTATTTACACGTCATCCGAGCATTCCTTCCTCCATTATCGGAGTGACATGGTACTGAGTAACAATGGGACAATGGTGCACTGAAATTGGTCTATATAGAAATCTTGATTCGCCAGCTGTCTGCCAGGTAATTGGTCTATAGAAATCTTAGTATACCACAGCTTTACAGATTTTAATGGAGACAAAGACAAAGGTATGGAACAGGTTTACGAGTGCACCCCCTCCCCCCCCCCCCCCCCCCCCAACCATCCATGCGAAGCGAGCGTGTTTACACGGCCCCCGCTATTGTGCCGAACAATTGCTGGGCAATAACACGTCAACTGAAGCACGAGCTCTGCCAAAATGGTGTGTTTTCATGTCACCCGAAAGGACAATGGAAACTTTCTACAGCGTGTGGCCACGTCTTCCGAGCATGGCACTTTACGCACGTGGCTCATTATCACATCAACCGAGCATGCATACAAATATTCCCAAGTTTCCTATGGCGTGTTTAGACGCTCTCCGATCCGCGGTGCAAAAAAAAAAGTGAACTGGTTAATATTTAATATAAGATCAGCAATTGTATGACTGGATGGCTTAAATCTAATACTGCATGTAGTTGTGACAATCATAACTCACATTACATTATGAGGACTGCCCTAGACCATGGAGTGCCATGGTCGAGCGGTTTAGTGCATCGGATTTGTGTTCTGATGGCTGAGTCGTCAGAACGTGGGTTCGGATCCCAACCGCAACGATGGTGCTTGTGTCCTTGAGCAAGACACTTTATACCATAATTGCTTCTCTCCAGCCAGGGGTAAATGGGTACCTGTGAGGGCAGAGTTGGTTGTTGTGTTTGATTAGCTGATGCGCTGTAATGGCAGCAATTGAGCTGCATACTCCCCAGGGAGCTGAGATGGTTTCAGGAATGATTTATAAGCCTGATGAGCGGGGTAATAATATAGTGCGCCTTGAGCACCAGTTTGGTGGATACGTGCGCTATATAAGTCCACATTATTATTATTATTATTAGCCCTGATAAGTGACTGATACTAGTACATGTACCTTTCGATAGGGTCCTGAATATGAAAAAGTTTCTGTCTTCATCTACATGTACCTGTTTCCATAGGCAGAGCTCAGGAATACATGCCTTCATCTACATGTACCTGTTTCCATAAGCAGAGTTCAGGAATACATGCACTTATCTACATGTACATTTTTAATAATTTTAAACATTTATTACATCTACCAACTCTTCCATTACTCGTTTAAAATTTCTTCTAACTCTTACTTAAACGCGGTTTGTACATGTGTACCTGTTTCCATAGGCAGAGCTCAGGAATACATGCACTCATCTACATGTACCTGTTTCCATAAGCAGAGCTCAGGCATACATGTACATGTATGCACTCATCTACATGTACCTGTTTCCATAGGCAGAGCTCGGGAATACATGCACTCATCTACATGTACCTGTTTCCATAAGCAGAGCTCAGGCATACATGTATGCACTCATCTACATGTACCTGTTTCCATAGGCAGAGCTCGGGAATACATGCACTCATCTACATGTACCTGTTTCCATAGGCAGAGCTCGGGAATACATGCACTCATCTACATGTACCTGTTTCCATAGGCAGAGCTCAGGAATACATGCACTCATCTACATGTACCTGTTTCCATAAGCAGAGCTCGGGAATACATGTATGCACTCATCTACATGTACCTGTTTCCATAGGCAGAGCTCAGGAATACATGCACTCATCTACATGTACCTGTTTCCATAAGCAGAGCTCGGGCATACATGTATGCACTCATCTACATGTACCTGTTTCCATAGGCAGAGCTCGGGAATACATGCACTCATCTACATGTACCTGTTTCCATAAGCAGAGCTCAGGCATACATGTATGCACTCATCTACATGTACCTGTTTCCATAGGCAGAGCTCAGGAATACATGCACTCATCTACATGTACCTGTTTCCATAAGCAGAGCTCAGGCATACATGTATGCACTCATCTACATGTACCTGTTTCCATAGGCAGAGCTCGGGAATACATGCACTCATCTACATGTACCTGTTTCCATAGGCAGAGCTCGGGAATACATGCACTCATCTACATGTACCTGTTTCCATAGGCAGAGCTCAGGAATACATGCACTCATCTACATGTACCTGTTTCCATAAGCAGAGCTCGGGAATACATGTATGCACTCATCTACATGTACCTGTTTCCATAGGCAGAGCTCGGGAATACATGCACTCATCTACATGTACCTGTTTCCATAAGCAGAGCTCGGGCATACATGTATGCACTCATCTACATGTACCTGTTTCCATAGGCAGAGCTCGGGAATACATGCACTCATCTACATGTACCTGTTTCCATAAGCAGAGCTCAGGCATACATGTATGCACTCATCTACATGTACCTGTTTCCATAGGCAGAGCTCAGGCATACATGTATGCACTCATCTACATGTACCTGTTTCCATAGGCAGAGCTCAGGAATACATGCACTCATCTACATGTACCTGTTTCCATAAGCAGAGCTCAGGCATACATGTATGCACTCATCTACATGTACCTGTTTCCATAGGCAGAGCTCAGGAATACATGCACTCATCTACATGTACCTGTTTCCATAAGCAGAGCTCGGGAATACATGTATGCACTCATCTACATGTACCTGTTTCCATAGGCAGAGCTCAGGAATACATGCACTCATCTACATGTACCTGTTTCCATAGGCAGAGCTCAGGCATACATGTATGCACTCATCTACATGTACCTGTTTCCATAGGCAGAGCTCAGGAATACATGCACTCATCTACATGTACCTGTTTCCATAAGCAGAGCTCAGGCATACATGTATGCACTCATCTACATGTACCTGTTTCCATAGGCAGAGCTCAGGAATACATGCACTCATCTACATGTACCTGTTTCCATAAGCAGAGCTCGGGAATACATGTATGCACTCATCTACATGTACCTGTTTCCATAGGCAGAGCTCGGGAATACATGCACTCATCTACATGTACCTGTTTCCATAAGCAGAGCTCGGGAATACATGCACTCATCTACATGTACCTGTTTCCATAGGCAGAGCTCGGGAATACATGCACTCATCTACATGTACCTGTTTCCATAAGCAGAGCTCGGGAATACATGCACTCATCTACATGTACCTGTTTCCATAAGCAGAGCTCGGGAATACATGCACTCATCTACATGTACCTGTTTCCATAGGCAGAGCTCAGGCATACATGTATGCACTCATCTACATGTACCTGTTTCCATAGGCAGAGCTCAGGAATACATGCACTCATCTACATGTACCTGTTTCCATAAGCAGAGCTCGGGAATACATGCACTCATCTACATGTACCTGTTTCCATAAGCAGAGCTCGGGAATACATGCACTCATCTACATGTACCTGTTTCCATAGGCAGAGCTTGGGAATACATGCACTATAACATCTTAACTACATGTACCTCTTGGTCTTAGTCTTTGAGACACCATTGTTGCTGAAAGATGTGTACAAAATGTAGTATTTTCTGACATTTCTCAGGGCAACGGCCGTGCCTTTTACAAGCTTTTCCTATTGTTCATGTTGAAAACTGTGCTTGCGCAATGACCTGAGGTGCGCGCATACTTGCCACTGATAATAATAGGCGACAGGGCTCATATTGCAGGCACAGTCTTCAACACTTGTGCTATGAGCCCTGTCACCTATAATTATAAGGGCTTCACAATCAGGGCTATGATAATCTTAACTCACATTACATTATTGGGACTTCCCTGACCATGAAAATTTCCAAAAGATAAAGAAAAATGACAAGTACATGTACTATTGGCTACGAAGACTGCACAGCTACTATGTGTAAAAAAAATTAATAAAAATTAAAAAATAAAATAAAATAAAAAACGAGCACACACATTAGGCCCTTTTACATTAATTGTTATCATTATATTATTGTATTTTCTATTATATTATTAGTGTTACAGACACAACTATTACTAGTAAATTTTAGACCGTATTTCACAAATCATATTTCCCTTAATTTCGTTTCCAAAACCAAGTTGCCCATATTTCCCTCCATTTCATGTTCCCCATTGAATAATACTGACTAGTTAATTATTAAAGGTGGGTGTACCCCGAGAATGTTGAATGTTGAAAAGATTTATACTTGTGTGCATATACTAGATGCTTGAATGATAAACAAACCCCATTGTGTATCCTATGGGGTGCCATACAATTCATCTGTGATAATCTGTATTAAAAAATTATCCCCAATCATGAATTTAACCAACCAAATTCAACTGTTGGACTGACCACTGCTGGCCGGCACAGCCATACCTTAACGATATGATTCTAGGCATCATATAAAGACATCATTTAAAAGAGTTCTTCTCTCCCAGTACATGTTTGTAACCTAGCTTTGTCTTCATGATAACTTGTCACTGCTCATCACCAGCTATCACTTTATACATTATACCCTCCTATGGTTTGACCTTTCAAAACCTTTCAAAATCTGCTTACTGGCAAAATGGCTATCAATAATGTATGAACCCTTTAAAACCCTCCAGAATTTGTTGCTACTGAACTACCACACCTTTCAATACCCTTTGAAAGGTATTGAAACATTTCAACACCAGTTTGTTCAGAGAGTTGTTTCACCTTTCGAAACCTTTCATAGGTCCCTTTTGTCAGACAGTTTTCTCACCTTTCAAAACCCTTCAGTCCAGCAAACTTGAAAGGTTTTGAAAGGTCTGACAATTCTATGGCAACTGCACTGTACATAGGAGGGTTAACCTTTTGTTTGCATTAGTGTGCATGTAGTTCAGTATCCTGTCTTCTGTATTACTCTGTTCCAACTGGTTTCGTCCGTCCCCTGATGTATGTTTTGTCCGTATGTTTCCTTTGTCAAAGATTGTTCCCCACAAGCCTCGGTTTACATGAACAGCCTCTGTATTTTCATACATTTACATAAGATTGACGTTGACGTTCTGGTGTTAGCAACATAATGTGGGTTCGAATCACGGCCGTGACACTTGTGTCCTTGAGCAAGACACTTAATCATAATTGCTTCTCTCCACCCAGGGGTTAAATGGGTACCTGTGAAGGCAGAGTTGGTTTGCTCTATATGCGCTAGAAATGGCAGCAATTGAGCTGTATACTCCCCAGGGAGCTGAGATGGTTTCAGGAATGATTTATGAGCCTTATGAGCAGGGATAATAATATAATGCGCCTTGAGCACCACTTAGTTGGTGGATACGTGCGCTATATAAATCCACACATTATTATTATTATTATTCAGTTTAATTTTAATTTAATAATCTTTCTTGTACAACCTGTAGCTTGAATCTTTGCATCACAAGCACCACAAGGTAAAGAGGAACTTGACACTTCGCAGGGGTGCCGCTGTGTGACACGTTGCACCGATTAACCCTAACCGCCTAGGTATTCTGGCTAGGAACCTTCCTGAATCCTCCAAAATCCATCAGTGCACTTTTGAAAACATGCCCTTATCTTCAAAATGCACCATGCGTTTTTGATGATCTTTCATATTGAGCACTTACGGCCTGTACATGTACTTCTTGCCATGTCGTAATTTTGCCCCATTTGAAGAGGTGAAAGTACCAGTTTCCAACAGTGCTGAATTTTCCCAAAAAAGTGCCCCTTGGAGGATTTTGCAGGATATGGGGTGGTTAGGGTTAATTTATTTTTGGTGGCTTCCCTTATATACCACCTATTGTGTAACAGGTTTTTTATGAGAGTATGGAAATAAGTGTTATATTGAACTGAAAGTAATTTTTCACAATAAATTTAAAGAGGAGACCAGCGAGTGCACCACGTCAACCAGTAGAAAGTTCCCCTAGGCCAGAGGGGAAACCACAGCCGTTCAAACCAAGAAATTCTGCCACCGAATCAAAAACCGGCAATGATGCTGGGTCTGCTGGGACAGCAGAGAGAGTGGCAAGACCTAGAAGTCAGGGGGTCACTGACAGGTCAATGGTTGCCGGGTCATCATCAGGTCATGGCAAGGTCATTTCATCACTGTTTAGAAACAACCCGGAGATTCCTAATGTACAAGTGTAAGTCTAGAAAACGTTGATTTATCTTAATACAACATTAAAATTATTAATGTATTTTATAAGAACAGTATTTAAACATTAACCCTTCTACGGTATGACTGCAAGGATCAAAATCAGTAGAAATTTCTACACTGAGCAAAAATATAAACGCCCCATGTTTCAACCTGACCCCCACCGTGTCCACATGCATGTCCATGATTGCCAGACACCACTATCGTGTTCTAACGGACAGTAATCTGTAGCATATTGAACAACAAAATGAATTTTGTATGATTTTGCAACCTCTAAGGCTAATAAAAGTTTCAAAGTGCCACATGGGGCGTTTATAATTTTGTTCAGTATATATACTTGCCAATGTATATCTAGTGCACTTAAAAGTCGAACACTGTCAAAACTAATGTGTAGTAAGTACATTTACAGGTCAAAATCAATCAGGTCAAAATGAGTTGAATGTTTTTGAAAAGTAAAAGCAATTGTTTTGTATTGTTGAGGGTGGTCAAAACGAAACAGTCGGTTGACTGATTTTGACTACTATAGCTACTTGCCACAAAAGAACCGCAACAAAATCTATTCATTCAAAACAAAGCTAAAAATGAAAAGGCAAATTCTTAATGTGCCCCACACACTAATGAAACTCAGAGATATTACATAGTGTAACTGCAAACATCCTCTTAAAGGAAAAGGTACAACCAACATTGGCAATTACCAGATGATCAAATTAACAAGTTATTATCTAAAACCTCACTTGATGACAATTTGGTACAAGTGTCGGTCATCCTGAGTAATTGTTATGTCGTACATGTATTTACAAGAAATGGTAAAACCTAAAAATGAAAAAAAAAGAAAAAAAATTGTTGTTTTCTCAAAACGTGAACACCTACTTTCACAGACACTTGGAGTTTGCAGTGCTTAATACGTGTACATATGTACGTCGGTGTCAGGGCAAAATCAAAATCAATTACGTTCACAGTGTTAGTTTTATGATATATTTCTTGAAAACTAGAGGGTTTAAATGATCATTTGTTACCAGATACCAATGCTGTACATTCCCTTTAACCCTTCCATGACTGCAAGGTTCAAAATCAGTCAAAATGTTGACATACTAAGGTATACCAAGGTATATCTGGTGCACTTAATAGTCAAACACTGTCAATCCTTACGTGTAGTAAGTACATTTACAGGTTAAAATGAGTCGACCATTTTTGACTGTAAGACTAATTGCGGTGACACCATGTGGAATCTCAATTGAGTAGTAATTAGTTCTGAAAAGAACTGGGGGTACAACTCGACGTTTCGATCAGTATGCTCTGATCGTCCTCAGGAGAATGCCGGACTCTGGAAAATGCTGCTGCTTAAGTAGGCTGCTGGAGGATCATCCCCTGCTGGAGGATTAGTTCGTTGGGGCGCGCAGGCGGGAAACTGTGAGACTATGAGACTAGGATCCTAGGGATTGGGGGAGAGGAGTGTGTGCTCACTGAACTGAATCAGTTGTTAACAAGCACAGGGGAAGGAGGGTGGTTGACTTAGGATATAGGGGATCCCTCAGTCTGGGGTTGGTTGTGGACTTTGGATATAGAAGATCCTTCAGTCTGTAGTATAGGTCGCCAAATGTCGCTGATGAAGAAACCGATGTCCTGTGGCACAGTGTCGTGTTTGACGATCTCGATGGCCTCTCTGATGCGTCTGGGGTGCCATGCGTCGATGGGTGTGATGAGTTGGGCTGCCTGCCAGTCGATTTGGTGGTCCTTGATGTGCGAGTGCTTGACGATGGCGGACTTCTCGAAATCTCCTCTGCGGCCGTGTGCTCGGTGTTCCTTCAATCTGATGGGTAGTTAGCGTTTTGTTTCCACCATGTAAACCTTACCGCACTCACAGGGGATCCGGTAGACTCCCGCTCTGTTGTTTGGGTCCGGTTTGTCCTTGTGGGTATGTAAAAGTCCTTGGAGTTTGCTGGGGGCTGAGTGGAACACATCGATGCCTGCTTGTCGGAGGATGGTTGTCGGAGGATGATTGTCTGGTATTGTTCAGGGTGGTCAAAATAATAATAATAATAATAATGTGTGGACTTATATAGCGCACGTATCCACTAACTGAGTGGTGCTCAAGGCGCATTATATTATTACCCCTGCTCATAAGGCTCATAAGGCTCATAAGGCTCATAAATCATTCCTGAAACCATCTCAGCTCCCAGGGGAGTATACAGCTCAATTGCTGCCATTACAGCGCATATAGGGCTAATCAACCAACTCTGCCCTCACAGGTACCCATTTAACCCCTGGGTGGAGAGAAGCAATTATGGTTAAGTGTCTTGCTCAAGGACACAAGTGTCACGGCCGGGATTCGAACCCACATTCTGCTGCTAACACCAGAACTTGAGTCCGGTAAGCTAGACCGCTCGGCCACGACACTCCACAAAATGACAGTAAAACACAGTCAACAATGCCCGTGTGCATGTAGGTTGACAGTCAAAACAGGCAGTTGACTGATTTTGACCTCTGTAGCTACTTGCCACTGAAGTGCAGCTAGAGTAGCTAGGAGGGTTAATACAGCAGGACTATATCATGGACTGTTTTTACTAGTGGACTTATGAAGTTTGAATTGTATTTTCATCTCAATCAGGAACAAGGTTGTATCAGGAAAGGAGGCAATCTTCTCAGCGAAATCTTTCCATGATCTTCCTCTTCATCCGCACCTTGTAAGTTATGTTGATGTACAGAAGGTTGCACTAGAGCCCTAACCCCCCTTAACTATTTGGCTTGGAACCTTCCTAAATCCACCAAAAACCAACACCATGTATTAATGTTTAAGGGGGCTGTTGTCACTCTTCAATGGTACCCAGGCAATCCTGTATAAGTCGAACACTGCCTGGGTACCATTGAGGAGTACCCTGGGTGACCTCTTCAGCTGTCTGAACCAGTTCACGTCGGGAATAAAAAAGTTTTTCTGGGCCCCTGTGCGGGTTTCTTTTTCCCACACAAACACGCTTTTGTTTGCGTGAATTATTTTTGGTTATGTCAATGAAACTAAGACGGGACACCCCCATTTAGCTTATTAGCATATAATTTGGCGAGTTTCCCTTGGGAATTATAGCCAGGAGGGCGTCTTTTGTGTTGCGTCTTTACAAGTCCACCAAGCCCTCTAAAGAATTCTTCATCATATTTACACGTCATCCAAGTGGTACCGAGCGTACCGAGTAACAATGGGACAATGGTGCACGGAAATTGGTCTATAGAAATCTTGATTCGCCAGCGGTCTGCCAGTAATTGGTCTATAGAAATCTTTGTATACCACAGCTTTACAGATTTCAATGGAGACAAAGACAAAGGTGTGGAACAGGTTTACGAGTGCTCCCCCCCCCCCCATGTCAAGACTCCCCGAGCGTGTTTACACAGCCCCTGCTATTGTGCTGAACAATTGCTGCGCAATAACACATCAACCGAAGCATGAGCACTGCCAAAATGGCGTGGTTTTACGTCACCCGAAAGGACAACTGAAGTTTCCACAACGTGTGGCCACGTCTTCCGAGCATGTCACTTTACGTGCGTGGCTCGTTGTCACGTCAACCGAGCATGCATACAAATATTCCCGAGTTTCCTATGGCGTGTTTAGACGCTCTCCGATCTGCGGTGCAAAAATAAATTGCGTGTATACACGGCCTCCGACGCGAACTGGTTAACACTACCACCCAACTGTTGGACTTGGATGGAATTGGGACACCCAGTCCCCATGCAAAGTTACCCTGGCTGGGCTATATATTACTGAGTCCATTTACAATTACATGTAAAACCATTCAAGCCATTGAAGTTTGTTGGGTTTGGAATTTGTAGATTGATGAAATTCTTGTTGGGTTGGATTTGGAGTTGTCAGTTACAAGTTAAGCTATCCTGCCTTTAGGCATAATGTTCAAAAAATAGCCTGGCGTCTATTACATCAGGATTCACATCACAGTGATATGTACTTTGCCCTCTGGGAATATGACGCAGTCGTGAAGAAAGACTCAAAAGATGAATTTAACTTATTTTCTTTTGCAGATTTCAACCCTTGAGAAGTCGCTGGAGTTCAGTCACATGACCAGCGTCCAGCAGCAGGCCATTCCTGCTATTATGAACGGCCGAGATACGATGGTCAAATCTCAGACGGGGTCTGGTAAAGATAAAAACATATATATTTTTAAATTATGACATTAAATTATGCCATTTTTTTAAACTAAGATAAGACATAGAACTGATAATTAATATATATAACCAAAATGGTTTTTACCTAAAGCTAGACTTGATTTCAAGTCAGAGATCACAGTTATTTGTATATGAGCCTAACAGCATTGTCTGAAATACTGCCCTCTTGTGGCTTGTATTGCGCAGGTTTAATTTAATGATCATCCTAAGCAATACAAGCCATGAGAGGGCAGTATTTCAGGCAATGCTGTTAGTCTCATGGACAGACAAATACAATGTACAATGCTGTTAGGCTCATATACAGACAAATAACCATGATCTCAGACTAACCTAAAACAGACTTGGTGTATAAGCTCATGATTGTATCAATCTCTACTAGAAATAAATTGTCTAAAGAGCTGTCATTTAAGATCAATACGGTTCTTATCAGAACCACAATCTCACTTAGTACTAGTTGAGATAACCCACATGGTGTTACCGCAAAACAGAATCGTCGGTGGAGTGCCATGGTCGAGCAGTTTAGTGCATCAGATTTGTGTTCTGATGGCCGAGTCGTCATAATGTGGGTTCGAATCCCAACCTCGACCATGGTGCTTGTGTCCTTGAGCAAGACACTTTACCATAATTGCTTCTCTCCACCCAGGGGTAAATGGGTACCTGTGAGGGCAGAGTTGGTTGTTGTGTTTGATTAGCCCTATGTGCGCTGTAATGGCAGCAATTGAGCTGTATACTCCTCAGGGAGCTGAGATGGTTTCAGGAATGATTTATGAGCCTGATGAGCAGGGGTAATAATATAATGTGCCTTGAGCACCAGTTTGGTGGATACGTGCGCTATATAAGTCCACATTATTATTATTATTATTATTATAATCCCAAACTCGTACTAAAAACTTGTGTTGAAATAATAAATTAAATAAAATGGAAAATTTATAAAGGGCAAAAAACACTAGCAGAAAAAATTTGCTTCAAGGTGCTGTACACATAAAATTAAGTATTCAGCATAAAATTATTATACAGCAAAACTATTCCAACTTAATAGCTAACAATTACAAAGGGGTAGGGTCTACAGATTACTACATTAAAAAGTACTGTTTTAAACAGATGAGTCTTAAGATGTCTCTAGCACTGTCTGATGGGAGTGGAATCTTCTTTGACGGTGCAGGGTAGACTGTTCCATAGTGCTGGAGCTACAACACAAAATCTAAAAGTTCTAGTTAAAATTAAAGTGCTACTGAATAAATTATAGGAAACTAGAAATCACCTGAGAGGTTAAGACATCTGCACTAGTAAGCAGGAGGTCGTGGCTTCGAATCCCGCCCGAGTCGCCTGTGAAGTTTTTTCCACAGACACTCGGAAAGCACTGAGTATACAGTGCTATACACATGTTGGTGTAGGGCATAATTAAATCAATTATTTATCACCCGACGCAAGAATTTCATCAACCTATGAATTACCTTGTTGATCTTAAGTCATTTCCCAAATTCTTTACAGGAAAGACCCTCGCCTATGCTGTACCCATCGTGAATTCTCTACAGTGTCGTGACCCCAAAGTTCAAAGGTCAGATGGACCCTATGTACTTGTTCTTGTGCCAACTAGAGAGGTATGTATGTTGATTAACTTTTTCCTAATTCCATTGTCTTTATATGGTTTATATCGGTCTCAGATGTGACGTTCATTTAAAATTTAAATTCTAATTCCCATCTTTAACCCTAACCCTCCAGGGTATTTTGGCTAGAAACCCTGCCAGACGCATCAGATTGCATCGTTTGTCAAAGTGAATTGGCTGCCCAGTGCAGCAAGATCCATCAGGTCACAAATCTCAAGGCCGAACTGCCTCAGAGTCTGTGGTCACCCAATGCAGCAGGATACAACTCTGGCATTGTTCAATGGGACCAGCTCTCAATAGCCTCAGACTTGGCTGCTTATGCACTGGTGTTGACAGCTGAATGCATCAAAGTGCACCAGACTTTTCCACCTGATGCACTGTGCTGCGTCTGGCAGGGTTAGGGTTAAAGAACCAGTATCGTCACAATCAAAGCAAATTTTCAACAGGGCATGGAATTGGTGTCATGAACACAATGACTGAAAATTACTGGCTCATTTATACAGCAACAACGGCAATATGACCTTATCATGCGGGATATTATTTTCAGTCACTGAGTTAATCTAAAACTAGCACTCTGATTCCATGCCCCGTTGATCGTGACGATATTGCCCCTCATATTGTCACAGTGTTCATCTTAAACTAGAACACTAATTCCATGCCCTGTTGAATGTCTGCTCTGATCGTGACGATACTGTCCCTTTAACCAGTTCGCTTCGGATGCCATGTATACACGCAATTTTTTTTTGGACAGCGGATCGGAGAACGTCTAAACACGCATTCCGATTTTTGTGTGTGTCACCGGGAGACTTGTCAACACGCCACACGTGGCATGCCGTCGTGGCGACTGACTTGTATACACGCAATCGTTTCTCGGAGTCCATGGGGTCACGGTTCGGTGGCCCCGGACAAAATGCACTGCAAATACTGAACGAGTTCACTCTTTTCGTTGATTTTTGCCTAATCCCTTTATCCAAGACCTGTTCCTTTGACGTACCAGCCAGGGATTTGTAAAGAGGGATTTATATCCATTGTTTACGAGGCATTCGATCTCTATCCAGGTATGCCATCTTTTCGACCGGGCGCTGGTCGCTAATAGGCCATTGCATCGGGGCTTGCCAACGGTCTAATTGTGCTGAACAAACACAACCGTAATTTAAAAACTAGCCATTTAATTCTCAAAATGTCAATGAGTAAAGGTGTTTAATTGCGTGTCCGAACTTAGTTTCATTGACAAAAAAAATTATTAATGGCTAGAAATTTTTTCAGATTTTTCACTGAAAATAAACCCGCACAAGGGACCGGAAAAAAATAAATATTCCCGACGTCAACTGGTTAATGGCTTAAATCAATGTATTCTTTAAAAAACGTTTTGCTTTTATTTATTGAATTGCAGCTCGCCTTGCAAAGCTTTACAACGCTTCAAAAAGTCTGCAAGGTATGTAACTTTTGAAAATATATTTATAACAAATTATATGAAGTATTAATCAAATTTGGCACATCGCCATCAGTAGGTCAGACTTGTAGTAGAGTACTTTTTCATGAGTATGAGCATGAGTACCAAAAATGTACTCAAGTAATCATAATCAATATCATGGCCACTAGTCCACTAGTCTGATGCTAGTAGATTAACAGAAGGACTGTTACATCTGCTAGGTTTGATAGTCCAGGGGCTAGTGTACACAAATAAACGCATCACAATTGCCACTAGCCCACTAGTCTGATGCTAGTGGATTAACAGAAGGACTATTACATCTGCTAGGTTTGATAGTCCAGGGGCTAGTGTACACAAATAAACGCATCACAATTGCCACTAGCCCACTAGTCTGATGCTAGTGGATTAACAGAAGGACTACTACATCTGCTAGGTTTGATAGTCCAGGGGCTGGTGTACACAAATAAATGCATCACAATTGCCACTAGCCCACTAGTCTGATGCTAGTGGATTAACAGAAGGACTACTACATCTGCTAGGTTTGATAGTCCAGGGGCTAGTGTACACAAATAAACGCATCACAATTGCCACTAGCCCACTAGTCTGATGCTAGTGGATTAACAGAAGGACTACTACATCTGCTAGGTTTGATAGTCCAGGGGCTAGTGTACACAAATAAACGCATCACAATTGCCACTAGCCCACTAGTCTGATGCTAGTGGATTAACAGAAGGACTACTACATCTGCTAGGTTTGATAGTCCAGGGGCTAGTGTACACAAATAAACGCATCACAATTGCCACTAGCCCACTAGTCTGGTGCTAGTGGATTAACAGAAGGACTACTACATCTGCTAGGTTTGATAGTCCAGGGGCTAGTGTACACAAATAAACGCATCACAATTGCCACTAGCCCACTAGTCTGATGCTAGTGGATTAACAGAAGGACTATTACATCTGCTAGGTTTGATAGTCCAGGGCTAGTGTACACAAATAACGCATCACAATGCCACTAGCCCACTAGTCTGATGCTAGTGGATTAACAGAAGGACTATTACATCTGCTAGGTTTGATAGTCCAGGGGCTAGTGTACACAAATAAACACATCACAATTGCCACTAGTCCACTAGTCTGATGCTAGTGGATTAACAGAAGGACTACTACATCTGCTAGGTTTGATAGTCCAGGGGCTAGTGTACTCAAATAAACGCATCACAATTGCCACTAGCCCACTAGTCTGATGCTAGTGGATTAACAGAAGGACTATTACATCTGCTAGGTTTGATAGTCCAGGGGCTAGTGTACACAAATAAACACATCACAATTGCCACTAGTCCACTAGTCTGATGCTAGTGGATTAACAGAAGGACTACTACATCTGCTAGGTTTGATAGTCCAGGGGCTGGTGTACACAAATAAACGCATCACAATTGCCACTAGCCCGATGCTAGTGGATTAACAGGACTACTACATCTGCTAGGTTTGATAGTCCAGGGGCATGTGTACACAAATAAACGCATCACAATTGCCACTAGCCCACTAGTCTGATGCTAGTGGATTAACAGAAGGACTACTACATCTGCTAGGTTTGATAGTCCAGGGGCTAGTGTACTCAAATAAACGCATCACAATTGCCACTAGCCCACTAGTCTGATGCTAGTGGATTAACAGAAGGACTACTACATCTGCTAGGTTTGATAGTCCAGGGGCTAGTGTACACAAATAAACGCATCACAATTGCCACTAGCCCACTAGTCTGATGCTAGTGGATTAACAGAAGGACAACTACATCTGCTAGTCCAGGGGCTAGGTGTCATAATTCAAACAAAAACCGACAATGATTTTTGCCGACAGCACGAGGCAGTCCTTTGGCATGGCAGAGAAAAAAACTCACGGTATAAACTCGCCAGATTGAGTTTTTTGAATTTTGGAACTAATATTAAACCTTTGTTTTGATACATTCAAATACACATGAACTAAGAACAATAATTGTTTTTTTTTAAATTTATTCATGCTCTTTGCATGGTTGTTTCACCCTAACCTTCCCAAATCCTCTTTGCTAAAGTGAAGGATTTTGGAGGATTGAGGTTATTAGGCATACTTGCCTTTCCATGGTACATGTACATCCATGTTTGTTGTAGTGATTGCAAGGTCAGTGGACACTGTTTATTGCTCCATGCATGCAGGGAGGGTCCCTGGCCATGTACATGTATCACAGATTAGAAACACATATGTCCATACATGTCATGTGCTTGCTTTACTACTGAAGGATTTTGGAGGATTCAGGTTATGTGGAAGCAAATGGGCCTAGGGAGTTAGGGTTAATGACCTTTCTAAGGGCTACTAAAACCTAAGGAGGACTAGTTAAATTCAATTGTTACTGATCCTGCTTGCTACCATAACATTCAAGCGAATTTTGACTCCTGAATATGTATGTTCACTATTTCTTAACGTTTTACACCGCCAGCCGTTTGTGTGGATTGTGCCAGGCTACCTGATGGGCGGGGAAAAAATGAAGTCGGAGAAGGCTCGCTTAAGGCGTGGCATCAACATCCTGGTGGCCACACCCGGTCGCTTACTGGATCACATCAAGCACACGGGAACGCTGAAGCTGAACAGAGTGCAGTGGTTGGTCATGGATGAAGCAGATAGGTGATGAGCTGTCATAGTAACTATTAAGAGTAGATTAGAGATCTATCAACCACGTTTATCATTATTTTTCAGCAAATTTTCTTAAAATTGTTTTTTCTTTTAAATAAAAAATTTCACAAAATAATTGTCAGAAGCTTGATAAAACAGTTATTAATCCTCCTACTGTTTGACCATTTGAAACCATTCAAAATTTCCACTTACCAAAATGGCCATTGGTTTTGTACACACATGGTGATACCATTTGAAAAGTGTTGGTAGCAAGTTCTGGTGTTGCCAGCAGCAGGGTGTGGGTTCGAGCCCCGGTCGTGACACTTGTGTCCTTGAGCAAGGTACTTAACCATAATTGCTTCGTCCTTCGGATGGGACGTAAAGCCGTAGGTCCCGTGTGTTGTATAATGCACGTAAAGTGGATTGTCGTGCGGTCTAGCGCACTGAACTCAAGTTCTGGTGTTGCCAGCAGCAGAGTGTGGGTTCGAGCCCCGGCCGTGACACCTGTGTCCTTGAGCAAGACACTTAACCATAATTGCTTCTCTCCACCCAGGGGTTAAATGGGTACCTGTGAAGGCAGAGATGGTTTGCTCTATATGCGCTAGAAATGGCAGCAATTGAGCTGTATACTCCCCAGGGAGCTGAGATGGTTTCAGGAATGATTTATGAGCCTTATGAGCCTTATGAGCAGGGATAATAATATAATGCGCCTTGAGCGCCACTTAGTTGGTGGATACGTGCGCTATATAAATCTATACATTATTATTATTATTATTATTATTATTCAAATGGTTTTTGAATGGTGGATACACTACACCTTGGTGTGTTTCCATAGCCGAATGGTTTCAAATGGTCAATGTACTACACAGTGGCTTAAATCATTCAAATGGTTTTGAATGGTGGATACACTACACCTTGGTGTGTTTCACAAAACGAATCGTTTCAAATGGTGCATCAACTTGTCTAAAAAAGGCACCAGAACTAGGAGGGTTAAGTGCCATAATGAATTCATGACAGGACCCATAATGAATTATTTTCGGGACTTTACCAGTTCATGTCGGAGGCCGTGTATACACGCAATTTTTTTTTGCACCACAGATCGGAGAGCGTCTAAACACGCCATAAGAAACTCCGGAATATTTGTATGCATGCTCGGTTGACATGGCAACGAGCCGAGCGTACAGTGACATGCTCGGTAGACGTGGCCACACGCTGTGGAAGCTTCCATTAACGTGTTTGTGTGGGAAAAAGAAACCCGCACAGGGGCCCAGAAAAACTGTGATGCGATCTGGGAAAACCCGTCGGATGTCGACGAACTTGTTTTGAAGATAATGGCAAAATAGTCCCGCCAATTTTTTTTGACAATTTGAGTTTTTGTTACCATTTTAATTGTTAATATCTAAATGATCATTCTTGAAAATATTCAATAAAAATTCCATCATTTTATATGTAAAAACATATGATGACAGATAATTAAAAAGCCGTCTTTGTTTTTCGTTTCCGCCATTGTTTTTTAAGGACAGCGGTGGCTATAACTTCCTGAGAGCATAACTCAAGTTATAGACAACCTAGAATCATAAATAAAACAGTTTTGAAAACAGCACAGTGTCCTCGTTAATTTGATGTATATAACACAAAAATGGCAAATTTCACCATGTGAAGGGTTTTCCCAGATCACATCACAACTTTTTTATTCCCGACGCGAACTGGTTAATTGCAGTTGAACATGTATCAGTTTTTCATTGTTATCTAAAAAACATGAGCACTTATTGTGATGAAATTTTCACAGGTTAGTTTTATGATATATTTCTTGAAAATAAGTTGAAATGAACGTATGTTACCAAATACCAATGTTGTATCTTCCCTATAACGTGTTTGTATTCCTTTCCAAAGGTAAAATAGTAATATTCTACGAAGCAAAAATAAGTGCTGGTAATATAATGAAAACCATAGGCGATACATATTTAACCAGTTGACGTCGGGAATATGTATTTTTTTCCGGTCCCCCGTGCGGGTTTATTTTCAGTGAAAAATCTGAAAAAATTTCTAGCCATTAATAATTTTTTTTGTCAATGAAACTAAGTTCGGACAACCAAATAAACACCTTTACTCATTGACATTTTGAGAATTAAATGGCTAGTTTTTAATTACGGTTGTGTTTGTTCAGCACAATTAGACCGTTGGCAAGCTCCGATGCAACGGCCTATTAGCGACCAGCGCCCGGTCGAAAAGACGGCATACCTGGAGAGAGATCGAATGCCTCGTAAACAATGGATATAAATCCGTCTTTACAAATACTTGGCTGGTACGTCAAAGGAACAGGTCTTGGATAAAGGGATTAGGCAAAAATCAACAAAAAGAGTGAACTCGTTCAGTATTTGCAGTGCATTTTGTCCGGGGCCACCGAACCGTGACCCCATGGACTCCGAGAAACGATTGCGTGTATACACGTCAGCCGCCACGGCGGCACGCCACGTGTAGCGTGTTGACAAGTCTCCCGGTGACACACACAAAAATCGGAATGCGTGTTTAGACACTCTCCGATCCGCTGTACAAAAAAAAATTGCGTGTATACACGGCATCCGAAGCGAACTGGTTAAAAACAATTGTTGAAATGTGCTTTGCTACACTACAGACATTGTCGACATTACTCTGTTTGGCGGGTTTATTTAGCGCCCAGTTTACCAGAATTTGGAAGGGCACTCAAGACTTTCAGGAAAAAATGGAATTAGCTGTTGCATGCAGCAATCTTTGTATGCCTTGTAGAAGTTTGTAGGGAGGAAATGAGGTCAAAAAGTTAAAACTTTCCTTTTTACATAAATTGATAATTATTTGAATTGGTTTTCTTTTGTATTAAAATACTGCGTAACTTTGACGTTGAATAATTGCAAAAGATCGCTAGAGCTGTTTTCAAAATCTGTTCACGGCAGAATGTCGTAAGTGCAAACAGATCGCTCACGACCTTATTGCCGGGAAGACATTTTTGAAACCTTTTTACTATTTTTTTTCATTCTACACTGAATGAATTCTGATTAGATTTCAATTATAGGACTGTGTGTCTGTTATCCTGTAGGTTACTGGATATGGGATATGACAGAGACGTCTCTTTCATCCTGAATGCTCTGAATGAGAAAAGTCCGGTGCGGCAAAACGTATTCCTGTCTGCCACGCTGTCAGAAGGTATGATTATATTATGAAAGATTTGAGGTTTTGCATGGCGGAGTAATGTCATAAAATCGGATTACCTACATGAAATATACCAGCCTGCTATAATCCAGTCCACAGCATATTATGCATGAGCTTGTCGGAGGCTATTTGTGGGATGACGAACCAGTCCACAGGTCACTTCTGGGGTGTTTTCCTACTTGGAATACCCACAAAGCCGTTCGGAACAGAATGGCCGCACGTACATCAAGCATGCTTGTAACATGTTTGGCTACCCTGCTTGAGAGCATCATGGGAGAATTGCTTGATACTGCATGCGAGTTCCAGAACTAAACTGGATGTAAACTAGACATGACTATACTTACAGTGAGTATTTAAATGTGTGAAACGTCATGTAAGACATTATTTCTCGTGAGAGAATAATCTGGGATGACACATGTAACATTACAGCTTGAATTCTCCAACTGATAGATTTATTGAAGTCACTTGATAGTTATCATTGCATTATGAACAAATCAACTGCCCTGAGATCGAGGGGAGAGCAGGTACATGTATATCCCCAAATCGAACCTTGTTTTTCAGCTATTTTATTCCCCGAGCAGTCCTTCCATGTCGGCATCTGACCACTGCCCTGGCTAAACAGACCCCCGCCAAAAACTGTTTCTTCAACAAGAAACTTTTAAGAATACATGCCCATCCGCCCAACTTGTATCTTTTTTTTTATTATGATAAACAACTTTTACAACCCACTTTGCGTGAAACCATAACTGGGTCAACTATTAATAGTGCAGAGGACTGCCTCCCTCCGTTGGTCATTACTGCTATGTTTTCAACACAGATAAATGCCATATTCCCACATAGACACATCACGTGCAGCTGTGCATACATGTACATGCTGGTTGGTTATTATCGTAGCTGGTCTGTACATCCGTTAACCCTTTAAATGTCAATCATACAAATTCGTATGAAATGAATGCATACACTCCCTGCATAGATAATGAGCCTTTGGTTGACCTAATTATACCAACTGAGGGCGCCCTGATCATCTAGAAGGATCTGCTCATCAGCACTTGCAGCTTTTTTCGCGTTGATAGAAGCTGTTACTAGTGCTCGATTTTGTCAAAGTTTGGGGTCAAAATAAGAGATATTTTGGAACTTTTTAGTAAACCTAGAATGTATGTATGATGTTTGATGTATATAATTGATTGTTTCTTGCATAAATGCTCCTCAGGCTTCTTAGAATGATTCCAGGTATGTTTTTTGATGTTATTTAGGTCATGACCTATTTTCAACCTTTTTGTGGTATCAAATGAAAGAGAAACAACAGAGCTTTTAAAAAAATGTATACTTGTATTGGGTTATTAAAAGAAATAAGAGATACAGAGATGAAAAATGCATCATGGTATAAAACACAGCGACAATCACCTAAAAATATGACGGTTAAAGGGTTAATACAACCCCACATGGTCATGTTTCATCCAGTCAGAGTTTTTTTAAAACTGTCTTGGACATTTATGAATGTAAATAAATGTCAAATGAAATTTTTGTCAAAGGTGTTGAACGATTAGCTGATGTGACCCTGAACGACCCTGTCATCATTGACATGGCCAAAGAAAAACAGTCAGCCAGAACCTCACAAAATCCCCAAGACCAACCTCAAATCAAAGAGAAACTCACTGAAGAAGAAACAGAAGACATGAAGAGTAGGAGCAAAGAAGACGGAAACCATGGCAACAATGCTAGGAAGGCAGACTTTACGACTCCGGAGGGGCTGCAACAGCATTTTGTGATCGTGCCGAGCAAGTTGAGACTCGTCACTTTGACAGCATTCATCTTGAAAAGGGCTCAGGTAGATGTTTGTGTGTTAAATATTCAGTTATCTTTTATAATATTAACCTTTGACCATTCATAAACGATGGCCAATCACTTTTCCTTTTCCACATCACATGACCCCCCTAAACTATGACAATCAAAGGAAAGGGCGCAATCACAAGTGTTTGGTTTTGTGTGATTGAGTGTCAACAACACGCAGCAGTGTAACTGGGGTTGGTTAAGTGGGGCTCACATGGGGGACCAAGATTTTAAAGGGCACTTTTTACATACCCTCATGTTTTTCTTATGGATCGAACATTCTGAGTGGGGGCACTGGGGAGGGGAGGGGAAGGGAAGGGCAGCTGAGGACTTGGGTGGGGGAGCCGAGGCCTTGGGTGGGGGAGCCGAGACCTAGGGTGGGGTAGCCGAGGCCTAGGGTGGGGGAGGCATGTATGCCCATGCCCCACCCCCATGCCCCACCCCCATGCCCCACCCCCCATAGTTAAGCCACACCCAACATGTAATATGCATCCCGAATGCGTTGTGTACCACATACACTTTTTTATACAATGTGCATCTTGTAAGTACAGCTGGATGGTAAAATGTGTCCAACTCATACATACCAACATTGTTTTATTAAAAGCTCATGCATGTGTCATGTACTAAGAAAATCTATTTTTATTCTAACAAAAAGTTTGTTTGTTTATTTCCATGGTAACAGACCACAGGTGATGGCAAGATGCTGGTCTTTCTCTCCAGTCGTGATTCAGTGGAGTTTCATTACACGTTGTTCAAAGAGGGCATCAAGACGGTCGTAGCCAACTTGAATCTGCTGGTGTTGAGACTACACGGGAGTATGACACAGGAGGTAAACTGTTGGAATAGGGCTCGTTTACGATCGCTATATTTAGAACATTATGTCACATTCATTTCCACCAGGATTCAGACTGGGATTAGTGAACCTGTGTGCATGTTAGTGCTGTGCATCCAAGGGTAATTTTGGAACTGGGTGCCTGACTGCTGCAATGGTCTGGTTCCTGGGTCCCCGAAAAAAATGGGGGAAAAACGGATTTTCCACTGCTTGCTGCGCTCAATAATTCCTTGCATGACGCATCATAGGCCTAACACAACACAAGACGATGGCCTTCATTTACATTTGTCCATTACCATTATGTTCATAAAAAAAAATTGATAATTTATTATAAATTTTATGAATTTTGTTATGAATTTTATGAAATAAAACAAAGTACCTATAAACATGGAAGATCAGTAAGTGTTCCTCAAAGACTGGCATTCGGTTTCTGAAATGTTACATCAGATTTTAAAAAGTGGGTTTCGGGTACCCAAACCGGTAAAAGGAACCGGGTATTGAACTCAGCCCGGCACAGGCCTAGTGCACGTGTTTACGTTGGTGATTGTGCACGTGTTTACGTAGGTGATTGTGCACAGGTATTACTCTAGCACTATGAACTCAGCCCGGCACAGGCCTAGTGCACGTGTTTACGTACGTGATTGTGCACAGGTATTACTCTTGCATTATGAACTCAGCCCGGCACAGGCCTAGTGCACGTGTTTACGTAGGTGATTGTGCACAGGTATTACTCTAGCACATTATGAGCTCAGCCCGGCACAGGCCTAGTGCACGTGTTTACGTAGGTGATTGTGCAGGTATTACTCTAGCATTATGAACTCAGCCCGGCACAGGCCTAGTGCACGTGTTTACATAGGTGATTGTGCACAGGTATTACTCTAGCATTATGTCATTTTCAGTGACGTATTTGGCGACAAGGAATATTGTGTTGCTTGCTGACGTGTCTTATTTCCAGAAAAACAAAATTATCTTGATTTCTTTTTTCTGTTATTCTATTGGGCAATGGGAAACCTTTGGACGATAGCTAGCAGCAGACATACCATTGTTTATTTTCCCATTGTTTACGTTATTCTGAGCAGGCGCACGAAATTGAGATAATTGAAAAAAGAAGCAGTAAGTATGCTGCCATATAGAAGAGTCTTAACAGTCTCCCATTCATTTCTGTATGTAAGCAGGTAATTGTGAGATACATGTATGTTGAAATGATGCCACATTTACCAACCTGGATAGCAGTGTTCTAACCCTAACCTTCCCAAATCCTCCAAAATCCTCTTTGCTAAAGTGAAGGATTTTGAAGGATTGAGGTTACATGCTACATGCTCTTTGCTAAAGTGAAGGATTTTGGAGGATTGAGGTTATTAGGCATACTTGCCTTTCCATGGTACATGTACATCCATGTTTGTTGTCATGATTGCAAGGTCAGTGCTTGGGTCAGTGGACACTGTTTATTGCTCCATGCATGCAGGGAGGGTCCCTGACCATGTACATGTATCACAGATTAGAAACACATGTGTGCGTACATGTCATGTGCTTGCTTTACTACTGAAGGATTTTGGAGGATTCAGGTTATGTGTAAGCAAATGGGCCTAGGGAGTTAGGGAGGATTCAGGTTATGTGTAAGCAAATGGGCCTAGGGAGTTAGGGAGGATTCAGGTTATGTGTAAGTAAATGGGCCTAGGGAGTTAGGGAGGATTCAGGTTATGTGTAAGAAAATGGGCCCTGGGAGTTAGGGAGGATTCAGGTTATGTGTAAGCAAATGAGCCAAGGGAGTTAGGAAGGATTCAGGTTATGTGTAAGCAAATGAGCCTAGGGAGTTAGGAAGGATTCAGGTTATGTGTAAGCAAATGAGCCAAGGGAGTTAGGGTTAGCTAATGTAATGAAGATTTGTGTGTACCATAACATGTAATTTAATTATTTGTTTATTTATTTAAATGTTTATTCATAGGAGCGGACAGAGGTGTTTCTCAAATTTCAAGAGGCCAAGTCCGGCATTCTGTTATGCACAGTGAGTTGGCTTTGTTCACATAGGTGTGGGAGGGGGGTAGGACATGGAGCGGTCCAAACAGACCTGTGATTTCTCAGGATTTTTCCGGATTTCAGGATTTTTTACAAATCTCCATTTGCCTGAAAATGTTCTTGAAAAAAGAGAAGTAGCCCCCAAGGAAAGAAAGAAGTAGCCCCCAAGGAAAGAAAGAAGTAGCCTTTATTGTTTCTTGTTTGTGGGGACGTTGAGAGTCCTCCAAAATTAAACATCTAGGAGGTTCAGGGGGCTTTGTCCTCAAGACTTAAGGGAGACCCAGGCCCGCTACCCACAGGAGGTTCAGGGGGGCTTTGTCCTCAAGACTTAAGGGAGACCCAGGCCCGCTACCCACAGGAGGTTCAGGGGGCTTTGTCCTCGAGACTTAAGGGAGACCCAGGCCTGCTACCTACTTTCAGGATTTTTTACTTTTGTAAAATCACACCCCTGTCCAAAGTTTCCAACATTTTCAAAGTAATGCAGAGATTATTACTTTTCAAGACCCCCCCCTCTCTCTCGAAGTAATAATTTTCCTGCATTGTCTCTGAATTCTGTATTGCATGTATTAAATCAACATTTTCAAAGATGACGTACATGACTCCGACTCCTGCCATCTCCCTTCCACTCAGCACTACCTTGAAAATGGTTAACAACTATTTTGTAAAATATTTGACAACCATTTTGTAAAATATTTCACAAATGTTTTGTAAAATATTTCACAAATGTTTTGTAAAATATTTCACAAATGTTTTGTAAAATATTTCACAAATGTTTTGTAAAATATTTCACAAATGTTTTGTAAAATATTTCACAAATGTTTTGTAAAATATTTCACAAATGTTTTATAAAATATTTCACAACTGTTTTGTAAAATATTTCACAAATGTTTTGTAAAATATTTCACAACTACTCTGAAATAAATGATAAGTGAAATGTATAAGTAAGGAAATTATGGCATTAGCCAGTTCGCGTCGGGAATAAAAAAGTTTTTCTGGGCCCCTGTGCGGGTTTCTTTTTCCCACACAAACACGTTTTTGTTTGCGTGAATTTTTTTTGGTTACGTCAATGAAACTAAGACGGGACACCCACATTTAGCTTACTAGCATATAAATTGGCGAGTTTCCCTTGGGAATTATAGCCAGGAGGGCGTATTTCATGTTGCGTCTTTAGAAGTCCACCGAGCCCGCTAAAGAATTCTTCATCGTATTTACACGTCATCCGAGCGTGGAGGAAGGATTCCTTCCTCCATGATCTGAGTGGTACCGAGTAACAATGGGACAATGGTGCACGGAAATTGGTCTATAGAAATCTTGATTCGCCAGCGTCTGCCAGGTAATTGGTCTATAGAAATCTTAGTATACCACAGCTTTACAGATTTCAATGGAGACAAAGACAAAGGTGTGGAACAGGTTTATGAGTCCGCCCCTCCCCCCCCCACCACCCATGTCAAGATATAGCTCTGCTCTATTCTTCGTTTTGTTTATACTGGAACTAAGGATTTCTTACTCATAAAAAGATAATAAAATGTACAAACAAATGTTCAAAGAAAGAGAATTACTTGTGGTTTATTACATGGTAAAAACTAATACAAGATACTTTATTTGAACAATTTACTTGCAAGTACTTCAACTTTATGGACTTGTTACTGGAAATAATGTACTTGTTTATACTGGAACTATGGATTTCTTGCTCGTAACATGAAAATAAAATGTACAAATAAATTTTCAATGAAAAGTTATTACAAGAGTCTTTCGTTACATCAAATCATGGCATTGCAACAATTTACTTCCAAGTACTTCACCTTAAGTACTTATTATTGGAAATATCAATGATGAAAATACAGTGTAAAGTTTACATCTTATTTTCATTTTATGACAACAAATACTTTCGGTCAAATATAAACAAAAAGAACAGTAACTGTTTTTGTGCGTTTTCGCACGGTAGGAGGACTTGGGTTGTCGCTCTCACTTGAATCAGAACTTGCAGATAAATCAGAGTTCGAAGATTGCTCTTCAGACCCACTTGAAATAACGTCATTTGGTCTACTTACAGACACCATGATTTGATGTAATGAAAGTCCAAAACACAGGTTGCAAGCCCCCTTTATACCTTTACCAGTACATGCTGTTGCTTTGATGGAAATTTTCACCACGACAAGAAAACAAAGCAATCCCAAGAGTTACTGAAAAGAAAAAACTCCCCGAGCGTGTTTACGTCAACCGAAGCACGAGCACTGCCAAAATGGCATGGTTTTACATCACCCGAAAGGACAATGGAAGCTTCCACAGCGTGTGGCCACGTCTTCCGAGCATGTCACTTTACGCGCGTGGCTCGTTGTCACGTCAACCGAGCATGCATACAAATATTCCCGAGTTTCCTATGGCATGTTTAGATGCTCTCCGATCCGCGGTGCAAAAAAAAATTGCGTGTATACACGGCCTCCGACACGAACTGGTTAATAGTGGGCCCAATACCTCATAAATGTAACGTGAGTAGCCATGGAATTGCCCATATAATCATTGTTCTATTTTTTTTATACCAAAAAAACATAAGTGATGCATCTATAAACAGTTTCCTTTGCTAGACCTGGAGATATTTATTGATATTTATTATAATTGTAATTTGTTTTTAAATTTGATTTTCTTCTGATCAGGATGTTGCAGCAAGAGGATTAGACTTGCCAAAAGTCAAGTGGATTGTTCAGGTAGGTGACTAGCTACAGACATACTGCCAAAGATAACTCTCTGTCATGTTTAGAAATAAGCAGAGGTTTTTGCTAGTTTACTTGAGGAATTGAAAACGGATGCTGTACAGTTGCACATGAGAAACATGATTTTGTAGTGAATAAGTACTGAAATTAATTGATGGTGGGTCCCGTCATTTTGGCACCCTTTTTACTGCTTAACCCTCCTACTGATAGACCATTTGAAACCATTCAAAATTTCCACTTTCAAAAATGCCCATTGGTTTTGTACACACATGGTGATACCATTTGAACAGTGTCGGTAGCAAGCTTTACTACCATTCAAATCCATTCAAATGCATAGAGGGTCCATTGATTCACCACTTCGAAGTATCCAAACAAGGTTTTGTATTAGCTGTACTACCATTTGGAAAGATCCAAACAAGGTTTTGTATTAGCTGACCTACCATTCAAAACCATTTGGGGGGAATCAATACTGTACACAGTTATTTCACCATTCAAAACCACAAAAGCGAATGGTTTCAAATGGTACTTCAACTTGTATGAAAAAGGTACCAAAAGTAGGAGGGTTAACCAAGCTTCTTCCAATTATTTTGTGAAATATATCAATTCAAAGTATTTGTGTTCCTTTCTAAAAGGAAGTTTTCAGTGATCCAATAAAAACACAAATTTCCGGAAAATCGCCGATAAAACATGGGCATTACATCTTTAGGCCCCCCAAAAGAAGTCTCTGGTTTCTGGTCGTTTCAGACCCGCTCGTTGGCATTTTTATTTATTTATTTTTTTTGTGCTATGAAACGATGTTGGATCGATTGGAATTCTGCCACTTTGTGTTTTAAACAACTGTTTCACATAGGAGTATGAATGTTTGTCAGATACGTGTATGTGCGTCCCTTCATAGCCACCATATTTTGTGTTTGGGAAATTTGGTCTGGTTCAAATATCCGTGTGTACATGTTAACTATTATACATGTCACTGCACCAATTTTGAAGCCGACCTATGACCGAAAACCGGAGATTTTCTTTTGGACTTAAGTCATTTTATATTTAAAGGCCAGTATACTCTTTTGCTCACATGTTTCTAAATACATCTATACTTTATAAAAAATAAAAAAAGGTAATGTATATACCAACCTGTGAAAGTTCAAGCTTATGTTGTGGTGTCATTAAGAAAAGGAAAAAAAATTAAAATACTTTTAGTGGTTATAAATTCAGACAGAAAGATTTCAAGGGATGTTTTGTACCATCATTGAGTTTCTAATGTGCAAAATAGATCATCAACTGATAATTCATTTCAGATTTGAATTTTTATTTTGCTTCTCGAAAAATGTCAGACGGAATAACTTCTTAGGATGTTTTATGCCATAATAATAATAATAATAATAATGTATAGATTTATATAGCGCACGTATCCACCAACTAAGTGGCGCTCAAGGCGCATTATATTATTATCCCTGCTCATAAGGCTCATAAGGCTCATAAATCATTCCTGAAACCATCTCAGCTCCCTGGGGAGTATACAGCTCAATTGCTGCCATTTCTAGCGCATATAGAGCAAACCATCTCTGCCTTCACAGGTACCCATTTAACCCCTGGGTGGAGAGAAGCAATTATGGTTAAGTGTCTTGCTCAAGGACACAGGTGTCACGGCCGGGGCTCGAACCCACACTCTGCTGCTGGCAACACCAGAACTTGAGTTCAGTGCGCTAGACCGCACGACAATCCACTTTACGTGCATTATACACCATAACCATCTCCAAACTAAGGGAGGAGGGCCAAAGTCATGGTACGGCCAAAGTCATGGTACAGCCAAACCATTGTGAAGTCTGGCCAGGTCCAGGCTACCTGGCCTCCTAATTTGTGTTTTGTAAGTCCTAATCCTGCAGCAGCCAATCAACATAACCTGGGCTTCTGGAGGGCCTAGCCCAGCCAAGTAGAGCTCATTATAATGGCTGCAGTTGTGAATCAAAGACGGCTGAGGTGTCATTTAAGTCTGTGTTAACAATAAGAGCTATTTGAGATCTATTCATTAGTAAAGGGTCTTTTGTGCTCAGCTAGGGGATTATATAGGCCCATAGGCCTGGGCAAAGCCTGGGCCTGGCTGGGCTTCTCAAAGGCTTGGCTGTACCATAACTTTAGCCTTCCTCCCTAATTATTATCAAAAGGCGTTGTGATAATAATTCGTGCTTCCGTTCAGATAATTACCTATGGTGCACATGTACAACCTCTTAAAAGGAGCTTTGAATTGTTTGTAAGAACTTTATTGTAAAAGCTCATATTTTATTTATCTGAACATATTTTTATGTTTTGCTCACAATAAAATAGTACAACACCCCTGCGTCCCCTGAAGACTACGTACACCGTGTCGGCCGGACGGCTCGCATCGGCAAGAAAGGACAGTCACTTCTCTTCCTTACCCCTTCCGAGGTTCAGTACCTCGAAACACTCAGTCAACACAAAATCAAGTAAGCTAATTTGTATCTTTATTCACATGAAGTGAGACAGAGCAGAATGGAAGGTCACCAATGATGTGGCTGCTTTCATGGGCGTATGAGGGGGGGCCTGTTCGCAAAACTGCAGCTGTCCCAGGGCTGTTCCTTTCCGCTTTGTGCACATCATAGCCATCTAGCGGTGAAATTTCACACAGTGTCTTGATGGTAGCCACTTTGGCGTCAAGTGAGCTTTGTGTGTACGCAATACAGTACTACACACCTCATGGTCATCGTGCCGTCATTCTACAAACTGAACTACATGTATCTAGCAGTCTCCCTATCTAGTGTCAATATCTTTATTATATAATATTTGTGTTATATAATTAGGGGGTAATTTAACTCTTTTTGGACGGCGCGCCCTTTTAGAAGCCCATACGTATGTCGTAATCGGACGGCGCGCCCTTTTAGAAGCCCGACGTCATCACCTGACAACATCGTTGTGTTTTGACTTGTTTTGACAACAGAATACGCAACTAACCAATAAGAATTCGAGGTCGTGTATCTTCAATGCAAATTAGCTAATAAATATTGACTATTGATGACGTTTATGACTACGAGAACAGACGAAACACTCCGATCCGAGAGCTCAGATTGTGTCAAGTTTTTGTTTACGTTAATTACACATGACCCTATGCGGTTTACCACACACGTTGAATAAAAAAATGGCGGCCTCCATGGAACTCACAACAAGATGCGAAACACACGATTTCATGGAATTATGAAGTGGGAAGTGCTGATGAAGGTGATTATGCTGACGATGTTGACTTTGAACACCCTGACAGTGATGGAAGTTTTGATTTTTAGGGAAAAAACGACCGTAAAAGCTGTTAATCTGAGGTCATATGTACCAAGTACAATAGCGATATGGCGATACGGTATGTTGTATCAGTGTTGTAAATTATGATTTTTGTTACATAAACAGTGGGTTTCAAACCATTATGGCTAATAATATTAGGCCCTGACATATTCTAACATAAACAAACCACCTTTGTTTATTATACAATGCATATTTCCAATACCTTGTAGATTTATTGATATTTATTCTAAGGAACGATAAACATAAGTTTATATTTGGATGGCTGCAATGCATTATGGGTATTCCCAACATGACCCCCTTCTCAATATTAACACTCAGTAAATCATAACCTTTATTTTGATACCTTACTCTCTTCAATTGGCAAAAGATGAAAAAAATTATTAATCATTTCCACACTTGACCTTGATGTTTAGAGTATCAAATTACACTAATTAGATTAATTCCGTCCACACATGTAAAATAACTCCGGCTAGAAAGAGTTAAGACATCTCAACTCTTTTTTTTCTTCCATTTCTAGCATTCAGGAAATGAGCCAGGACCATCTCCTATCCACACTGCTTACTGTCCACCTCCTCGGAGCAGGGAACCAGCACTTCCAGCCGGTTCGTACAACGCAGGAGGCAGCCGGTGCCCTGCAGAGAGTATTTGAGGAGTTTGTTAATGAGAGTAAGAGTAACACCTCGTTAGCAGTGAAAGGTGAGTGCACTGATAGCATAGGGTTAGATTGCTCACTTGGTAGATCGCTTTTACAATTTAATACCGGAAGGTTACAGGTTCAAATTCCGCTCTATTAAATTTTAAATTGTTCACTCTATAGACTGATTTAAGGAATTATCGGTAAAACTTGTAGCTTTGCATGGTGAAGAGGATAAGTAAGACTAATTGCGGTGACACTGTGTGAAATTCTCTATTGAGTAGTAATAATTAGTTCTGAAAAGAACTGGAGGTTACAACTCGACGTTTCGATCAGTATCCTCTGGAATTATAAGGAATTATCAACACAAAATGTCTTGAAAAGGAATTTCCGAATGCTTGTGCAATACACTACATACACTCCCTGGCCATAAGTATTGCAACATCCCCAAAGTTCAGTTTGGAGAACTGTGTTACAATAATTTATTTTATTTTATTTACACTACTTAAGACTTCTTGAAAGTGCCTGTGTTTTGAAGTCAATGTTCTTTTTTACTGTTCTTGCTCGGAAATTATGTAATACACGATCGATGAAATCGAATTAAATGATCATCTCACCTGTTACTTGTAAAGTGCTATTTTGAGCATGTTGCAATACTTTTGGCCAGTGAGTGTATGTATGTACGATGTATTACATTTACCGTAATTTCCGGAATATAAGCCGCACTACCTCAAAATCACCAAAACAAGATTCATGCGTCAACATATAAGCCGCACCGCGTATAAGCCGCACACACAGAGGCCCGCCGGACGCCACTCACTGTCCGTACATCGCCACAAAGGGGGTCATTGTGTTGTGTTCGAGTCCAAATGTATTGAAAGAGACACAATAGCATACCTGCCAACCTTGACAAGTGAAAATTTGTAAATACTAATAGTAAAGTTTTGCACATTTTACGCATGTCCGAATGTCCGAAATACATGTGCATGTACAGGAATCAACAGCACTGCTTGTGGGATCGATGTTTCTTCGACTCCACGTGTTTCTTGACATCGTTAAGGCCACCATGGCTAATGCAGAAATCCGTGCTGCATATTTTACAAAATTCGTGAAGTTCCCCAAGTTTGGAGGCAGCCATAACTGGGTAGCTTTGAGTATTTATCTTGAAATTTCTGCACTGCAGCTTTCTGCGACATTTTTATTTTTCTGTTCCGTTCCCGGCCGTATCACAATAAATTATTTACGGCATTCGGGAATGTCGAACGTAGTCCCGCTGGTTGCCTGCTTTCTGCACAACGTACATGTAATCACTACAACGGCAACCAACGAAACGATGACTCATCGCCTGCTACGCGTAACAAATTTTCCTATTGGCTCCTTCCGTGAACTACGATATAACGAATTTTCCCATTGGCTCTCTGGTACACGCATGGCATAGACTACGATCTACGTCGTGGATTCTGATGTCGCTGGCGCTAAAACGTTGCAACGGTTTTTTCAGAAGTTTTGAATAAATCTGTGTGTATCGAGGTCCGCTCACTAAAACTGACAATGACCAGACCATTTTCGCTACGAACAATAAAGGTTTTTAGGTTTCTGTTTCTGTCTGTTTACCAACGATTTTTGCTTAATTGTGCATTGTGTTTTGTTCTTCAAGATTCATACCTCGGCGTATAAGCCGCACCGCGTATAAGCCGCAGGCAACTTTTACCGTGTCAAAATCAACGTATAAGCCGCAGCTTATATTCCGGAAATTACGGTACACACGTGTGAACGTAATGAGTCCGTGTGGTGAGTTGTAGGTCGTGTGTGCAGTGTTCTAGCCTTGTGATCGGATAGATTTTCAAAGTAGCGTATTAAAATTTTTCTCATTGTATTCATGAAAATTTTCATGATATGTACATTGCATATTCATTTTTTACACTTAGCCTGTGGGCGCTCTTTCAAATACAAAAATGGATGAATACTTTATAATGTGTTGAAAGCGCCAAACTGAGGTTTGTTTCGAAATTTGCCATTTTAAAATCAAATTTCTTTATGTATGGATTACAAGTATGTTCTGTTTATGATTGAGAAAACGTGTATATTTTGTGAGCATTTGTTGGAAGAAATAATTCTTCAAATAATAGTTCAGGTGCATCTGCATGTGCACAGATGTCCAGATACCCGTGGACCAGATCGTCAGGGACTTCAGGTACCCGGTTCCAAAAATACCAGACAACGCAAAGCCATAAAACAGCCCATATGTACGTGCAACCTCTTATGACCCTACAAGGCTATTCAAACACATTACCCATCGATGGGTATAAATGGGTATAAATGGGAGTATAAATGGGTACATAAATGGGTACCTGTGAGGGTAGAGATGGCCATCTCTACCCTCACAAGTACCCATTTATACTCCTGGGTAAAGAGAAACACCACAGTTGCAGTCAGGATGGGAACCCACATTTGATCGACTCAGACACAAGTTCGATGCACTGAACTGCTCGACATGGTACTCCTTACACAAGCCAAATGATCATGGCCAGGATTCTAACCCGCATTCTAATGACTCAGTCATCAGGACACAAGTCCGATGCACTAAACCGCTCAGGCATTGCACCCCATTTTAACTCTTCCTTTGTCTTCCGTATCAGCCTTTCAGTCCTTCGTGCGTGCCTACGCCACCTACCCAGCATCTGTCAAACACATCTTCCACACCAAGAAACTCCACTTGGGTCACACCGCCAAGAGCTTTGGGCTGCGTGAAGCGCCCTCACACATCTCCGTCGGTCACGGCAAGCCTGTTGCAAAACGCGGAGCAAAGAGAAAAAGGTATGGATATTTTTTTTTAAATTATTTCATTTTATGGTGATAACAATTTGGATGTTAAGGGACAAATCCAGGTTCAAGATCGTAACTAGATCCCTGGGGCCAATATCATAGAGCTGCTAAGCAGAAACAGACTTCCAGCCTAACGTCAGACTAACGTTTGACTGGTAACCAAAGAAATCCGCTAAGCAAATTTTTCTGGTATGCAATTTTATCTGCTAAGCAGCTCCACGAAATTGGCCCCTGGTTTACAAGTCATGTATTAGTTTCATAGCTTCTGACAATGGCCCCTCATGGGATAAGTGCTCAACGCCGCTTGTTAGTTTCAGGGGAAAAAAACGGGACGTGGACTGTGTGCTACTTGGCTACAGCAGAGAGTGGCACAAATATTGTAGACGCGTTCACAGCATAGGATTTATTAACCCTCCTACACATGGAGGCCACTCCGATCCACAAAATTCTGCTCTTGAGCAACCTTCAGTACATACATGTACAAGCCTGCTGTCCTTTCCAAGTAATCTTACAAAATCAACTGTGTGCCACCCAAGGCCACTGTAAATGTTTGAACATATTAGTATGGCCTACAATGTATCGATGGGAGACCACTTTACCATGTAATCTCAGTAATAATAATAATAATAATGTATAGATTTATATAGCGCACGTATCCACCAACTAAGTGGCGCTCAAGGCGCATTATATTATTATCCCTGCTCATAAGGCTCATAAGGCTCATAAATCATTCCTGAAACCATCTCAGCTCCCTGGGGAGTATACAGCTCAATTGCTGCCATTTCTAGCGCATAGAGAGCAAACCATCTCTGCCTTCACAGGTACCCATTTAACCCCTGGGTGGAGAGAAGCAATTATGGTTAAGTGTCTTGCTCAAGGACACAGGTGTCACGGCCGGGGCTCGAACCCACACTCTGCTGCTGGCAACACCAGAACTTGAGTTCAGTGCGCTAGACCGCTCGGCCACGACACTCCACTTTACGGGCATTGTACAACACACGGGACCTACGGCTTTACGTCCCATCCGAAGGACGAAGCAATTATGGTTAAGTACCTTGCTCAAGGATACAAGTGTCACGACCGTGGCTCGAACCCACACCCTGCTGCTGGCAACACCAGAACTTGAGTTCGGTGCGCTAGACCGCTCGGCCACGACACTCCATAGTAGTGCGACAGTGCACAGAAGGGTAACCATAGGAGGCCACTGGCAACAGCTAATGGCTTGGAGTGACCTGAATGGGTTGTTTCAAAAATTGCACTGATTGTAGGAGGGTTAAATGAGAATAATTGCGGTTACACCATGTGAAAATCTCTATTGAGTAGTAATTAGTTCTGAAAAGAACTGGAGGTTACAACTCAACGTTTCGATCAGTATGCTCTGATCGTCTTCAGGAGAATACCGGACTCTAGGAAATGCTGTTGCTTAAGTAGGCTACTGGAGGATCACGCGATGACTGGATGCTGGAGGATTAGTTTAGGATTTATTAAATGCATGTTTCCTTAGTACATATCATGCATTTAGCAAGTCACCCAGGATGCATGCTTCTTTTTGCGCGTCAATCTGTGGAATACAACGTGTTCAGGAATGGTGGTTCCATCGTTCTTGGAATACTACAATGTAAGCCGTGGACTAACATGTAGGTTATAATATGACTGGCACACTTATGATAATTATGTATTCAAAAGTGCCTTTTCAACATGGTTGCCATCTTTGTCAGGTTCCCAGTGGTCTTAGTTATCATCCCTATCTAAAAGGTCACTTACATCACAGGCACCAGTTTATTCTGGACACAAGCCTCACTCTGGGGCTAATAGACTTGGCCATTGGGAAACACAAGTCTGCTGCCGCTTGAGGAAGGCTCTGAGAATTTTCAGATTTTATATGGTTAAATGGTGTACATTGCCAATAGAGGGCAGCATATAACTCTTCCATGGTTCTTGAATTCATGGATATAGAATAACTGAACTGGACTGTTAGTTTTGTACAGTGCTCAACTGGTGTTTATTTTCTAAATGTTAGCTGAAAAATAAAATATTCTTGTCGCAGATACATGTATACTGAACAAAATTATAAACGCCCCATGTGGCACTTTGAAACTTTTATTAGCCTTAGGGGTTGCAAAATCATACAAAATTCATTTTGTTGTTCAATATGATACAGATTACTGTCCGTTAGAACACGATAAATAACCATTTTGTACAATTATAAGACAATATCAGCTCATTTAGGGTCGCCCATTACATTTTACATAAATAATTTACATGGGGCGTTTATATTTTTGCTCAGTGTAGATTAGGTGGTGAAACACTCTTCTTAGTATTTTGTTTCTCAAAAATATATTTGGCATTGGCTAAAATGGTAACTTTTCACAGATTTTCTGAATCCCAGGGCTGCTCATCAGTTCTGAAACCATCTCAGCTCACTGGGGGAGTATACAGCTCAATTGCAGCCGTTTTTGGCACATATAGGGCTAATCAAACACAACAACCAACTCTGCCCTCACAGGTATCCATTTACTCCTGGGTGGAGAGAAGCAATTATGGTAAAGTGTCTTGCTCAGGGACACAAGCACCACGGTTGCAGTCAGGATTCTAACCCACATTCTGACGACTCGGCCATCAGAATACAAATTCGATGCACTATACCGCTTGACCACGGCACTCCATTGATTCAGTGAGAGTGAGCATAATCATTGAAGCAGTTTTGCAAAAATTACCAATTTTATTCCTTCCCTTTATCCACTGATTACCAAAAAAATAAAAACTTAAAAGTCAGGCAATTATGGAGTAGTTAAAGTTGAACAAGCCATTTGGTAATCTGTTGGCCTAATTGTAAAATTAATAATTAATACTCTTGGCTGGTTGGCTGTGTTTTTGTAAGCATTAGGATGTCTTTAAAATTTTAAGATCGTTTAGATATTGCGAGCTATTAGTCCGACTAATGTTAGCATGCATTAAGGACTCTTTGCGGCGTTATTGTGCACTTGATTGTAGGGGCGATGTTGCATCAGTAATTATTCATATTACCCGTCGTAACAAGCAGTGAACCAGTTAGAAACCGCTCAATCGTGTCAACTTGCAGTCTGCGCATAGCTGCATTATTCATGTCCCTTGCAGTGTGGCTATTATGAATTAATGGGGGCTACATGTTGGCTGTTATTTGGAAGGTAATCGCCTTTCATAATCATGAATACATTAAGTTTCAAATTAGACTAATGAAGTGCACTTTTGCAATTTACATACATTTTTTTAAACTAAAATAAAGCTTAATTCTAAACCAATTTTTCTTTGTTTTACCAAAGTGAAGCTTAATTCTAAACAATATTTGTAGCTTTGCATGGTGAAAAGGATGATAAGACTGTTAGCGGTGACACTGTGTAAAATAAAATGGTGTCACCTTAAACAGTCTTTACTTAATTCTAAAACCTTGTATACAAAATACCTTCTCTGTTTGCCTACGCCTCTTATTTCTAAAAAAAAACATTTTCAAATGCGTTCTAAAGTCAGAAGCAGTATTTGTGATGTCAGTGACGCAAGGGCGGATCTAGGTGGGGGGCTATGGCCCCGCCCTTCGTCTGTAGGGTTGGTAAATTAAAAGGTTACTCCCAGCTCTGTCAAGAGCCAGAATACTTTTTGAGGAGACGCTTTTTCACAGAGCGGCCATCTTTGTTTTTCTTATACATAACCTTCAGGAGTCCAAAATAGACTGGTGCTGACAACTGATTGTTAGTAATAGTGATTTATGACTGGCTGTTATGGAACCAAACATAAATGAGGTCTGGTTGATTTTTTTTTCCCATTACGATTTGGATTAATAGGACTATTACATCTGCTAGGTTTGATAGTCCAGGGGCTAGTGTACACAAATAAACGCATCACAATTGCCACTAGCCCACTAGTCTGATGCTAGTGGATTAACAGAAGGACTACTACATCTGCTAGGTTTGATAGTCCAGGGGCTAGTGTACACAAATAAACGCATCACAATTGCCACTAGCCCACTAGTCTGATGCTAGTGGATTAACAGAAGGACTATTACATCTCCTAGGTTTGATAGTCCAGGGGCTAGTGTACACAAATAAACGCATCACAATTGCCACTAGCCCACTAGTCTGATGCTAGTGGATTAACAGAAGGACTACTACATCTCCTAGGTTTGATAGTCCAGGGGCTAGTGTACACAAATAAACGCATCACAATTGCCACTAGCCCACTAGTCTGATGCTAGTGGATTAACAGAAGGACTACTACATCTCCTAGGTTTGATAGTCCAGGGGCTAGTGTACACAAATAAACGCATCATAATTGCCACTAGCCCACTAGTCTGATGCTAGTGGATTAACAGAAGGACTACTACATCTGCTAGGTTTGATAGTCCAGGGGCTAGTGTACACAAATAAACGCATCACAATTGCCACTAGCCCACTAGTCTGATGCTAGTGGATTAACAGAAGGACTACTACATCTGCTAGGTTTGATAGTCCAGGGGCTAGTGTACACAAATAAACGCATCACAATTGCTACTAGCCCACTAGTCTGATGCTAGTGGATTAACAGAAGGACTACTACATCTGTTAGGTTTGATAGTCCAGGGGCTAGTGTACAGAAATAAACGCATCACAATTGCCACTAGCCTGATGCTAGTGGATTAACAGAAGGACTACTACATCTGCTAGGTTTGATAGTCCAGGGGCTAGTGTACACAAATAAACGCATCCCGATTGCCACTAGCCCACTAGTCTGATGCTAGTGGATTAACAGAAGGACTATTACATCTGCTAGGTTTGATAGTCCAGGGGCTAGTGTACACAAATAAACGCATCACAATTGCCACAAGCCCACTAGTCTGATGCTAGTGGATTAACAGAAGGACTACTACATCTGCTAGGTTTGATAGTCCAGGGGCTAGTGTACACAAATAAACGCATCACAATTGCCACTAGCCCACTAGTCTGATGCTAGTGGATTAACAGAAGGACTACTACATCTGCTAGGTTTGATAGTCCAGGGGCTAGTGTACACAAATAAACGCATCACAATTGCCACTAGCCCACTAGTCTGATGCTAGTGGATTAACAGAAGGACTACTACATCTGCTAGGTTTGATAGTCTAGGGGCTAGTGTACAAAAATAAGAAACACATCATCATTACAAAAACTGACAATTATTTCTGTTGACAGCACGCGGCAGTTCTTTGGCATGGTAGAGGAAAAAACCCTCAAATTCATCAGGATGAGTGTGTAAATTGAGAATCAAATTTAAAAGCTCTGCTTTCAGATTGAAATACATGTATACTTATAACAATAACTGTTGTATTTAATAAATGTTTTGTTTAATGAATGATTGTTTAATGACTTTTCAAATTGCTATTACAAACTACGGAGGATTAGTACAATACCCCCAGTTCTTTTCAGAACTAATTACTACTCAATTGAGATTCTTACATGGTGTCACCGCAATTAGTCTTACTTAGTACAATACAGATATTGGTCCTGCCGGATACCATACAGACTTGTAGGCGAGTACGAGTACAAGTACGAGTACAGATAAATGTACTCACATACGAGTACAAGTACTCATACTCCAGCTCTGTAGTTGTAGTTCAATACTTTTTCATGAGTATGAGTACAATAAAAAGTACTACAACTTGGCTACCATATTTTAAAGTTAATTTTGATACCTGGGTGTACATTGCCTTTAAAGCTATGGTGTTCTGTCTTAAATGTCATCATCTTAGATGTATGGCCCCCTTCATGTGTGACAGACCCTCACCATTTTTTGTTATTCTCCACTAATCAATTGAGACTGAACGGGGTCATCTACAGGTTTCTTAATAATGTTCTCATGTAGAAAGGACAGTGGCATATCCAGGGCCCAGTTTCATGGGTCTCCTTATTGTATAAAGCGAAATAATCAGTGTTTACTATCGTTGATGGGGGAAACATTTAGATATGTTTTACTAGCTATACTTATATATATATTCTAAATAGTGTAGTGAACCCATTTTTAAAACTGTCAGAAAAATAAAAGAAACAACTTAGAAATACATTATATTAAACTAAAATATTCCAGAGAATCATTTTATTTCAAATAATCATTTATTCCACAGAATCATTTATTGTTAAAGGGAGTACTTAATCATGTATACTCTATGTAATTGTTTTTTCCTACATAATTTTTTGATTTCCTGTGGAAACCATTATTCACCCTAAATCCAAAAACTCAAAGTTCAAAGACCAAAACAACCAAAACCAAAAACCATATTAAACCCCAATCAAGAACCTGAAACCCACCAAAACCTAAAACTCAAAACCCAGAACCAAAAACAAGACTTAAAAACCACCCACCCCTGAAACAAACACATAAACATCTGCCTCCATTAACCATTCTTAATTTGAACATTTACGAGTAATCTGTCAAAAACCAGAGTGCTTAAGCATCTATATTGTAATATTGTACACTCGATATTGTAGGATGTACATTGTATGAAAATGTTTTGTACATTAATGTTTGACTTGATAGCCCATTTGTTCTTCTACTCATTTGGTGTTCTCCCACCCGCATGTGGAAACCATTAGTCATGGTTTATTGCATATTATTATTAACTGTCATTCCTCGTCTGCTTTTCAGCTTGTACCCCCACAATATCGTTTTCCATCTCCCAAATCCCCTAATCTTGCCATAATTACCTTAATACCTGTGACCTACTCTGTCAATTTTTATTTTTTATTTTAAGAGAGTTTAGAAATTGAAGCCGAAGATTTGTAATTGAGACTTTTGTATAGCAGCTGAATCGTAAACGCGGTTACTGCCAACTGTTATGGAATAGCTTTGAATTTGTGTAGGTGTCTCCCTGAAATAGATCTTCCATGACATGGTTTTTTTTTTCAGCTTTAAAGATGCATCACCCATCTTTTTGATTTCCTGCATTTTCGCTTTTACTCAGAAAATTTACAATTTCCTGAAAGCCCTCTTGTGATGAAATGAGTTCCTGATATTTTTTTTATCATCTGTTTTCTACCTGAACTACCTGACTTTTCTACCTGAAATTTAGTAATTGGCCATTTGGAAGTTTTTTACAGTGAAATCTTGACCATCAACACTTTAAAATACTAATGGAGCCAAGTACCCAAGCTAGACTTGTAGTCAGTACTTTTTCATGAGTACGAGTACAGAAAAAGTTACTCGAGTACGAGTATGAAGAGGAGTACTCTGTTTATTTACCAGTGATATTCTGGCCTGAGGAAATCAGTGGTTTGGATAAATGACGCCCTCATCATTGGGCAGTGGCCATTCTCAATAGCACCCTTTTGCAGTTGAAATGACGACATTTCTTTGGCTTATGTTATTACTATACTGTGAAAACATTTTTTTTTCATGGGACAGTATGGCATAGGATGTGTTCTCAAAAGTATTCACTGGTATTATTTGGGCACTATAGTGCCATCTACATGTACATATATATACGTGCCCCTCAGGGTATGCACTAATGCACTCATAGATCTGTAACATGCCTGTATCATGCAGATTCCCCATAGATTCCCCAAGATTATAGCGCATACTTCCCAAACACAATTTGGGGGTTTGGCCCGCGAATTAAACTCCGAACCCGCCGACCCGCGAGCAGGACTAAAAACCTGCAAATCCAAAAAATTCCAAGTGTAAAAAGTTTAAAATTAAAAACACATACACCCACACACATACACCAATGTTCACCCAAAACCAAAGACGTCAGCGCAGATCGACTACGCGTCGCTGATCCCAGTGGGGACCAGGGACAGACATAGCGTACATGGTCTGTTTTTTGGGGGGGAAAGTTTAGGACCTGTGAGTGACAACAAAAGGCCGGCTCTCTACTAAAACAGTGCCCTTAAATTGTGGTCACTCACAGTCCCTCGGGGCACATAGATACTCACTAGTGCCCTCATTGCCAGTCAATACATGTATAACAGTCGCTTTAAATGTCGGCCTCTGGCATGTTTGCGCTCAGAAAGGGTGCGCTAAAATCAAAAGAAACGGCCACATCTGCTGGATCAGTTTATAAAAGTACATGTAACATGTTCAGCTTGCTTGCCTTGCCAATTACATTTATATACACCTTAAAAAGCCTGTGCAATCAGAATTGTTTAAAGGGAAGATACAACATTGGTATTTGGTAATATAAGTTCATTTCAATCCTGTAGTTTTCAAGAAATGAAATATAAAACTACCCTGTGAAAGTTTCATGTGAAATAGGACACACGGCTCACGTTTTACCAAAAATTGCCAGTCGGCAATATTTTGTAAATTTGACATCACATTTCCTGTTTTCTCTAAGATGAAAGCACATCAGACAAAATCATTTGTCAGGATGATGACTGATACATGTACAATGTATTAATTATACACCAAGTTGGTTTTTCGATAATTTGCAATGGAAAAAAGGAAAAAGGCAATTTGGATTAACACTCAAATATATTCATAAATATTCATAAATGCTCAAGACAGTTTAGACAATCTGATTGGACAAAGTGTCATCACCCTCCTACTATTGCTGCACTTTAGTGAGAAGTTGCTATCGTGGTCAAAACCAGTCAACTGCCTGTTTTTGACTGTTTTTGAATGTGCACACAGGGGCATTTTTGACTGATTTTTACTGTCATTTTGACCACCCTGAACAATGCTTTTACCAGTCAAAAACGGTCGCCTCATTTTGACCTGTAAATGTACTTACTACACATAAGGTTTGACAGTGTTTGACTTTTAAGTGCACTAGATATACCTTGGGAAGTATATCAACATTTTGACTGATTTTTACCCTTGCAGTAGTAGGAGGGTTAACGGATGGTAAAGACATGGCTTATCAAAATCAGAGCAGCGTGTATGTGTCAGGTGTTCACCAGCTGTTTTGGGCAGCGCACGACCCGGATTTGAACCAATCATTGTAACGAAGATTGGCATCGTGTACTTTGGTGTGTCCCCAAAGCATGAGTTTGCCCATTTCCATTTTGCTTTACTCAACAAAAACTACAATTTTTTTACATTTTGAAAACAAAATCGATATGGGCATTTGTGAATGGGAATAACAGTTTGACGCATGGTCTTTACAGGTTAATGACCTGTTTTGTGGTCACGTCTTTAGCTCAGCCCTTATTGCCCTTGACCATGCCTAAAACTGGTCATTAACCTGCGGTAAAGACCGCACAACAAACTGTTATTCCCTTATTTAATATCATTTATCATGGGCGGATCCAGAATTTTTTTTAGGGGGGGGGGGCTGAGAATCAAAAACAAATTTTTTTTTCAGTATAGTACTAAGTAGGTCACCTCCTTATGTTTATCCTGCAAACGATTTTAGGGGGGGGGGGCTACAGACCCCTTAGCCCCCCCTGGATCCGCCAATGTTTATTTGTTTTTGAATGATAATTACTTTGCCAGTGTGCCAAATGAAACCGTCTGGTGAAAGTGTAGAAAGTACATTATCTGCACAGTTAACTCCAATATTAAAAAAAATAGACAGTTGTCTGGTTTGAACAGTCAATCAACCCGTTAGCAATTGTGTGCCAAAAGAAGTAGTGTTAAGAAAATTGCAGGGGAATCGCTGGTGAAATAATCATAAACACAGACATTGCATCTTTAGTGATGCATTCACGCCACAAACGTTTATTGAGTGTCGCACTGACTATTCCAACAGGACTGTCTGGTGTATTTCACATACACGAATGTGTAGCACTAATTAAGCAAGTTGCAAATAAGTGGTATCCGTGGACATTGATGGATGGCAGATATGGTGTAGTTCACCTGGCTATATCATCTGTCGCCACGGCTACACACCATCTCGTACCAGCTGTCATGATCGGAAAGTTGCCAGATTGCCAGAAAAGACACCCAGAAGCAGAATTATGTTAAAGGGTCTATGAAATATATATTTAATATGGAGATACATATTTTTGCAGATACGTGTATGCATGCTTCTGGACACTTTTAAAGGTGCAGTATCGTCACGATCAGAGCAGACTTTCGACAGGGCATGGAATTGGTGCCATAGTTTAAAATGAAGACAGTGACTGGAAATTACTGGCTCTTTTATGCAGCAGCAACAGTTATATGGCCTTATCATGTTGGTATTAATTTCAGTCACTGAGTTAATCTAAAACTAGCACTCCGATTCCATGCCTTGTTGATCGGGACTATATTATCCCTTACACTTTCTAAATTTTGTTTTTTTTGGCACATGAGGGCGCTCTTTTATGAGATCACAATAAGAACTCAGTGCCACATACTGTACAGTAGCTCAATACGTGTACGCAAACAAAACCCCAAACCTTGCTCAGTGAAGCAGTGGTGACAGACTGGAAACCATACACTCAGTTAAAAGACACAAAGTTCAGAAATTCAATCCACAGACCAACCATGATGTTGTAATTGATCCAGCTATGACATCACATGTGCTCATGAATATGCAACTTTGTATTAGCATAGATGCCAGCAAGTGGCTATAGAATGGTTCAAAACACCCACAAATAGGCAATTACAAGGTAACAAAGTCATGCCAACATTGATACCGAGTTGTTTTAAAATTCCTATCGGTACTTTCCTCACCTTACACCTCTTGTGCCCCCCCCAGTTGCCCAAAGTTTTTCCAAAGCCGTCGCCTCCCCCCCCCCCCCCCCAATATCGTCGCCGGTTGGGTTGGTTTCTCATATTTTCTTTTTTTGTGAACTTGGTCCTGAAAATGCTCATTGAGGAATTTTGATAAAGGAACAAAATTCCACATCAAGAATGTATCCAAATGTTACTTGACATCACGTACATCATGCAAGATCACACCGTGCCATCTTTACAGGCAATAAATAACCAATTTTAAACGCACAGCTATGAATTGCGGCGCGCAGGCATTTCAACAAATTCCGTGCATCATTATTTGGTGTAGCAGCGAGCTAGTCCTTCGGATGGGTTGAGGTTTACCCTGGTGTTTCTGGTTCACATAGCAAGTACCTATGTTTACATGTTTCCTCAGGCTTTTCAGCTACAATGCTTAACCAGTTCGCGTAGGGAATAAAAAAGTTTTTCTGGGCCCCTGTGCGGGTTTCTTTTTCCCACACAAACACGTTAATGGAAGCTTCCACAGCACGTGGCCACGTCTACCGAGCATGTCACTGTATGCTCGGCTCGTTGCCACGTCAACCGAGCATGCATACAAATATTCCGGAGTTTTCTATGGCGTGTTTAGACGCTTTCCGATCCGTGGTACCAAAAAAAATTGCATGTATACACGGCCTCCGACGCGAACTGGTTAAGTGTGCTTTTGAGGAATCCTTGGTTTCATTAATACCAGAAATGTATAATAATAATAATAATAACAATCTTGATGTAGCTCAAAGCCCAATCCAAGTTGCCTGTAAAAATGGCATCAATAGGGAAGTACATACAATATGTCTACTTTCCATTAAGCACCAGAGTTCCTTGGCAGCCCTAGGGGAGAAATTACCAAGGAGGCCCACAGGGCTTGCCAGGTTGCTATTAACAACATACTTGTTAAACTAATATTTCCACCTAACAGCTCCCTTCCTACCCCACCATGGCCTTGTTTCTAACCCCCCTTCTTTCCTTTCCAGCCCCCCCTCCCTCAATCTGCTTTACCCCCCACGGCTTTATCTCCTTCAGAACTGAATTTTGTACTTCTCATCATGCTCATAACGAGAATCTAATGCTTATTTTTCCCAATAATGCATCCACCCCCACTCTCTCCAATACTTATGATAACAAGACTCACAAGGGCTCTGCAGTCCAATGCTTCGGCTATCACCACCCCGTAATGGTGTTATCAAATATTAAAAACAGATAATAATCCACTTAAAGTCATTTTTTCTGATGAGCACTTTTGAATGGCCTGCCATGTCTGGGAGCCATAATGGCGTATTAAATATTCAACGGTGTGAGTAATCGGTCTCAGAGTCGTCATCTCATCGAGGTGATTAGTAGGGGGAGAATGAAAAAAACCCAAAAGCAAGAAGATAAAACAAGTGTCTGCAAGATGGGCATTGAATGATTCATCTAGGCTTAAAGCTACTGTTGGCCCCACTCATAGCCATATGAGGGCGCCTGCATGCAAAACTGCGGCTGTCAGAGGTTTTCTGTGTACACACATCTTGATCCTTATAAAGTATATCGTCACCGGTCCCAAGTGTAGAAAATTCGAAATTTTTGATTTAAAAAAACAACATATTTTGACGATATTCATCAGAAGCTACAATGTCACAAAGTTTTGAAGCTGGAAATGTGCTACTTTCTTAATTTGACCAATTAGCAAAAAACAAACATCTTCAGTTTGTGCACAAATTAACGTTAAGTAGTGATTGTTTACTGCACTTTTCCTTAATTTGTTACCCTTCTCAGATACAAATCAACTTACATAGACAATTATTTCACAGGAAAAATGCACAATATTCATGACACAATACATGTACTTGTAGGTCCTGCTCCCTGGGGAGGCCTCTCTCAGACATCTCTCACATGAAACTATATGAGTATATGAGATTCAGCAATTTCCTTAAATACCTTTCTCTTTTGATGTGAGTTTCATAATTTATTACACATTGTCAAGAATAATTGTGTGCAACTGACACCAACTCAGTTCACTGTAGACAATACACTGTGAACACTGTGGCCGACAGAAGAAAACATTTTCACAAAGTAACACAAACCTTTGTGCATAAAACCACAGCACGCAGTGGTTTTGCGTTTTCACAAAGTAACACTTAGTAACTTTACATAGTAAATACATAAAATGTTCGTGTGTCACTTCATGAAAATGCAAACGTGGGGTGCCATGGTCGAGCGGTTTAGTGCATCGGATTTGTGTTCTGATGGCTGCGTCGTCAGAGTGTGTGGGTTCGAAGCCTTGCCGCCAGTGGCGTAAATATAGACAGTGCAGGCAGTGTGGCTGCACTGGGGCCCGTGGGGTGGTAGGGCCCGTGGGGTGGTAGAGAGAGCAGGCCATTCGACATTGTGTTGCAGAGAACGGGCCCCTGCACGCACTTCGAATCGCCACCTTGGAAGTACGTTTGTGTTCAAAGAAGAACTGACTTAAAATTTAAGAGATGCCATTTACTATATATGTCCTCGAAAAGGCAAACCCATGTCAGTCATATAGTTGGTTGATTAGTTGACTTGTTGACTTCATTGACCGTCTGTTTACGTTAGCGTGTCAGAGCGCTATCCATGGTTCTGATAGCGCAATAGCCTAAGTAACTAATTCGACTGTAAAATCCAACACATTGTTGGTAAAATATATAGGCCTACGCTTTGATGTGTGTGCGCGCGTGTGTGTGTGTGCGTGTGTGCTTCATAACTAGTAACTAGCGTGCACTAGGGCCCGTTCATAACAGCGTGCACTTGGGCCCGTTCATAACAGCGTGCACTTGGGCCCGTTCATAACAGCGTGCACTAGGGCCCGTTCATAACAGCGTGCACTAGGGCCCGTTCATAACAGCGTGCACTTGGGCCCGTTCATAACAGCGTGCACTAGGGCCCGTTCATAACAGCGTGCACTAGGGCCCGTTCATAACAGCGTGCACTAGGGCCCGTTCATAACAGCGTGCACTAGGGCCCGTTCATAACAGCGTGCACTAGGGCCCGTTCATAACAGCGCGGGCCCGTTCATAACAGCGTGCACTAGGCCCGTTCATAACAGCGTGCACTAGGCCCGTTCATAACAGCGTGCACTTGGGCCCGTTCATAACAGCGTGCACTAGGGCCCGTTCATAACAGCGTGCACTAGGGCCCGTTCATAACAGCGTGCACTAGGGCCCGTTCATAACAGCGTGCACTAGGGCCCGTTCATAACAGCGTGCACTAGGGCCCGTTCATAACAGCGTGCACTTGGGCCCGTCGTAACTACGCTATGCCACTGCTTGCCGCGACCATGGTGCTTGTGTCCTTGAGCAAGACACTTTACCATAATTGCTGCGAAGGCCGAATTGAACCCAGCCACTGGGGGTGTACAAGCCAGTGCATGCTTAGTGCCTGTCCCAAGCCCAGATAAATGGGAGGGTTGCGTCAGGAAGGGCATCCGGCGTAAAACCTATGCCAAATCAAATATGTGGATTATGATCCACTGTGGCGACCCCTAACGGGAGCAGCCGAAAGAGGACAACAACTTCATGAAAATGCAAACCAGGTTTTTTGTAAATTTTTCATTTTTACGAACTAACACAAACATTTATACTGTTTTCAGCAGTTAATTGCTTAGTAATTATAAATGTCAGAGAGTCCAAAACAACATATTTCATTTCATTTCATTTAATTTATTTCACAGGGCAGAAACAATCACAAACACAATGGTAAAAAAACAATTAGAGAAAAATATGAAATACAGAGTGTCGTGGCCGAGCGGTCTAGCTTACCGGACTCAAGTTCTGGTGTTAGCAGCAGAATGTGGGTTCGAATCCCGGCCGTGACACTTGTGTCCTTGAGCAAGACACTTAACCATAATTGCTTCTCTCCACCCAGGGGTTAAATGGGTACCTGTGAGGGCAGAGTTGGTTGATTAGCCCTATATGCGCTGTAATGGCAGCAATTGAGCTGTATACTCCCAGGGAGCTGAGATGGTTTCAGGAATGATTTATGAGCCTTATGAGCAGGGGTAATAATATAATGCGCCTTGAGCACCACTCAGTTGGTGGATACGTGCGCTATTATTATTAATACATATATACATGATGAAAATAAGGTAAACATGACAAAATGTTGACAGCACCCCTGTAGGATTACCAAATTGCGAACCAAATCACAATCTAGTGGCTCTCCATAATGCTGCCATAATATTTCCATAATTCAAAAGTTCTATCGAGACCACAAGGTGACAACAATTCAAAAATATTAATTTTTGATGAAGAAACGTGTGTTTCAAAAAGAGACTAACTTCAAATGCTGTTTTTTTTTTTTTCAAATGTAAATTTGATTTAGTGGGCAAGTGAGACCATAATGGATGCTTACATATTCCATAATTGTGTACTTGCTTTAAAGCCAGTATACACTGACAATCTGTTTCTGACAATCTGTTTCTGTTAATGCCTTCAAGAAGGCTCTTAAAACTCACTTGTTTCCTCATTAATTTTGCATCAATTTATGTCTTATTCTATCCTGATTTGTATTTATTATGTCATATTAACTTTTGTAAGCGCCATGAGCCTCTCGGGAATGGCGCATGATAAATACTTGTTGTAATGTAATGTAATGTAATACACTGTTGGTGAAATTTCTGTTTTTTGTTGGTCTTGCATTGTTGTGTGCATAATTTCTGTATCTTCCAAATATTTGTATACAATAGACATGTACGCTGATATTCTTTTGTTTATTGCATTATTGGAATAACCTGTGTATTATAAGCATGGCCATGTTATGTACAGTGTATGATGTATCCCGTTGCTTTGTTTAGGAAATGTGTAGAAAATAACCTTCTTTGAATGTTTTATTCCTGCAAAATTTTCAAAAAAGAGATTAAATTTCTCAGAAAAGCGCGCGCCCCCCCCTCTCGATTTTCTCATACTAGCATATTTGCATTGAAGTCTGCTTGAAAAATCATTCATATGGAAAACTTATATGTAGAACCAGCGATCGGAAATGAAAGCAGTACTCTACCACACTTTGTAGCCACTCAAGTGAAAAACCAGAAGTAAAATGTGTAGGAGTTATTAGTGACAAACCTTGGATACTATCGCTTTTATTCATAATGTCTAGTTGCAATATTGTGATTAGCGCCTTCAATGCAGGATGAGTTTGTAATGAATTGTGGACTGAAGGTCATTTGTGATCACTTAAATTCTCATTTAGGATGTCGTTATGATTGGAATTGGTTGTATTTGTAAAGCCTCGATGCCTTCCTGATCAATGCTATCTTCTCTTTGACAAGAAGAGTGACATTCTGCCCAGCATAGAACCTTCATACCCAGGAACTCACTACAGCACGTGGTGATGAAAGTTCTCCCTAAGATAAATGAAATTATAAGCCTCCAGAAGAAAATCATTTCTGACAAGGCCAGGAGAGTAATTATTACACGTAAACCAATCATGTTTTGCTTCTTAACTGTGAATGAATTTTCATCCAGATCTCAATAATCAAGCTTCTGACAATTTTGTGAAATATCTAATTTGTTTTCCTTTCAAAAAGGAAAATTATCAATGTTCAAATGAAAACCAGAATTTGTTTGGCAGTTTAATATGGGCGATACATCTTTAAATAGGTTGGTTTCTATATTACTTGTGAGATATTAAAACCCCTATACACTATTGGTAATCTCAATAAACATTAACCATAACCCCCTAGGTCATGTAGGTATTCTGGCTAGGAACCTTTCTGAATCCTACAAAATCCATCAGTGCACTTTTGGAAACATGCCCTTATCTTCAAAATGCACCATGCATTTTCGTTCATCTTTCACATTCAGCACTTATGGCCTGTACTTTTGCCAGGTACTTCTTTTTGTCCCATTTGAAGAGGTGAAAGTACCAGTTTCCAACAGTGCTGAATTTTTCCCCAAAAAAGTGCCCCTTTTTTTGCAGGATTTGGGGTGGTTTAGGGTTATTGATCACCATTTTACATGACACTTACATGTACTTGGTGTAAAGTTGATGATGGTATCAAACATTCCTTGAAATATTTCCATCGTAGGTGCTATCGTTCTGAGTAAATTAGTCAAATTTTCCTATTTTTCATTATGTTCTAGGTATAGACATAACGTAATAACAGTTTGTTCATTTAATGTACATATTTTGATTCAAAAACAGTAAGCATACACATAAAAGTTTTGTCAACATTACCAATGCTGTACCTTCTCTGTATAGAGCTTTTGTCTGGCAGTCTTGAGTTTGTTGGTTTTTTTTAAAATGCGATCTGTCAACTGAATTATGATCAATTACCAAACACTACTTGAGCACTTAACTCATGATTAAAAATGCAATCACTCGTAATAACTTAAGCATCGAGGAAGGATAGTACATCATGCATTGTATTTATATAAGTTCCACATGTAATCTTGTTACAAGAGCAATAAATACTTGTACTTATCTACCAAGTATCATTATGTGCTTGTCCCACAGTCTTTAAGTATATTTTTGATTACCTTTTAATGAAAAGAATATCTCAATATAGGAGCCCCTTGATACACACCATAACTTCAAGTTTTTATATACAGCTCATTTATTAAGAAGGTCTCTAGGGTCGAATAATATGCATGACTTGTCCAGAGGAATACAAATACCACCGGCTGGAGTGGTTCATACCTAACAAGAATCTCCATTGAAGCGACCAATTACGTGCCCTGATGGCCTACACTAACCCTCTGTGCTGAACATCTGCTCAACGTGTCGAGTAAGTACCCCCCCCTGTCAGACTTGATCATTGGTAAATTATCACTTGGACGGATGGAACATTATGGCAAAGTGACATATTGAACATGCAAGCATTAATGCCATTTTTTTATTTTTTTTATATTGGCCTCATAATGGGTAACGCGGTTCCCCCCGTGTCGTCAAATACACGATGTCGAGCAGCCAGCATCGGTTGACACAATCCGTCATGTAGCCAAAAAGCTGTCCGGGGTGACTCCGGACAATGGCGGCGGCCAGCACTCACGAGGGCCCGTTGTTTTCACAGTACATGAGCAGCCACTCTCCCTTTGTCACCTATTGTTTGTCTGTTTGTGTTCTGAAAGTATGCCATGGTCCGTGGCCATTCAAGTTGAGTAGGGGATTATTTCGTCCAAGTCATGCGTGTGTGCGTTGACTGCCTTTTCAGCAATTTGTATTTATGATTCCCTCACCAGCGGGAGACTGCGTCCAAATGTATTCATTGCTTTCTAATTACCGTTTGACTTGGCGACGGGGTTTTGATTACTCCCCAATCTGTTACCCCTCTAAATGGCCAGAAACTACACTGTAGCTTAGGCCATGAAGGAAAATGATTATGTTTCAGGGGTCCTACTGACTCTGAATTTGTATTACTGTAGTGTTTATTTATTTATTTTAATTTTTTTTTTGAAGTTTAGAAAAAAAGGTGGAAAAACTCATGGAATAAAAGCCACAAATACAAGGCAAAAAAACAGTTTAACAGTCTTTTTAAGACGTTGTACACTTTGGTAAAATGTCTGGGCATGGATGCATCCATACATCAAGACATATCAAACCTGTTTCATTTGTTTTTATTCTATTGAGTAAGCATGCATACATTATAAGGATATTTTACTTTTCTGAGGAAGCCATGGTATTTGCAGATGTACCTTTCCATATTTAACCTTGCTTGTCAAGCAGTTCCGTTGAAATCAGACAGCAATTTACAAATTTAGTTTAAAGCCACTATACAAGTGAGTAATCTTGAAAACATAAATGATCACCGTTTTACATAAAACTTGAACTGTATTAAGTTGATGATGGTATCAAACATCCTTTGAAATATTTCTTTCTGAGGTGTTTGCATTTTAGTAAAATATGTGAAATCATTTCCAAAATAGATTTCTGTCATCTGAAGTCCGAAGACACAAATTCCTGGTTGGAATGAATATGAACCGCCTGAAATCAATTTCACTATTTCCTTGTACATAACACATTGAAATAAGCTGGAACATTCACAGGTTTTTTATTACAGTGTCTAGTGGAATTGCACCTTTCGCAACCAATGAACAGCCATGTTAGCATTCAACTGAAGACAAATCACCTGGTGCCTCTTTCCTGTATTCTAATCACAAAGCTGCCCGTATAATAACAACTTTAGTAGCTTTGCTTTTGTATGATATGTAGCACGACGAGTCTCTTCCCACAATTGAAGATGACATTTAATTCAGCAAATGGACCGAAGCTTCTTTCACCTCCCTTGTGCTCCCCTGTGCCCACCGCACAGCTCTAAATGTTCGCCTTGCTTACCCAAGAAGAAAAATGAGGGGGAACAAAAAAATAACTTCTGTCTGTTCTTTGACGGTTTAACCGCTCGACTCTCCCGCGACATCAAAGTCAATATCCGTAATTGAGTGTTGCTTAGAAGCGGCATAAAAGCCCTGCAATTGTTCCTTCGCTTTCCCCCGCTGATCCCAAAAGGGACAGGCCTAAAAAAAAAATGAAATTACAAACTCATCAATTTGCCAATGACCGCTTTGAACCTTGGGACTGACAATGGATGCCCTGGCAGTGACAATAAACCACATTGTGCCCATGGCCGTGCGCGGGGCTAATCATGCCAACATTTAGTTCCCATTAGGGATCCCTAACAGCCAGCTTTAGCATGGATCAATCCTCTTAATTTCCCTCCCAATTTTCCAAATTGGATAGCGTTTATTTGCGCAAACAGAGAACAGGGCTTTTTTTTCTTCTCTTGGTTTGAGGGTTGCCCATTGAATGTATTACGTACGGACGAGACACAAGTAATTATGAGCAATTTGCATGACGAAAGTCCTGAAAGCGTCAATTGATACGCGCTATTGGTGGGGAATTTGAAATGCTAAGCAGGTGAAACGACATTAAAAATGGAGCTCTCATATTATACTACAATTTGAATGAGATGAAATGTGTTTGTGCTCAGGACACTAGGACAGTTACTAGAATAGTCTGAAGGGCACCAGCCTCTGGCATCATCTTCTGTATTGGTTTGTGGTGAGATAAATTGGTCCCTATCCTTTACCACACGGATAAATAGATAGATCTAGATAGGTCTGTCCACACTAATGGGTACATATGATAACTATTGGAGTGTACATTCCTGTACATTCCTTAACTTGATTGTGCATACCAAACAATAAGAAATCTTGGCTTTAATAATAATAATAATAATAATAATGGAGGCATTTTTAAAGCGCTCTTACACGAGGTATCACAGCGCTGTACATTATTACCCCTGCTCATCAGGCGCATAAATCATTCCTGAAACCATCTCAGCTCCCTGGGGAGTATACAACTCAATTGCTGCCATTTCGATGCATATGGGCTAATCAAACACAACAACCAACTCTGCCCTCACAGGTACCCATTTACTCCTGGGTGGAGAGAAGCAATTATGGTAAAGTGTCTTGCTCGAGGACACAAGCACCACGGTTGCGGTCGGGATTTGAACCCATATTCTGACGACTCAGCCATCAGAACACAAATCCGATGCACTAAACCGCTTGGCCATGGACTAGTTTTAGATTAACTCTGTGATTGAAAATAATAATAGCTCACATGATAATAAGGTCGTATTACCGTTGCTGCTGCATAAATGAGCCAGTAATGTTCAGTCTTGTGTTCATCTTAAACTGGACACCGATTCCATGTCCTGTTGAAAGTCCCTTTAACTAGCGTTAGACAATAGATTATTTAACAATATTGCAATAACGCAGATAGGCCATCACAAATGTACAATTCCTTAGATAAAGCATACATGTAGATTCATTGTCTGAAACATTTAACATGCTGACATTTAACATGCTGAAGTTTAAAAATGGCCAAATCCCCCCCCCCCCCCAAAAAAAAAATAAAATAAATAAATAAATAAATACATTTTTAAATGTAAATACCCACAATGTCTCATCTACTTCATACTATTGTAAATCCGTTGGGACAAAGGAGTTGTTGTAGCGCTGAGTTCTAATTTTCCCTTGCAAAAAGGTGACCCCTTGCTATTTGATAATAACTTGATCACTTGACTACATGCTTGGACATTGTTAAATGCCTGAGCTGGGTTTTAAAGTATGGGTACCAGTTATTCTTCTTGTTTGAGTACCAGTTATTCTTCACCAGTTCGCTCTACTTGCTTACCCAATCAGCATGATGGGAATCAGACAAAACGTTTCACTCACTCGAGAGAAACGTTCAGAACGCACAAATGAGCTTTTGTGTGTGTATGCGAGATTTGAACAAGCATGAGATTGAGCATGTGTACATGCTTGCCGGCATGCCTGTGTGGGCAGTACGTATAGTAATGACAGCTCACCGTGTGCACGGTTATGTTCACGTGGTGATCATCATGAATTGGTACTACTAATTCTCATTTCCAGTGAGGTGTACAAATTGTTCACTTTAGTAATGAGTTTTTCCTGACGGCATGATTGGACCATGTTGCCAATATTAACTGGGCTGATCAATACACCAGATATTCATTCTTTTTTTCTGTCTTCAACCCTCCATACAAAAACAGGTTGAATGCCCTATGGATATCTGAATGCATACGAGGGCGACACATGTACAAAAAAAAAATTTGTTGTGTTAAAGGGAAGGTACAACATTGGTTATTTTTGACAAGACTGCTTTTACGAAGATGCCTAAGGCCTGCAGTCCTCTGCCCATTGAGCAATGGTCAAACCATGGAGGTAGAATACCTCCATGGTCAAACTATTGCCCCAAACTATTCATTTAGCTTGCTTCATTTGCTTGGAACAGCTTCTGGAAGCAGACAAAAGAAGTGATAACTGACAGTCCCAATACCTACAAAACAGCTACTGTGGTCTGGAACATCAATAGCACTGCCACTGCTAATCCTTCACTAATCCTCACTACACAATATGCAGTAATCCCTTAATAGCTGTTTTGTCTCACCCAGGAGGGCCAGTTTGGCTGGGGCACATTCAAGGATTGAACAAACTATCCTCTCAAGGATTGAACAAACTATCCTCTCAAGGATTGAACAACCTCTCCTCTCAAGGATTGAACAAACTGTCCTCTCAAGGATTGAACAAACTGTCCTCTCAAGGATTGAACAAACTGTCCTCTCAAGGATTGAACAAACTGTCCTCTCAAGGATTGAACAAACTGTCCTCTCAAGGATTGAACAAACTGTCCTCTCAAGGATTGAACAAACTGTCCTCTCAAGGATTGAACAAACTGTCCTCTCAAGGATTGAACAAACTGTCCTCTCAAGGATTGAACAAACTGTCCTCTCAAGGATTGAACAAACTGTCCTCTCAAGGATTGAACAAACTGTCCTCTCAAGGATTGAACAAACTATCCTCCCAAGGATTGAACAAACTATCCTCTCAAGGATTGAACAAACTGTCCTCTCAAGGATTGAACAAACTGTCCTCTCAAGGATTGAACAAACTATCCTCCCAAGGATTGAACACACTATCCTCTCAAGGATTGAACAAACTATCCTCTCAAGGATTGAACAAACTGTCCTCTCAAGGATTGAACAAACTGTCCTCTCAAGGATTGAACAAACTGTCCTCTCAAGGATTGAACAAACTGTCCTCTCAAGGATTGAACAAACTGTCCTCTCAAGGATTGAACAAACTATCCTCTCAAGGATTGAACAAACTATCCTCTCAAGGATTGAACAAACTATCCTCTCAAGGATTGAACAAACTGTCCTCTCAAGGATTGAACAAACTGTCCTCTCAAAGATTGAACAAACTGTCCTCTCAAGGATTGAACAAACTGTCCTCTCAAGGATTGAACAAACTGTCCTCAAGGATTGAACAAACTGTCCTCTCAAGGATTGAACAAACTGTCCTCTCAAGGATTGAACAAACTGTCCTCTCAAGGATTGAACAAACTATCCTCCCAAGGATTGAACAAACTGTCCTCAAGGATTGAACAAACTGTCCTCTCAAGGATTGAACAAACTGTCCTCTCAAGGATTGAACAAACTGTCCTCAAGGATTGAACAAACTATCCTCTGAAGGATTGAACAAACTATCCTCTCAAGGATTGAACAAACTGTCCTCTCAAGGATTTAACAAACTGTCCTCAAGGATTGAACAAACTATCCTCTCAAGGATTGAACAAACTGTCCTCTCAAGGATTGAACAAACTGTCCTCTCAAGCATTGAACAAACTGTCCTCTCAAGGATTGAACAAACTGTCCTCTCAAGGATTGAACAAACTGTCCTCTCAAGGATTGAACAAACTGTCCTCTCAAGGATTGAACAAACTGTCCTCTCAAGGATTGAACAAACTGTCCTCTCAAGGATTGAACAAACTGTCCTCTCAATCATTCAACCAACCGTTGAATCATCTTTCAATAGTTTAACATTTGCTCATTGGGCCCTATAAGGACTGTTGGCCTAATCTATTTGAATAAATTACCATTTAACAAGCAACAGGGGCGGATCTATGGTCTTGAAAAAGGGGGGCACATAGCAAAAAGAGGCAAACTGCCAAAAAAGGGTACACAAAAAACGTATGGTAAATTTACACGCATAGTGATGCCCTCTACCTCCCCTCTCTATCTCCCCCTCTCTACCTCCCCCTCTCTACCTCCCCCTCTCTATCTCCTCCCTCTACCTCCCCCTCTACCTCCCCTCTACCTCCCCCTCTACCTCCCCCTCTACCTCCCCCTCTCTATCTCCCCCTCTACCTCCCCCCTCTACCTTCCCCTCTACCTCCCCCTCTACCTCCCTCTCTCCTTCCCCATCTACCTCCCCCACTAATTCCCCCACTACCTCCCCCACTACCTCCCCCTCTACCTCCCCCTCTACCTCTCCCTCTACCTCCCGCTACCTCTCCCGCTACATCCCTCTCTACCTCCCCTTCTACCTCCCCCTCCCTACCTCCCCCTCCCTACCTCCCCCTCCCTACCTCCCCCTCCCTACCTCCCCCTCCCTACCTCCCCCTCCCTACCTCCCCCTCCCTACCTCCCCCTCCCTACCTCCCCCTCCCTACCTCCCCCTCCCTCCCTCCCCCTCCCTACCTCCCCCTCCCTACCTCCCCTCTCCCTACCTCCCCTCTCCCTACCTCCCCTCTCCCTACCTCCCCTCTCCCTACCTCCCCTCTCCCTACCTCCCCTCTCCCTACCTCCCCTCTCCCTACCTCCCCTCTCCCTACCTCCCCTCTCCCTACCTCCCCTCTCCCTACCTCCCCTCTCCCTACCTCCCCTCTCCCTACCTCCCCTCCCTCTGGATCCACCAGTGAAAAGAGGCAAACTGCCAAAAAAGTACACAAAAAAACATGGTAAATTCACACGCATAGTGATGCCCTCTACCTCCCCCTCTACCTCCCCCTCTACCTCCTCTACCTCCCTCTCTACCTCCCCCTCTACCTCCTCTACCTCCCTCTCTACCTCCCCCTCTACCTCCCCCTCTCCCTCCACCTCTACCTCCCCTCTACCTCCCCCACTACCTCCCCCGCTACCTCCCCCGCTACCTCCCCTGCTACCTCCCTCTCTACCTCCCCTTCTACCTCTCCCTCCCCCTCCCTACCTCCCCTCCCTACCTCCCCTCCCTCTGCATCCACCAGTGACCAGCAAGCTGTTAAAGTTTCAGCTTTAAATTAGGTTACGCCGTTGAAACATGTACATGTACAACAAAATGTTAAAATGCATTCAGAATTATTGTATTCATTCTAATGAAGTATGACCTCTTGCTTACTTGTCAGATGTCTGAAATAGTGCTGGGAGTTAACCGTTAGTTCACTAACCGTTTAACCAAAACATTCACGGTCGGTTAACTGGTTGACCATAAGTCGGCACCCAAAACTAGATAGTCGGCAAATGGAACAATGTGTATAAATTTTCAGTCAAAAAGCATCAATTAAACTTCCCGAAATGATTGTTTAATAACAATTGTGGCAAAAAGGAAAGTCTACAACAACAAAATCGGTGGCAAATTCTTAATAATAATAATAATAATGTGTGGACTTATATAGCGCACGTATCCACCAACTGAGTGGTGCTCAAGGCGCATTATATTATTACCCCTGCTCATAAGGCTCATAAGCCTCATAAATCATTCCTGAAACCATCTCAGCTCCCTGGGGAGTATACAGCTCAATTGCTGCCATTACAGCGCATATAGGGCTAATCAACCAACTCTGCCCTCACAGGTACCCATTTAACCCCTGGGTGGAGAGAAGCAATTATGGTTAAGTGTCTTGCTCAAGGACACAAGTGGCACGGCCAGGATTCGAACCCACATTCTGCTGCTAACACCAGAACTTGAGTCCGGCAAGCTAGACCGCTCGGCCACGACACTCCACGACACTTCTTCTAAAATTATTGGATTTTTTATTTTTTAATATTAGTTTCAGTTAGCCGGTTAGCAAATTTCTAAACCATTAGTTATGCCTGGACAATATCAAGATAATATCGCAACAACACAATATTAAAAGAAATTATCAACTAAATTGGTGAAGGTTTTGAAGATATCAGTACATGTTGCCCTTTTTAACCCTAACCCCTTGGGTATTTTTACTAGAAAGTATCCTGAATCCACCAAAATCCACCATTTTTGTCACACACAAAATGCTGGTGTCCTGAATCCATCAGAATCCGCCAGTGTAGATATTGGACATATCCTGAATCCGCCAAAATCCACCACTAAATTTTTGGCGGATTTTGGTGGATTCAGGATACCATGCTCACATGAAAATTTGTATAGTATGTTGCTGCATAGAATCCATCAAAATCTAACACATACAAGTGTTGGCTGTACATGTACAGTACATGTAACTATAATCCATTGAAATCCTGAATCCATCAAAGTCCACCATACATGTATGCTCAATGTGGAGATATCCTGAATCCGCCGAAATCCTCCAAAACAGGGGGATGGATTTTGATGGATTCAGGGTGGTTAGGGTTAATTAAAATATCACCGGAGTTTGTTTATTGCAATTGTTATGCAATAAATTGTCTCCAAATTTCATGTCATTACATGGTAATATTAAATATTACAGAAGTTACGGCACTGTGAAAAGCTACATGTACAGTGATGATGCACAGGTTCCCAGGATTGTACCATTATGGATCGTACCGTAGCATCATGGGCTATTATGAGGGGGTCAATCAAAAAGTCGACCAAGAATTACCGAAACAGCACCAAAAAAATAGATGTTAACATCATTTTTCTTAACAAAATAAAAGGATTGCAGTGTACGTTTGGGCAATAAGGTAACAGTTGATGATTATAGATATAAAATATATCATAATTTTAATCATAAACTGAGAGGAAGGCATGTGGCTGACCTTTTTCGAGTGGTATTCTGAAAGCAGCTAGCCTGGCAAAATAAGATCTGGCTTCCATCTCCCTGTCCATGATATACATGTGTGCAACATGCCACATTCATCAGGTACCACACTACGGACTAGATTTTAGCAAGTTTCGCACGCATGCTGTCGCACATACACAACAAATGTTTGTCGTACCGACCGGCTAAAACCAAAGCACTCAGTGATTAATTTGAAATTTCGACCATTTGCAGCACTGTTTATTATCTGTGTAACTTCTCCATAGTACTTGCATGTAAAAGTAGTTCATGTTACAGTGTCCAGTGTCATTTAATGTACGCTACATACATTTTTGCCACGATATCATGGCTGGCGATTATCGACTATCAAAAAAATTCATTATCGTCGCCCCTGTATTTAGTGCAGTTTAAGTCGGTTAACTGTCCCAGCAATAGTCTGAATGCCAGTATATACATAACAGCAAAAGAAACGTCACCCCTTAAATTTTGTTAAGTAATTATATTATTAAACATAATAAATATACAATGTTGTGGGATGGTTGGTTGCCATGTCAACCAAATTTGCAACATTGTGTTCGTGTTACACTCCATACTCATAATATTCTTCATTAAACAAATTATATTAATTATAAAATGAAAATAATAAATATTTTTAGGGGTGACGTTTCTTTTGCTGTTATGTATACATACATGTACACTGTTGGTAAAATGCAGCCATTCTTTACAAGAATCAATAGATTTTGTACAAAAACCAACCCGTAAAAGTTTCAGCTTATTTCATTGTTATCGTTTTGGTTTGTGGTAAAACCATATGTGGTTTAAATCTCAACTATCGCAAAGTGAGATTTAAGCATATGCTGCACCATGCAAAGTTTCATTGTTTCATGGTATCGTTTACAAGAAAATAAGTAAAATGTAGATTGGTGGTATTTAATACATGGAATTTTCATCTCCAAAAGTCGAAAATTCGTTTGGGAAATAGTTTGATTAATTGTATTCAAATGTAGCAAGAGATGCTTGATACCAAGTTGTTTTCATGTAAATTTGTGATCATTTATGTTTTTTCAAGAATACAATTTGGTGTAAAGGAAGCTTTAACCGAGGTTGCCCAATGACGACAACCTGGCTATATCCCTAATACAGACATTTGCGATATCTCAATTGCAAATCTGTTTAAAATTTTCCCAGTCTCCCAAATTGTGTGTCAATGTAACTTAGATGGCCTGCTTTTCTTGACAAACTTTTTGGAGCCGTGGTTCACTCATCCCAGTATCTTCATGATCAGATTTGTTCGGTAATGGTAACATTAGTGGTAACGCAACACCACCGGAAAATGTCCGCTCTTCACGGTATTCGTTGTTTGCTCTTGTGGTAGATGTTGAGTCAAATTGCTGTTCCGCTAACAGGCGGCATGCAGCGATACCTAGGCAAGAGAGTTGTTGATGGAGTATCAATGCCTATCGCTTAAGGCCACTTGCTCTTTCGAGTGGTCCCATCCACGTTACACAAAACACCAGTATGTCCCCCGACGCTCATCGGGAGATGCATTTTCCATATCGCGTTTCCGAAGATCCTCTTTGTGTCTTTCTGTAAATGTGGCACCATCGACAAAAAAGAAAAAGAAATTAAAATAGAAAAAAAAAACGCAGGTTGCCTGTACCACTTACTTGACCCATTGTTGGTGGGCAAACTCGCTGGGGTATAGCTCTCGTGTCACAATGCAGGAGGGGAGACAAAAATGAAAAAAAATGAGGCACTGACGTTCATGTCCGTGATTTGATCGGAAAGTGAAGGGGCCCCCAGGCCTTTTAATCCCAATCTTCTTGCTTTTTTTTCTGCTAGTCTCAAAGCATCCCATCTCAGTGTATGTGTGTGACAGGACAAAAAAAAGTCTGTGGTCAGGGGATTTAGAGACACAAAATTGTCTTCTTGACGTCTAGCTTACAATTGGGCTCTTACCGAAATTAGTGCAGACTTAGTAGGGTATAACTCCTTAGCTAAATTGGACACGTTCCGGGGGGGTAGATATGAGGCCGATAACAAATTCATTGTGCCCATTGGCAAATATGGTCGACACATCTTCCAGTTACAAGTTGAGATGATAATTGTAATTGTGCTGTATTTCAAGTTACCTTTGCTTGTACAGACCCCCACTTAAAAAAAAAAAGTATTCACAGGGGTGGGTAAAATTAAGTTGTATTTATAGAAGCCAGCAGGACCAGTAACAACTGAACTGTATTAGTCCTTAGATTTTTCAGTAGCCCTTTGAAACTTCATTTAAAAAAACATGCAAAGAGCATCAGTAAATTTATACAAAAAACAGTTATTGTTCTAAGTTGAGAACAGAGCTGTAACGTCATCTACCATGCCAAAGAACTGCCTCGCGCTGTCAGCAAAAATCACTTTTTGTTTGAATTGTGATGATGATGTGTTTCTTATTTGTGTACACTAGCCCCTGGACTATCAAACCTAGCAGATGTAATAGTCCTTTTGTTAATCCACTAGCATCAGACTAGTGGGCTAGTGGCAATCGGCATGCGTTTATTTGTGTACACTAGCCCCTAGACTATCAAACCTAGCAGATGTAGTAGTCCTTCTGTTAATCCACTAGCATCAGACTAGTGGGCTAGTGGCACCGGGATGCGTTATTTGTGTACACTAGCCCCTGAACTATCAAACCTAGGAGATGTAGTAGTCCTTCTGTTAATCCACTAGCATCAGACTAGTGGGCTAGTGGCAATTGTGATGCGTTTATTTGTGTACACTAGCCCCTGGACTATCAAACCTAGGAGATGTAGTAGTCCTTCTGTTAATCCACTAGCATCAGACTAGTGGGCTAGTGGCAATTGTGATGCGTTTATTTGTGTACACTAGCCCCTGGACTATCAAACCTAGCAGATGTAGTAGTCCTTCTGTTAATCCACTAGCATCAGACTAGTGGGCTAGTGGCAATTGTGATGCGTTTATTTGTGTACACTAGCCCCTGAACTATCAAACCTAGGAGATGTAGTAGTCCTGTTAATCCACTAGCATCAGACTAGTGGGCTAGTGGCAATTGTGATGCGTTTATTTGTGTACACTAGCCCCTGGACTATCAAACCTAGCAGATGTAGTAGTCCTTCTGTTAATCCACTAGCATCAGACTAGTGGACTAGTGGCAATTGTGATGCGTTTATTTGTGTACACTAGCCCCTGGACTATCAAACCTAGCAGATGTAGTAGTCCTTCTGTTAATCCACTAGCATCAGACTAGTGGACTAGTGGCAATTGTGATGCGTTTATTTGTGTACACTAGCCCCTGAACTATCAAACCTAGCAGATGTAGTAGTCCTTCTGTTAATCCACTAGCATCAGACTAGTGGACTAGTGGCAATTGTGATGCGTTTATTTGTGTACACTAGCCCCTGAACTATCAAAGCTAGCAGATGTAGTAGTCCTTCTGTTAATCCACTAGCATCAGACTAGTGGGCTAGTGGCAATTGTGATACGTTTATTTGTGTACACTAGCCCCTGGACTATCAAACCTAGCAGATGTAGTAGTCCTGTTAATCCACTAGCATCAGACTAGTGGGCTAGTGGCAATTGTGATGCGTTTATTTGTGTACACTAGCCCCTGGACTATCAAACCTAGCAGATGTAGTAGTCCTTCTGTTAATCCACTAGCATCAGACTAGTGGGCTAGTGGCAATTGTGATGCGTTTATTTGTGTACACTAGCCCCTGGACTATCAAACCTAGCAGATGTAGTAGTCCTTCTGTTAATCCACTAGCCTCATGAGCTAGTGACAATTTTGACCCCGTAATTATAAATTCATTCGGACACTTTATAGCTGTTGGACCACGCTTCCGTGCAATTATTTGTTTGATTGTTGACAATTTTATGAATGCTTGTAATTGTTTGTTCCCCCTTATGATTTTTAACTGGGGTGTGTAGTTTACTTTTAAAGGGAAGGTAAAACTTTTGTTTTTTAGTAATGTACTTTCATCTCTAGCTCTAAACCCACTAGTTTTTAAGAAATATATCAGCACCTCAGACAAAAATACATCTAGGGAAGATACAAAACACACTGTACATGTAGATACCATCATTACCTTTGAAGGGAAGGTACAGCATGTAGGTATTTGGTGCCATACATTCACTTCAACCATCTTCTTTTCAAGAAATATTTGATTAAACTAACCTATGAAAGTCTCATCACAATAAGTGCTTATATTGTTGAGTAAGACTAATTGCGGTGACACCATGTGAAATTCTCAATTGAGTAGTAATTAGTTCTGGAGTTGTAACCTCCAGTTCTTTTCAGAACTGATTACTGGAGTTGTAACCTCCAGTTCTTTTCAGAACTAATTACTACTCAATTGAGAATTTCACATGGTGTCACTGCAATTAGTCTTACTTAAGTATTCATTCTTACAGTGTACATGGAGATTATGAAAGAGCACTCTTTCCTAAATTTGATTTTCAGAAAATACATCATTTCACTTTTCTCTTCATAAAACATACAAGTGACAGCACCTCATACAAAATTATTTCTAGGGAAGATTGATACCATCATCAGCTCAACACCAAGTACGTCTCACTTTTACAATTTGTCTACATTTGGTTATTTTTGAATTACCAATCGTATAAATATGAATTGATTGTGTTGAGTTGATAATGGGTATTAAACATCTCTTGACATATTTCTGTAAAATTTGTTAACTAATTTCAAAACTGAATTTTCAACTTCATGAGACTAAAACTCAAAGTAAGAATTGAATAAGAAGATATTGCTTAGCAAATTTGTTTTGCTTTGAAGCAAAATTTAGCTGAGAACCTGCCACAAGTAATATACATGTACATTAGGTGACAATTTGGCTGGTAACCCATATTTGATAAGCATGCTTGTATGTGCTTAGCAGCTCTGTGAAATTGGCCCCTGAACGTATTATTATTGGTGTTTTGAAGGCATTAAATAATTGGCTACACCAATCAGGCTGCTATCTCATAAGAGGCACCAAGGACATGTATACAAAACTGATCACAAAAACAGACCACAAAAAAACAAATTTTAAAAACAGATTTCATTTTATATTTCTTTTCAGAACTAATTACTACTCAATTGAGAATTTCATATGGTGTCACCACAATTAGTCTTACTTATCCTCTTCACCATGCAAAGCTACAAGTTTTACCTATATTTTTGAGATTACATGTTTTTATGTCTTAGAATAAGTTGCCATCCAGCAAGTTTTTGTAAATTCGACAGTACAATTCCTGTTTCCTCTAAGATGAAAGCACTTTAGACAAAGTCATTGTTCAGGATGATTCATATGTGTACCAACATTACACCAAGTATAAAGCTTTTAGATAATAATTTGTTTATTTGATTATAGGGTAATAATTTTCTTTGTAAATTTTATTCCATTGTGTAATCCTTGATGTAATGAAGGTTTAATGTAAATTTTAAAAACATTTGTTTTGCGCCTGTAAAGATTTTTGAAATGGAGTCCTATGCAACACAAATTGTTATTATTATTATAGAAATTGAAAGGTGGCCACAGTGGCCAAGCTTTATAAGCATTTCTCTAGCACATCAAATGCACAGCCGGCCACAGTTGACAAGTGGCTTTTTGTGTTCAGGTGACCATGACGGTATGTTTTTCTGTAATTATCATCTCCTTCATTGTAATTTTTTAAAACTTGGGTTTCTACCCTTCAAATTCCATGTTTATTCAGACATCCCCTTGAAAAATTTTGAGAAACTTCATCATGTAGGGCAACAGTAATATGTGTCCTTTATAAACCTAATCAAATTATTTTAATTAACGTTCTGCAAAGAGATTTCTCTAATGGCTTGGATTATTTTTTTTATAATTTTCTTTTTTTCATTTGTACTAATTGCAACTTGAGCTTTATACAATATACATGAGAAGGACAAAAATAAGTGAAAGAAAAAAACCAACAAAAGTTGAATTTGCTATTCGCATAACAAAACAGTCGCATTTATCAATCAGTTCTTAATTTTTTATATGAATGTGGTGAATGGTCGCAGTGTATATTAAAAACTCCCCGCCTGGATGAGCTACTGTCTCATTCAGAGCTTTCTCTGTAAACATTGACGCCGCGCTCTGAGACTTCATATTACATCAGTCCAAGGGCATGGCAAAGTCAATGGCTAATTTGGTTAGATCGCTTTTGTAACGAATGAATTCAAGTTATCTTAACGGCGGTCTGGTTGTCGTTTGAAGCAAGAAAGGAGGGAAAAAACTCCTTTCAATTCAAACCCAGCATTGCGTCTTTGAGAGTAAAAAGCCAATCTCGTCAAATTCTTTGGGGGGTTGGACTTGGTCTTCAAGTTCGGCATTTCTTTGAAGGATACCTCCCCTTTGTTGTTGGAAAGATCATGATATTTATTCTTCAATTTAGCCAGGAAAGGATTTCGTTACAGGATTTGCGTAGAATCAGTCCCATATAGCTGATAGTTTCCGGTTGCTTTTGACTTGTCATTTGTTTTGTTTATTACACAATAGAGGGGGACTTTTCAAAAAAATTAGTTTGGTATTTGAGCAAAATGTCAGTGCATGACAGCACCGGAATTGGAGTGTTTCATTTGTTTGGGGAGAACTCTCCAGGGTGGAGGGATAAAAAAACCTTGGCGCGATTAAGTGATAAATCCCCTACAACGACATTGTTTCCCGAGTTCCGCTTACAATGGCTTAGTGTCATTTACCGTAGATCCTATAATCGTCTCTGATGCTTGAGTCTTGAGATATTGTGGCAGGGTTGTGATCGTGTTTGCTTTACTTGCCACTATGGTGTCTGCCACACACAAAGGTACCGCTGCGTTCTTCTTCAGTAGACAACGCAAGGAGGGCTCCCTCGGGAGTCAGCCGCGGTTAAGTGAACTCATCAGTACAGAATAAAGCCTTTTTGTGCACCGCCATCTCGCTGTAGATTCCAATGCGTTCTAATGGAGGCATCGGGCCCCTAATGGAAAATAAGTCTCAGCAGCTAAACCTTATAGACTTGTATTCCCCAGATGGCCATTACTAATGCTTGTGTGTTTGTGTTATTCGCCTGTCTTGTATGTGTCCATCTCTTCATCTCTCCATGTCTTTTTTCAGGTATTTTTGTGATCAGTTTTGTATACATGTCCTTGGTGCCTCTTATGAGATAGCAGCCTGATTGGTGTAGCCAATTATTTAATGCCTTCAAAACACCAATAATAATACGTTCAGGGGCCAATTTCATAGAGCTGCTAAGCACATACAAGCATGCTTATCAAATATGGGTTACCAGCCAAATTGTCACCTAATGTACATGTATATTACTTGTGGCAGGTACTCAGCTAAATTTTGCTTCAAAGCAAAACAAATTTGCTAAGCAATATCTTCTTATTCATTCTTACTTTGAGTTTTAGTCTCATGAAGTTGAAAATTCAGTTTTGAAATTAGTTAACAAATTTTACAGAAATATGTCAAGAGATGTTTAATACCCATTATCAACTCAACACAATCAATTCATATTTATAGGATTGGTAATTCAAAAATAACCAAATGTAGACAAATTGTAAAAGTGAGACGTACTTGGTGTTGAGCTGATGATGATATCAATCTTCCCTAGAAATAATGTTGTATGAGGTGCTGTCACTTGTATGTTTTATGAAGAGAAAAGTGAAATGATGTCTTTTCTGAAAATCAAATTTAGGAAAGAGTGCTCTTTCATAAGCTGTAAGGATGAATACTTAAGTAAGACTAATTGCAGTGACACCATGTGAAATTCTCAATTGAGTAGTAATTAGTTCTGAAAAGAACTGGAGCTACAACTCGACGTTTCGATTAGTGTGCTCTGATCGTCCTTCTCCTGAGGATCGAGGAGCAGCCGTTGAAACCCATCTTTCCTCACAAGGTGACCAAAAAATTGCAGCGTCCTTCTTTTAACAACATTCACCAAATTCCTCTCTGCTCCTGCCCTTCTCAGCACTTCAGCATTCTTCACCTTGTCTTTCCATGTGATTTTTAGCATCCTTCTGTAGGTCCACATTTCAAATGCTGCCAACTTTTTTGTCATTTTGTCACTGATTGTCCATGCTTCTTTTTGTATGTAACAGTTTTTGTTGTTTTCTCAAAAACGTGAGAACCTACATGTACATTTTAGTTTCGTTGTATGATGTATTTCTTAAAAACTAGAGGGTTGAAAAGAACGTACATGTACATGTACATGTACATTACATGATGCTAATGTTGTACCTTCCCTTTAAAATGGAATACATTGACAAATGTTTGTAAAGAAAACTTTACATGTGTAGTAATCTCTTCTTGGAAGAAAGATTAGGTTAACAGGTACATGTAACACCATGTGCTATAATCTCTTCTTGGAAGAAGTGACGGTGTGGTTCAGAAAAGAACCAGTAGTGAGGATAGACTTTTTGAACAGTGTAATTTCTCTAGCCGTCTTCAGGTCTTCCTCCTGAAGACAGACAGAGAACAATGTGTGAAACAGGTAAAACTTGTAGCTTTGCATGGTGAGGATGATAAGTAAGACTAATTGCGGTGACACCATGTGGAATCTCAATTGAGTAGTAATTAGTTCTGAAAAGAACTGGAGGTACAACTCGACGTTTCGATCAGTATGCTCTGATCGTCCTCGGGAGAAATTTCTCCTGAGGACGATCAGAGCATACTGATCGAAACGTCGAGTTGTACCTCCAGTTCTTTTCAGAACTAATTACTACTCAATTGAGATTCCACATGGTGTCACCGCAATTAATCTTACTTAATGTGGGAAACGTCAAGAACAATCCTCACTGGCGGTTATTTTCAGAAACCACACCATCACTTCTTCCAAGAAGAGATTGTAGCACGTGGTGTTACCTACAGTATCAGAGTATCACGATCAGAGTAAACTTCCAACAGGGCATGGAATCGTTGCCCTAGTTTAGGATGAACACAGTAACTGAAAATTACTGGCTCATTTATGCAGCAGCAACGGTAATATGGCCTTATCATATGGGTATTATTTTCAGTCACTAAATTAATCTACAACTAGAACTCCAATTCCATGCCCTGATGATCGTGATGATATTGTCCCTTTAATATCAAATCCACCATGCAAAGCTTCAAATCACATTGAATTTAAAGGTTACTGTAATGTGTACTCAATGCTGTTCACCAGAGTACATGTACATGTAAGTATAATCTACTGTACTGTACATAGTGAAATTCAGTCTTGCTTGCGCCCCTTTCTTTCCCAACCAAACTAAATGAAGCACTCGTTCATACTTCATTTGCTTTGAAAAGAGTCCATGTTCACGCCCACTTCTTCTCATTTCTTACTTGACCTGTTTAAGCAACAATAGTGTGTATCCTCTTGGCTTTTAGCAGCTTCAGCGACTTCACCATTCACGATTTGCCATAGTACAGCTGTCCGCTCCCTGCACAGCATAGCCCTCTAGAGGTGAATTTGCACTTACATCGTCTTGTTGGGGCAATTCGCAGTGCCATTTTACGGTCCGTATAGGCTACAAGGTATACATTGGCAGTGTGTAAACCAGGGTTTGAGAAAAAGGTTCAAATTTTTGGAAAAACAGGGTGCCCAAATGTTTAACTTTCATTACTTTTGCATGTGTTTTACATACAAACCAGGGTGTCCATTTTACAAACAGAATGTCCAAAAGACACTCGGATGTATTGCTAGCTAATGCAATGGTTGGCTCTATCACTTGAATGATTAACATTGGTATTTGGTAACATTTACGTTCATTTCAACCCTCGTTTTCAAGAAATACATCGTAACTAACCTGTGAAAATTTCATTACCACAGGTGCTCGCGTTTTTGAGAAATCATTAAAAATCCATTGCATGTTTTTTTTCTGTTTTTACATTTTACAAAAAGAAATGTACAAAGACGGGGGAGAGACAGTGAGGGGATTACACTATGTATGTGGCAAGTATGTATTGGAAAGAAATATACAAAGACAGAGGGGGAGAGACAGTGATTACACACTGAAAATTTCGTTACCATAGGTGCTCACGTTTTTGAGAAAACATTGAAAATCTATTGCATGTTTTTTTTCTTCTGTTTTTACATTTTACAAAAAGTTTCCGTCCAACAACTTTCTGAAAATCCAACATATCATTTACTGTTTTTTTTTCTAATAGCTGCTTTCCCCCAAGAAAGTTGATCTACAATTGTTGTGGCTTTCGCATACAATGTTGCATGTACATTGTACATGTAACATTGTATAAGCCATCTTGAAGTCAATTTTCGGCAACTGTCAGCTGGCTTTTTCGTTTGTCACGCACGGCTGGTCCGGCCTGAACAGCCTGCCTTCCTTCGTACTACATGTATATACTGTACCACGGGCAATTCTCATAAAGACAGGAAATTCCAGAAACAGTTAGGAGTTTAATATTGGATTGTCACGGGAGGTAATTGCCTTAAATTTTGTGCTTTAATATTGCAAGGGCCTGTGGAGACGTACCAGTGATGAGCGTCAGGGATGGGCAGACACCGCTCAGACGTGAAATGCTGTTTTTAGTGGGAAATTAAAAACTCTGTGGATCATCCATCACACTATTGTCTCATTATGATAAGGGATGTGGCAGATTGAGAGACACACACAGTGATAAATAGGGAGGGAGAGAGGGGTGCGGGTTGATACACAGTGGAAAATTGGGTCACTGCATGGTGCTGTAGTTGGTCGATTATGTGGCAGATAGAGAGACACACAGTGATAAATAGGGAGGGAGAGAGGGGTGGGGGTTGATACACAGTGGAAAATTGGGTCACTGCATGGTGCTGTAGTTGGCCGATTATGTGGCAGATAGAGAGACACACAGTGATAAATAGGGAGGGAGAGAGGGGTGGGGGTTGATACACAGTGGAAAATTGGGTCACTGCATGGTGCTGTAGTTGGCCGATTATGTGGCAGATAGAGAGACACACACAGTGATTAATAGGGAGGGAGAGAGGGGTGGGGGTTGATACACAGTGAAAATTTGGATCACTGTGTGGTGCTGTAGTTGGTCGCTTATGTGGCACACACAGTGATATATACATGTAGGGAGAGAGAGGATGGTGGTTGATATGTAGTGGAAATTTTGGTCACTGCATAAAGCTGAATGTATGTGGCAAGTATGTATTGGAAAGAAATGTACAAAGACAGAGGGGGAGAGACAGTGATTACACACTGAAAATTTACATTAGGTCACTGCACACAATGTTGGTTCCTAAAATGTGACAGATAGAGAGATGAACACAGTGATAAATGGAGAAGGGAATGACACAGTGGAAATTACAGTCACATGGCATGGTGCTAGTGCCAGTTGCTGCTAACAGCATTCAGATATAAAGAGAAGAATTCCCTCAAAGAGAATATACACTTTTGGTAAAATGTCTGTAAATGCATCCATGAAATCAACATGTACACAGTATGTATTAAAACCAACCTGTGAAAGCTTGAGCTTATGTCATTTTGTCATTAATGAGTAAATAATGAAAAAGCATTCAGATTTTTTATGTATTAAAAAAAACCTGTTACTATATATTGTTGCACTTTAGTAGAAAGTTGCTGTAGAGGTCAAAACCAGTCAACTGCCTGTTTTGACTGTTGACCCAAATGTGCACACAGGAGTATTTTTGACTGCTTTTTACTGTCATTTCGACTACCCTGAACAATGATTTTACCAGTCAAAAACAGTCGACTCATTTTGACCTGTAAATGTACTTACATGTACTACACGTAAGGTTTGACAGTGTTTGACTTTTAAGTGCACTAGATATACCTTGGCAAGTATATCAACATTTTGACTGATTTTGACCCTTGTAGTCGTAGGAGGGTTAAAATTGTTAAATATATTTCATGTTTTCTAAAAAATGAATGCATATATGAATGCAAGAAAAAACATGAATACAAACAATATACAATGATAGCATAGGGTGTGGGTTCGAGCCCCGGTCGTGACACTTGTGTCCTTGAGCAAGGTACTTAACCATAATTGCTTCGTCCTTCGGATGGGACGTAAAGCCGTAGGTCCCGTGTGTTGTGTAATGCACGTAAAAAAGAATGCGCCTTGAGCACCACTTAGTTGGTGGATACGTGCGCTATATAAGTCCACACATTATTATTATTATTATTATAATTACAAATATACATCATCTTTGAAGAATTGTGACATAAGATGAGTTTTAAGCATCGACTTAAATCTAGTTATACTATGACAAGATTTGAGTTTAATTGGAAGATGATTCCAGAGTCTCAGAGCCACGACAGAAAAAGACCTATCACCCCAGTTCCGTTTTGAAATTGGTTCCTTTAGGAGTGACATGTTGCTGGAGCGCAAATTGCGTGATGGAGTGTAGACTTTAAGCAGTTCAGAAATATAAATTGGAGCAATGTTATTAAAAGATTTGTGAACAATTAGCATAAGTTTAAAAACAATTCTCTGTGAAACAGGAAGCCAGTGCAGTTCTTTCAAAATTGGCGTGATATGGCATGACTTTCTGGACAAAGTTACAACACGAGCTGCTGTGTTTTGTATGTGCTGAAGACGAGATATTTGATTCTGCAGGAGACTGTAGAGGAGAGCATTCCCGTTATCGAGCCGTGATGTGACAAATGCATGTATAATTTGTTCAGCAGTACTTTTATTCAAGTATTTCCTTATTCGGCTAATATTTCTGATATGAAATTGTCGAGTCAAATATAACACCCAAATTATGTGCTTGTGATGAGGGGGTTATCTGCGAGTCACCAATTGTAATAAATGGAAGAAAAACTGCTGAAGACAATTGCTGACGTGATCCAAATAGAACAAATTCTGTTTTTTCGTCGTTCAATTTCAGGAAGTTTTGTCTCATCCAACTTCGAATCTCTTGAATACATTTCTCCAGTGTTGTAATGCAGGAATCGGCAGGTTCTTGAGAAGATTTAAAAGTAATTTAAAGCTGCGTGTCATCAGCGTAGACATAGTAATTTAAATTATACTTCAAAATGATATCACGAACTAGAAACGTATAAACAGTAAACCACTGTGGGCCGAGCACGGAGCCTTGGGGTACAGAATAGTCAAGAATAACAGGCTCGGATATAGCGTTACCAATACAAACATGCTGGGGCCTATTTAAAAGGTAGGACCTACACCAATCCAGGGCTGTGTCATGTATTCCAAGATGATATTGAAGGCGGGAGAGAAGGATTTTGTGATCGACCGTGTCAAAAGCGGCGCTTATAAGTCTAACAAAACTAATGCAGTGATTTTTCCATCATCCATGGCAGATAAAATGTCATTGTTGACGCGGAGAAGAGCAGTATACATGTACATAATAATTTCTCAGGATGTTTGGTAGCATCACCAACATCAAGTAAGTTTTGAGATTATTCATCATAAGTTTGTAATTGTGTAATTACATGTATGCTCCCTTTAATTACTTAATTGTCTCTACTAATTAGGCCTAATTCAAAACTTATATTTAAAGGGGCATAATTTATTTATTTGGAGTTATCCAGCTAGACTGAAGGACAAATATTTAAATGTACTAATTGTACTTAAAGATATTACCTCAGACAAAAATATTTTTATGGGATGTTTGATACCATCATCAACTGAACACCAAGTACCCCTAGCTTTCTGTAACATTGGCTATATAGTTAGCAGTTGTTTACCTCAAGAAAATTACCCAAAATGTTGTTTATTTATTCAGGAAATAACAGCAGACGCGCATATATCACAACTAAGGAATTACCCAAGGCAGCTGTTAATAGAACTGCATAGTTTGACGTGAGCAATTAAACCCTCATTGCTCTGCGGCATGTAATTTTACCGCAGATCCAATCATTGGCCCTGAATAATTGAAGAGTCCATTATAACAGTCTCTTCCCACCACTTGTGTCTAAGCTCACGAAAATGCTGAAGCAACACTCGCTAAAACAACTGCCTGGAAAGGCTGACATCGTTTTTTTGTTGACGCGGTCCGGTGGTTTGTCATCTGGCCTTTATAGATTGGAGAGATGAGGGTTGCAGTCTGGGGAGGCAGTGGCTATTTTCAAGACATCAGTTTTGGACGTGGTCGAGTGGTCAAGCGTTAGTAGGTTGGAGCATAGCGTTAGCTAGCAAAACCTTTGGGTGCCTTGTGGTCACTATGTTTTTAATTTGCAATTCACATGCAAAACTATTGGAAGTTAAAACTTTTGGACACCCAGTTTTTCAAAGAATAACAACATTTTGGGCGCCCTATTATAGAAAGTAAAGGGTTACATTTTATCTGATGCGGGGGTGGGGTGCTGACAGGTAACCACCCAATGCATTGTTTTATGATGTTCAGTAGTATGGCTTTTGTAGGCTGTAGAATTAGGACATTATTTTTTGCATTTGGATGGGGGCTAATTCCAATATATCAGATTTTGACCCTGAATAATTGAGGCATCTATTAAAACATTTCCTTCACTCTTCTTGGGAAGTGTCTGAGCTCATGAAACACTGAAATATTATTTTAACGTGAAGCGAGCAAAGAAAAACTGGCTGATGCCGGACTTGAACCCGCGACCTCATGAATACCGGTACGAGTGCTCTGCCAACTGAGCTAACCAGCCCCTATGTTCGTGGGCGATAAGGGATGTGGCAGATAGAGAGACACACACAGTGATAAATAGGGAGGGAGAGAGGGGTGGGGGGTGGGGGTCCACTTATGCCAATTATCTATTGCTCTATATATATATTTATTCTGTGTACAACCACGTAAAAGGCCTGTGTCTCGTTGTTGTGATCCCCGCTACTGCCGTTACCCAGGTTGTTTGCATCTGAACCGGGGCTTGATCCTGACCTGGCCCCATAGAGCAATAGATAATTGGCTCAGTTGGTAGAGCGCTCGTACGGTATTCGAGAGGTTGTGGTTTCGAGTACGGCATCAGCCAACTTTTCTTTGCTCACTTCCCGTCAAAGCCTCTGATGAAGGTCCGGTTTGGATCGAAAGCTAAGGCCACCCTCCTGATTTAATTTATATATATATATATATATATATATATATATATATATATATATATATATATATATATATATATATATATATATATATACACACACACACATATACACACACATGTATATATAAAATAATAAATATAAAAAAAAAATAATAATATAATATAATTTTGGTGGCTAAGACTTGTGAGTTTGAATCCTAACCATGCCGGTTGCGGCACTTGTGAGCTTGAGCAAGACATTTAACCACAAATTCCTTCTCCTCACCCAGGAGTATAAATGGGGACCAGAGATGGTAATTGTGTTTGATTAGCTGATGAGTGCCTAACACTAACAGGCTGCCAGGGCTGTATGCTTCCCAGGAAGTTGAGAATGATCCAGGAATGATTTCAAGTAATCTGATGACAGGGATAATAATCATAAAGCGTCTTGGGTGTCACATTGTGATGGAGTTGGATATATAAAAATGCACTATTATTATAAAATAACGGTTATTGGCCTTACATTTCAAACCTATATAGCAGGTTCTTCCTCAAAGGCCAACAACCATTATTTTGCATTTATACTACAGGTCCTTTAGGTTAGTAAGCAGTTTGCAACAGCTAATTCTAATTCAGAGTAAGACACTGGTTTTTGATTTGGCTTGTTCAGGGTAACAACATGTCCTGTTTGTAATCTTGTGGGAATCATCACAAGCGTACAATTCATAAGCCACTCAGCACGCGCATTATAGGTTTGCATGCCCTTTTTTTACCGCACTGATTATCTGTAATTGCATAAGAGGCTTTGAAGGAATTTGTACAGTGGAAGAGCAAAGCAGACCCTTTGAATTAAGGGCGCTATTATAAAGTCTAAGTGACATTTGGCCGTTTGGTCTTACACGGGTAAACTGCAGGTTTGCTCAGAGTAACAGCATTTAAAGGGAAAGTGCAACAATGGTTATTGGATATGTACATTCACTACAACCATCTTTTTGTCAAGGAATATACAGTACTTGTACTATGAAACTAACCTGTGAAAGTTTGATCACAAAAGGTGTTAAAATTTATGAGAAAATTACCAACCAAACTGTTACAGGAATTTTGTAGATTTTTTTTAAAAAGTTGTCCACCCCCTGTTCTTCAAATCTGGATCCACTCCAATAACACAATAAATTAAGCCTTACGTTTCATATCTCTTGATTTTTACATAATAAACAAGTAGGAGCATTTTTACGAAAGGTAAAAGTACTGGCCAAATACTCTCTTAATTAATAATATTTTTTTCTTTGACATGTTGGGGGAATTTTTTGGGGGTAAAATGTTCTGTGCTATTTTAGATTAGAAGTGATTAAGTCACCACTAAAGTAACAACCCTAGAACCCCCCCCCCCCCCCCATGAACAAGACAAATCAATTTAAGTTTATTGCCAAAGCTGTCTTCATGACTCACTCATTATCTCACCTTCTCATCATATTCATCCCCTCAGTTGTTTTTTTCCCCTGGCTCCTTGAAGACAAAAACCTGCACAGATTGAATCTGATGTTGCATAAAATGAATTTCCCGAACAGTGGGGATCATTTATAAGTTATCATCAACACAGATAGAGTGAGGGTGGTTACTTTGGCGATTAACCCTTGGGCCATCATTACTGAATTGATCAATAGCTTACTGAGCAAGCTCATTACGAAGAATTGCTTGTCAGTTTATTGTGATTAATTGTTACAGACCTTCAATACTCACTATCCCCCCCCCCCCCAACACTCACACACTTGGTGACAAGGAATTAGAACATGGGAGTGCCATTGCTGAGCGGTTTAGTGCATCATACTTGTGTTCTGATGGCTGAATAGTGAAAATGCAATTAGATTATGTTGTATCATACATGTACCTCATGACCACTAGCCTACCCCCACAACCACTTCAGTCAGTGACAAATCCTACAATTATTTGGAGGACCTTCCAGATCTTTATGAGTTATCACTTTCCCTCCATGGATGATGCCACATGCTAAACTTGTCTTTTTACAAACCCTTGTTGGCCGAGGGTCTCTCTATCCACGGCATTCTTCTCCAGTCTTTACATTTTTTTCAGCACCAACTCATCATTTAACCGCCCTAGCAGCATGATCAGATAAACTGCCTGTCCGTGCATCACTGACAAAAGAAAGCCTGTTAATATTCCATTAATGGGGCCACGTCTATTCCCATGCCTTGTCTGCAATGCTTGCATATTTTCAAGTGTCATTTCTGATAATACTTTTTTGCACAACGGAGGGAATGGCTTCATGACTTGTTCGTAACCGCTCTCGCCGCAAGATCAGATAAAATGTCCGTCTGTGCATCAGTGACAAACGGGCCTTGTTAGTATGCCATTAACGGGGCCATTTCTTCTCCCCCCCAGTGACTCGCAGTGCGATGCTGTCTCCCCCGCCTTCTCCCCGTTCTCATCCTCTCTCCTTCGCAGAGGCGATCAGCTGAATTGCTTCATTTTGATTCCATTTTTGATTAGACGTTGAGGAAGAGCTCATATCAAACCAAAAGAAAGGCACTTGTACTTTTAGCCTAGCCTACGGGGGCCAGCTCAGACCATCAAGCAGTCATTCTAGCTCAGAGCTGGTTAATGTTGCAATCTTGTACTTAGATTAAGATCAATCGCAGATACATGTTAAAGCATGGAAGCTGCTTGTGGGATTATACTTGTAATGCAGGGGTTGGGTGGTATGGCTGAAAGGTAAAAATAAAAACGGGGGAGATCTATTGTTTTCTCATGCATTTCTCATGCATTTTCTCATGCCTGTCCCTTTAGAACAAACTCCCTCATAATTCGTCATAACTCCTCTGTATAACTCCTCTGTAACTCACTCTAAATGTGCTGTGAAGACCTACCTGTTCAAGAATAGATAAAACAATGAAGTAGGCTTTATTTTTGGTTCAGCTGTTTGAACAATTCTACATGTACTGCACCCCGCTGAGCATATTTTCTGACAAATACTGGCAGCTTATAACCATTCTTTGTTATTGTAATGTTATACTAGTCTTTATTCCAAATTTCAATTATTAACTAGTTTATTTCTAACCCCTTTCAAAATACAACAAATTTCTGACAGATACCAACTTGTTATAACTATTCGTTATTAATATTTTATATTACTAATAGTAATACCCCTTTCAAAATACAGAAAATATTAGTATAAATTAACACAAAAATGTACATTTATGAGTGATGGAGTATAATCCATAAAAAATGCATTGAGATAATCAAAACCCATATTTAAATGTCTGAATGCAGAAGTACCATATATGGGAAAGGGTACTCATTCCTAAATTCTGGAAATGATTTAATTTTCTTGAAAGTCACAGCCTCAGAAAAAAATTATTTCTTGGGAAGATTGATTAGATTATACTTGTGCATATCTTAGGGACCAGTCTACTGATTTGAAACATTTATTTGGTGTTCACAATTACAAATACATCAATATATAAAGGACAATTGCAAATTATTAAAAGATAAGAATTACATTATTATAGAAAATACAGGTTGGCAATAGTAGCTAAACACCTACATGTAGGAATTTGAACGAAGCCAAGAGTGGCTTTTGTGTTCATCCTATTGAACGAAAGACATGGCCAAGACTATCTAAACCAGAAAGAAAACAAGAGAGATAAGTACGAGACACCTGGATACATAATGTTAAACAGCTCGAGAAACCTAAGTAGAATGCTAACAATTAGCGAGTGTGCATAAAGTAATCTAATAAGACTGCAGTATCAAAGACTTCAATTTCTTAGTGAACACAGCTAATGATATGGATTCTTTGATATGTAAGCAGAGATCATTCCAATAAATCGATCCTTGTTGAGGGAGACAATTTCTAAAAAATTATGTTCTGTTCTTATTGAAGTATAAATTACCTTTAGCTGCACTACGGGTCTGATAAGAGTGTATTTGAAAAACCATTTTAAAATAGGGATTAAAATTATTGGGTAACATATTATGTTTTAATTTATACATGGCTTTACCTAAGTTCAATTTATACAGTTCTTTAAATTTGAGAATTCCAAGGCTACGAAATAAAGGTGTGAGGTATGTTCCAGGTAATGAACTTTAGTAATAACACGAATGGCTCTTTTTTGTAAAATGAATAATTTGTTGCTAACAGTTTCAGAACAATTACCCCAGGCAACTATAGCATAATTTAACCAGTTCTCGTCGGGAATAAAAATGTTTTTCTGGGCCCCTGTGCGGGTTTCTTTTTCCCACACAAACACGTTAATGGAAGCTTCCACAGCACATGGCCATGTCTACCGAGCATGTCTCTGTACGCTTGGCTCGTTGCCACGTCAACCGAGCATGCATACAAATATTCCGGAGTTTCCTATGGCGTGTTTAGATGCTCTCCGATCCATGGTGCAAAAAAAAATTGCGTGTATACACGGCCTCCGACGCGAACTGGTTAAGTAAGGTATAATAAAAGAATTATACAATGTAAAAAGGGCATGTTTAGGTAGAAACAAATTCATAATTCTGACAGTTTTAGAGATTTTACCAGACAAAATCCTAACATGGTTATGCCAAGACAAATTTTCATCAATATGAACTCCCAGGAACTTAGTGCTCTTCTCCTACATGTCTACATGTTTTCTAGACAAACATGATTTATATCCCCCATACTGCATTAGGAAACCAAGATGGCCGCTAATTTACTAAGATAGTTGGGTCATGTACTCTAATCTGCAGTGGTGTATTAAATCTGTGCTATCAACCTTCCATATAAATCCACTGAGCTGTAACTTAACAGATTATTGTTGTCATACTTTTGGGCTTGGTATAAACAAACCCACTCACCTGTACTTCCCCTTAAAAAGGGAGTCCCAATTATTTGTCCCTCATCAAATTCCCATCTGTCGCCCCTATTTACTTGTGTTGAGTAGTGCTATATATTCAACTGTTTATAGTCAAATAGTTTTAATGAGTATTTATGAGTATAGTCAAACCTGCATTAAGTGACCACCAAGGGATTTTACATTGTGTGGCAGTTTGTGTTGGGGACCTTTGGTGGCTGGCCACATTAGACAGGTGATCTCAATGTGCAGGTTTTTATATTGTGTGGCAGTTTGTGCTGGGAACCATTGATGGCTGGTCTCATCAGACAGGTGATCTCAACGTGCAGGTTTTTATATTGTGTGGCAGTTTGTGCTGGGAACCATCGATGGCTGGACTCATTAGACAGGTGATTTCAATGTGCAGGGCACCATCAATAGCTGGCAGGTCGTACTTGCCTCCCCCTCCCCTTATCATCATGCATACATGTACACTGTACGTGTGGTTTATTCTGCACAAATTAGAACCCTGAAACCAGGACTAAATTTTGAAATGAAGATTTCAAGACTTGTAATGTTTTTAATATTTTTTTTTACAAGGATGATATTCTAACAACCGTTTAAAGATGTTTTATCCAGCAATTTTTCCTATATCCTTTTTTATCTGTACATTGCTATTTGACTTGGGGAAAGGGAGACGAATGCTTTTACAAATTTCACATTTCTTTTGTTGAGAAGCATGGTTTAACAGTAAATATGTCCTGAAATTAATTTACAGTGGGTCCCATCATAAACATATCGGCATTTAATAAGGGAATAACAGTTTGACATGTGGTCTTTACCGCACATTAACAACCGGTTTTGGGCGTGGTCACGGGTGATAAAGACTGAGCCGTATCGATTACATTTTCAAAATATTTAAAAAATGTAATTTTTGTTGAATAAAGCCAAATAGAAATGGGCAAATTCACATTTTGGGGACACACGAAACATTTCCAAAGTACATGAGTCGGGCGCGTGATGCCAATCTTCGTCACTTTGATTGGTTGAAATCTGCGTCGCACGTCACACGAAACAGCTGGCCCGTACGCGCTGTTCTGATTTTGATAAGCCAGTCGATACCATCCGTTAATACACCCCACATTATTACATTTTGTCCAATCAGATTGTCTAAACTGAATTACTGCTAAACTAAACTAAACTGAAAATTATTATGTGAAATACTTTTTGTTATAGTATTTGTTTTCCTTTCTAACAGGAAATTATCAATGTTTTTATGAAAACAGTATTTGCTTTTCTTTCCTGAAATGAAATAGCAATGTTCTGATAATTTTTTTTTTTTTAAACAAAAATCACTTTGGGCAATATGGGCAATATATCTGGGTCATTCCATCAGATTAGGGGCAAGCTTTGTGACATGGTATCCTTGTTACATAGGTAGATGTACCATTCATTATCCTTATTATAAGTGCACATTCTTAGTTGTTCTTCAAATTAGAATGAAATCAATCTCTGTGCCTTGAATAGGAAGTTACAATAAATGTTAATTTGGAGTCATAGTAAATGATAATAAATGGTACATCTATCACAAAGGTTAACCCCAACCTGGTGCAATGACCCATCTTGAAAGGGAATGCACAACATTGGTAATTACCAGATTATAAAATTAATGAATTATCATCTTAAAATATGTATGTACACATAGGGTAAAGTTGAAACAAATATCAATTATCCGGATAAGTGGTTCCGTCTGAGATACATTCATCTTATAAAAAAAAAGGAATTGCTGCTTTATGTCAAATTTACATGCACAAAAAGATGCCAATTGTAAGGCAACTTTCACAGGTTAGTTTTTGGATGTATTTCTTGAAAACTAGAAGGATAAAATGAATGTTTGTTTCCCAAAACCAATGTTGCACCATCACTTTGATGTATTATCTATGTTGAATTTAATGTCCAACACCCATATCAAAATCAGATAATACAAAAGTAGAAACATTTTCCCTTTACTGAGATTAAAATGAGCAAAATTGGATCAGAAATTCATGAGGGAACTGGTGTGCTACTTTTTTCCCCTCATTTCATCTATACAAGCAGACAGATTTAAGAACAAAATCGCCCAAGCACTTTTCTTTCAGATTTACTTTTTAAAAAGAATTCTTAAATTTTAAAACTCCATGACCAAACCCAACCAGCCACACTTCCTCCCCCTACAAAAGAAGAAAAACTAGAAAACAACCAAGTCCTGATTATTTTTCCCCCTCATCTAGTGCACATCTGTCTCCCCCATTAGCACGGCACACGTTATGGCTTATTTAAAAGGAAGGCTCTGGCACGGGTGTCCATGGTCAGATTAGGCCATTAGACCAATTGATTTGCACGACAGCGTGTGTGTACCCTAAGCAGAAAAGTCAATCTGTGCCCAGGGGCCATATTGCACTATTACACTCCAGCCTTCGCTACTTGCGTCGCCCATACTGTCACCACGGAAATAATAAAAGAAGGGGAAAAATTAAAAACACATCAAGTTGATCTTCAGCAATCTCTTCGTCTTGACATTGTTTCATTCTTGGCCAGAAATGCTCAGAGCAATTACTCTTTTATATCTCTCAGCAGGGACCAGTCGGTTGCATTTTCTTTGACCCACCCCCCCCCCATAATTTTTTCCCCCCTGTCCATCGGAACAAAAGACCCCTCCAATGGAGTGATTTTATATGTGTGTCTGTGATCAGACATTCATATATATATTAAATGTGTTGTGTTTATGTTTTTTTGACGTGTACGGAGTGGGATCGGGTGACGAAAGTCAGTTGCTGTTTTCTGAAAGCGGCGCGGACAATTAAAGCCCCCTCGGGAGGCAAGATGTCTTTTCAAACTTTGGCAGTCTGCAGGAATAGAAAAAACCTTTTACAGGAATGATGTCGGACCTCCTGTTAGGCGCCGGCATTGTGGGATGGAAAAGCTCATATTTTCCACTTGATTTGGCCTTTTTGGCCAATGCATGTTTAATTGCGGGCCGCTTCTGAGCTGTACTCTCCCTGAACAGCCGTAATCCCTTAAAGAATCAAGTGTTTTTCTTTCCCTCTTCAATTTTTTTTTACAAATTAATGACCATATAATCTTTGCTAGTTTTATTGATAGATTTTTTTCAGCTGGGGTGACGGCCTGTTTGCACCAGTACATATAGTTGTCTCCCTGTACATGTATATTTGCTTCACTGCTTCATTCAAATGTATTTTGAAGATTATATAGTTGGTGATTTTAAAGATTTAACAATTTAGTTTTTTGAAAAATAACTTGAAATACTCAAGGGCTGGCCATTGTATGATTTATATCACAGTTTGCCCGAGTCCAAATAATCGGAATTAAAACCTTTACTTTTTTCATTTCTAAGCAAAAGTATTCTTTTTCCTTTTTTCATTTTGTTTTCTTTTCTGCTTCATTTTTTCTCCTTTTAAAATTTTGTGATTCAGATTGTATTTCTGTTTCTATTTCAAGTTTGGGAACTGGATCTGTGTCTATTTTTAGTGCAGTAGTTTCAGGTTCTGGTTCTCGTTCTGGCCAATTTACTGGTTCTGGTTCTAGTTCTGGTGCTGGTCTTGGTTTTGTTTCTTATTTGGGGGGTATGTTTCTTTTTCTATTTTTATTTGTGTTTCTGTTTCTAATACTGGCTCTGTGCAGTTTCTATTCTAGTTTTGGTTTTGTTTCTGGTTCTGGTTCTGGTTGTGATTCTGTTTCAAAATTGTTTTAATTGAAAACTGTTGATTAGGCAGTTGTTACAGAGTTCTTTTCCATTCATGTACAAGTGTTTGTAGGTTTGAATCCATAATTAGTAAATTTCAGTTTAAAAAAATATATAAATAAATAAAAACAACCATCTTGAATCTTTCTCTCAATTTATTCTTCTCACTCCCATTCAGGACGCACGAGGGGAGGTTGCCCAGCGTGAAGCAGCAGATTCTAGCTGAATATTCCAGTGGATTGGGAGTGGGCGAGGGGAAGATGGCCAAGGGCCCCAAGTTGTCCTTGTCAAAGAGGAAGGTACCCCAGAGACGACGGCTGAAGGGACGACGCCTGTAAGGAACCCATTGTCATTCCAGCTTTTTCCTCTTCAAGATTGGGACATAATCTGCAACAAGAAGAGGAAGTCCACACCAACAGAACAGACTTTATAAATGCATATGCTGTCACAAACCCTTATAAACTGAAGAGCACGCTTGCTCAGAGGTGAAAGAAGCTAACTCATTTGTTCATGTGTTCTGTGCATGAGTGCATTCTCATAGACTACTTTGCAAATATTACGCCCCCTTCCCCCCCCCCCCCCCCCAAACAAAGAACAAAATAGGGAAACTGCCAACATAGGGCTAGATAGCTAAGTTGGTAGAGCGCTGGCACGTCAACCTGGAGGTCGCGGGGTAAAATACCGCTCTAGTCATTTTGTCTTTGCTAATTAGGTGTTCGGTTTTTTTTTCTTTTTTTTTCTTCTTCTCCTTCAAAATTGACACATACTTAGACCATAACATGTAGTTGTCAATAAAGTTGTGACATACAGTTCAAAGTTCAGAGCGGATTATTTTCCAATCACAGATATTGAACCAAATCAGGTACTAATGTTATTTTTTTATGATCATGAGGAAGTTTTATTGTGTCATATATATGACCTTCAAATCACCTGATCTGACCTTTACTTCCGGTCTAAACAGGAAGTTAAAATTCAACACATTCTAACACAAAATTGATATGTCTTTTGAATATGAAATTGATAGTTATAATAAAAGATGATACACCTTTGCAAAATATGATTGACATCATCGATGATAATTTGATTGAACCGGAAGTTGACACGAACACCGTGTGTTTGTTCCAACAAACACTTGAGCTCTAGTTACAATTTGTATTACTTAATTTTGACAATTTTAATGAATTTAAAAAAGTTGTAAAGGAATAAAATATTGTAATTACCTCATTACAAAATGACTGAAGTATAATAAAATTAAAAAAATATGAACTGATCATCCTGAACACTTTTGCTGTCTGAAGTTAGTAATTTTATGAGCTAGTTTGGAAGGAAACCAACAAAACATGCTTAGCAATTATTTCTTGTCGGCAATTTTTTCTGGTTAGCACCTATATGAAATTTGCCCCTGGTCCACTCACTACAGAAGTACCAGCGTGTCCAATTTACAGTCTCTCTATCACACTGTTAACGCTATCAGCAGCCACTCACAGCTACTTCAGACAACAACTTCCTGCCTCATTGTCACTGCCACTTGAGCTTGGAGTGGCGCCCAATATAAATCGTTATTGAAATCACAGCTATCAACCTTCGTGTCAGTCAAGTGTTGTCTGTTTGACAGTGGAGTAGTTCTATGGCATGTGCGTGACAAGGTCAGGGATCCTGGACAAATATCAGAGCATGAAGACTGTCAAGTCTACCCCCCTCCATGGCCCATAATATACTACTCAAAACAATTTAGGGAACACCGGAATAATCTCAGCAAGATCATTTATTTCAGATAAACACAATGTTTCACAGAATTGATGAGAAACAACTGCACAATGAAACAGATGATAAAGGATGCATGTAGTGATTACACATTTCATGACATGACTACTGAAAGAGAGAGGGGGTTGCAAATGAAAATCCTGGTTCATGGAACATTTCAAACCTATTTGATGTTAAAAATCCGGTGTTCCCTAAATTTTGAGTAGTATATATCACAGGACTTCTATTGCATGGGTGGATAATCTTCTCATCAATGTTATTTTTATTTTATGAGGGGCGGGGCGGGGGAAAGTATGGATGGGGAACTAAATCGGGTACATGAGAGAGGGCACACAATTCTCTTTGGAGGCCTGTGTTGATTTCTCTTTGAAAATATTGTACAAAAATGTGCAATTTAAAAATATTTGCAAATGTAACATACATTTATTTCAACCAAATATATTTTTGCAAACTGTGAAAGTTTCATCACAAACGTTTTTGAGAAAATTACAAAAAATTGTTTAAATATTTTTTAAAATGTTTTCGTGTTTAACAAAAAATTGCAGGACGGAATTTTTCATTGACATAACAATTCATGTTTTCTCCAAGATGAAAGCACATTCAAACAGTATTGCTGTGACACAGAGTTTCTGTTGTGTTCGCTCAAACCAGCGCCCTCTTGTGTCAAGGATAAGCACTTTTTTCCAAATTTAAACAGTATATTCAATCTAATTCAATAATTTCGTGACTAAATTTTCCACATTAAAATGAATATATAAAAGTCTTTATTTCACTATTTTCTAGATACAACACAACTTAATGGGACTATTATAGTCACGATCAATAGGGCATGGAATCGGAGAGCTACTTTTAGATTAATTCAGTGACTGAAAATAATAATTTTTATTCATGGTTCATCTTAATTAAACTGGGACATCGATTCCATGCCCTGTTGAAAGTTTGCTCTGATCTTGATGATGATTGTCCCTTGACATGGCCCTGTAAAAAATTGTTGTGTTAAAAACTACAACATTTGTGTACATATTGGGTAACTCGCATGATATGAACACCGTAGCAGAATACAATTAACACCACTGGTGTTATTTTAACACCCAAGTTTTTGCAGGGAAAGCTGAAACTTTCACAGGTAAAAATATTAATATATACATTGATTCAAAGAAAGTAAGAATACTTCTAGAGTGTCAACTTCAACAGGGGTGTACCTTTCCTTTACCATACACGTTTTAGAAATGACAATCAAAGGGGGAAAATGTACGTGGCCCATTCCAAATCGCTTTTTCTTCAACTGTTGAATGATCACAATGACGTTATAAATGTCTAAGTAATTAAATTTTTGCTCATTGTGTGGACCTGACTTCCTTAAAAACTATCAAGTAGACCTATGACTCTGCTTCATAATTAGCCTTCACTTCATTTTTGACAAGTATTTTTGTCAAAATATTTTAAGTCTTCAGGCAAAATTTAATTCCATGCACCATAGATGTCAAGAATATCCCACGGGTCAATTGCTGGGACTCAACGGCCAATAATTCTCAATCAAAATCATCCCTCGCCCGTAGCCAAACAATCTCTCGCAACCGCCCAGGGAGCAATAGCACTTTATTTTCCATTTGCGACTTTGTTTTAGTAAGTGCTGCCTTCAAAGGTCGTCGGTTTCCATCGAGTTCTGTTCCACCGAGTTCTGTTCCACCAGGAGAGATTTCTCACGAACTGTATCATTTATATGATTTACCGTATATAATTTATATGATTTTACCAGAATTATATAATTTCATAAATTATTGTTTAATAAATATACAGATTTTTTAAACGAAAACCAGAATTAAAGAATAATTAATTGTCCAGTTCAGATATAATTCGTGCTTGAATAATATAGTGCGTTCTTTGAGGCTGTGTACAGCTATTTGGAGAATTTGTTCAGTCATCCGTACATGCAACGGCCGTTGGATCTATCAGCAAACGAATCGCTCTGTTTTGTAGAAATTTTAAGGTGTGTTTCTGTCAGCTTGTCTCGATCAGCTTCGTCTGCTGCCTGAGGGCGCAGGAAGAAACATCGGCCCGGTGGGGCGACAGAAATGGGCTTCTAATGGAGGAAAATTTTGCCCTTGTTCATCGTGTCCCCACCGCGGGCGATTCACTCTCAGTCCCCGGTCAGCTCATGCCTTCTATTCACGGTCCGAAATAAAAACCCATCCTTGACAAACATTATCGCTAAAAACAGCGTTAATGCCGCATTCGTTAATGGTTTCTGAAGAGATGTTCGCATGTCAGTTTTGTTTAGTTTCAACTGTAGTAACTGCCTGGGCAGTGTGTGTTACTAATCTGTATTATAAAGGGGGTATATAGCCTATTATTTTGTCAGAAATCTTTGCCTTTAGAACGGCTTAAAATAAGATACACAGGGAAGGTTTGGCACCCTGTTGATTTAAAGATGCACTGTCGTTGTGCATTTTTGAGCATATACATGTAATGTATTATATAATGTTATAGGTAGCCTGTTATGTATAGGATGGGTAAACCCAAAAATAACAAAATGGTAGATTTTGTATATAAAACTTACTTAGTGTAAAGCTGATGATGGTATCAATCTATTTTATGAAAAGTGAAATAACTTCCAGTTCGTGTTTTAAGGGAAAGAGTACCCTTTCCTATAAATTCAGTGTTTTTACCGTTTTCTTGTGAAGTGCATACCGAAGAGGAGAATTTCACATGTTTAGATATCTTGATTCAAAAAGAGTAATCGACTCGTAGAAGCAGTTTTGCTAACATTACCAATAATGTACCTTAACCCGATATTTTATTCCAGTGTGTCATTGTTTAATTACCGGTACCCCGGGTAATTGTTTTCGAATGGCTCAGTAGCATAATGGTAAGAACGCTCGCCTCTCATGTGAAAAGTACCGAGTTAGAATCCTCAATAATTCAGATTTTATTTTTAATTTGTTTAAATTTTATTAATTACAATTAATTAAAAAGCAATACTCTCATTTTAAAAATCGGTGTCAAAGTCGGTTAAAATGTCGAACGGTGTACATTAAAAGCTAACGAAAAATACGACAATGGTGCATCTTTAGTACACCGCAAGAGGCCCAGCACCGGATGTTTCTTTGTAAAAGTAAGTCCGAGGATTTGTTTTTTAATTTTTCGTTCTCGTTTTTCTTTCCGGCGTTTTCTGGAGAATCCTCCAGTTTTAGTGCATCTCCCACCTGCGGTATGGATCAACGTGTCAAACTTTCATTGTCAGATAATCGGCTTTCTTCACAGCCCTAGAACACTGATGTTAAATTGCCTCAAAATCCATCAATATTCCATGAGGATCAAGCAAGGTATAGTCTATTTGTGAGAGTTTCAGGCGAATTGGTACAAACGTTTCTGAGAAAAAGTAAATAACTAATAATCACACTGGTCAACTGAGGGCGACACTGTTTTCCAAACCGGATAGAATTATCCAAATTTCTTAATATACAAATGTGATATTTGTCCCTTTTTCTCTAAAATGAGAGATAGGTCTACTTCTGAAGGAATACCTCAGCGGCCATTTTTTGTTATACACACAATACATGCTGCAGATAATGTCGCGCACGGGGACTTAAGCGCTGGGTTCATTTTCACCGATAGAGGGCTACGATGAGTCATGGTGTGGATAGTGAGACCAACCTTGCACTCAAGTCAAATATAATCACCTTTGGTTTTGACTATTTCCCCGGTGATTCCCGGCAAATTTGTTTTTAATCTGGAATTCATATTTTCCTAAAAGAAAAGAGAAAAAGTTTAAAGGGAATTATACAACATTGGTAATGCCATCAAAACTGCTTCTATGAGTATGTTTACTCCCGTTGAATCATGATAAACATAAATGAAACTTTTTTTGGAAACATAGGCCTTCATAATGTGTACATTCATTTCAAATCTGCTTCTATAATATGTAGGCCTGCGCTTACTTTCTTTGTATCAACTAGACAAAAGTACTAACATGAGTTTGAACAGTGAAAATGACTTCAGATTTTTTTTGTACTCATTCTAATGTGGACATTACGAAGGAATGGTCTTTTCTAGATTCAAGCTGGGATTGTTTTTTTTTTTTTTTACTTTACTTTTCAACATCTCAAACAAGAAATATTCTTACGAAGATTATTACCGTCATCAGCTTTACACAAGTTTTTACATTCATATTTGACAATTTGGTAATTTTTTAATTACCCAATCCTATACACCTCACATTCAAAATTAAACATTTCACAAAATAATTGTCAACAATTTTCATTTATTTATTAAGTTTTTGTTTGCCTTTTCACGATGTAAATAGTGGAAATAGTGAAAATACTGGATCCGCCCTTATGTGCGTGAGGTTGCTAAGTGCAAACATAATTTTCATCATTTTTACAACGTCACTTTCGCCGGCTCTAAAGTTTACCCTACGGCCATGTGTTCTCCACGTTCTCCGTCGACCCACGCATGGCTAGCTCTCTGATAGTCCGATGAATAATTTGGTGATCTTCAAAGTAAATACCAACGCCGCAAAGAGGAATCTTTTATCCCTATCAATCGGACTTTCACATTTTTCAAACAGTTGCCTACATGATGGTAACGTTCGACCTTATACACAGCCGGAGAGGCATTTCTCTCGCCAGTAATCAAATATTTATCGTGTACACGCAATCCCAACGGTGCACATGTATTTGCAATAGCGGTGCAATGTAAAAACCCATGTAATTTTCCCAATCCCTTTGTAATGTTCGTTTCTGTGTTTTTTAATTCTCCATCATAAACATGTGGTTTTTTTTTTAACACTAACAGACTACCACAAATATCGCATAGTACTTTACAAAAACCCATGTAATTTTTCCAGACATATTTATGATCGAATAATTGTTGTTTCCATAATTTGTTTTATGTGATTTATGTAGGCCCCCTAAGGATATTAATTCAATGATATTTATTCAGCAATGTCTCAAACATGTACATATGTTTAAACAAAATAAATTATTTTATCAGAAATAGTTTAGCAAGTCTTTTGTGCACTGAATAAATACAATATAAATTGATTATATAAAAATTGTATAGGCTTTATATAGGGAAGCCGTAAAAAGCTTTGAGACAACATCAGGACGGGAAACAACAACAATCTCAAAGAAAAAAAGATACAAAATTCGTTTATGTAAAGAATCCTTCTTATTTATTCATGATTTTTTTTTCCTTTCACAGATCCGACATAATGATTTGCGATCCTTCCTACGGGTTCAAGATCGCACGATTTCAAATTTTTATGAGAAATCGAGTCTAAAAGCCACCCGTGGGGCGAAAACGGGCGAATGTTCGCGCCGTATATAGCCTAGGTGATGTATATTCTCCTGCTAGTTTTGAAGTATATCCGATGCTTTAAGTGGGTATTTGATTAATAATCAATGAACGAATGACACACTAAAGGAATGATTATGCAAATCGGTCGACATATTGGGACTCCTTTTAGCGCCCGTGGGACAATGGAGAGGTGCACCCCCTAAATGTGACACATTCATGCGCCGAGCTGTTTATCATAGGCCTAATTGTATGCCCTCAATTTTTTTCTGGAAAAAAATATTTGAGGTCCTTCATGCATTTGAGGGAGTTGCGTAAAAATGGTCGAATATTATGACCTGGGGTCCTTGACTTGAAAAAGTGGTCCTAATTTGCTTCCAAGCGTAGAGTTTTTTTTCCAAAATGGATGCTTTCCAGTAGTGGGCATTTTCACTAGTGTAGAGGGTGGTTTCCATTGGGATGAGAATAACTCAACGGGCCTCTCGTGCACCCAGAGAGAGCTAAAGATGGTTGCGCGTATATTGGTTTTTAGTATTAAACGGCTATCTACACAATCTGAGACCGTACTTTTGTGCGGTTCCCTGACGTCATATATACGAATAACACACACTGATCATTTGGTCAGCTCATTTGTGCCTCAACATAATTATCAGTGTAGCTTCCACGAATTTATTTTACTACTCCTGTTATGGCCGCTTCATTCAAAATACTTCTGGATCCAAACCCAGTTGACGGTCGTGAAGTCTGCATCTTCTAGTCAGAACGTGGTTTCTCGTGTATAAGATGACGTTTTCTGAAAGGGTAAATTTGGTAAGTTTTAAGCTAACTTGCCCCTGCACTCACCTGGACTTTGTAGTTTAGTTGTAAGCCTACCTTGATTTATGTCACGTTACTCCAAGCCCGTTACATGAACAAGGAAATCAAGTTGTGACTGCTGTATGTGTTCCAGAATATCTCGAATGAAATATCGATCAACTATCGATAATCGATTATTCGATAACCTTTTGATAAAATGTTTTCACACTTGAATGTTATCATTCATTTTGAACATTTGAAAATGATTTTTGTTTTCCCTTTTTGATAATTAGGCCTAATAATGAGTAATTTACGATCTTCCGTTGACATCCTGCGGTTCAAAAAAATTACTTGCAACCATAACCAAAATAAAGCCCTCTAATGACCCGGAAATACACCCCAACAACAAAAACTTCCTTGACCTTTAACAAAAGAATTTATTACTGAACATTTGATGTTGTTCATTAGAACTTATTTCATTGTACATCGCCAAACGTGCTCATCTGTTTCATTGTGCATTGGAATGTTGTTTGAAAATTGTGCTCCATTTTGGAATGTTCGAGACTTAGCTGTTGTTGTCAGCTATTTCTCACGGTGGGAAAATACTGTTCAACATTGTACCCCAAACTGACAACATGGTGAGTAGAATTCACTTATTACAAACAACAGAAAGATTCACAAAACAGACAGCAAGGAATATAAATGTACGACACAGCCGCCACTAACGTTAGTGCACAAAGACTATGCATCGTGTTTTTAGCAGACGACAAAATGACCAACATCTCACAGGATGTGCACAAATGCATTCTCCAAATTTCGCTAAATACTATTTCCAAAATTTCACTTTAATACAATTTCACCTCCTACATTTTGTTCTGTATCATGTTTTGAAGAAAATTCTGTGATATTTGTCATAATACGCCTATTAGAGAGAGAACAGTGGCGGCTGTTTTGTACATTATTTCGAAAACAAAATGTAGATTCACATCACATTATTATCTCGCCGTGAGTGGACAAAGATGTCTCCAATACCGCTAGCTGGTTGTAACGGTCAGCTAAACGGCTCTCGCAAGTACCACAGGTGAATTGTTATATCTATTTATAACCAAATTCACTTTATTATGATATAGGAGGAGTGGAGGACACATTAATGAGGTGGCATTTTTTTAAATGATGACATTTTAATTGTGCACAACTTATGGCCAGCCATTTTGTCGTTTGCTTCAAGCTCGTCTGCTTCAGTCCATATTGTGTAAACTGCATGTACCATATTTCTATGGGCCCCTTCTACATGTCCACTCACAATGTAACATTATTAATATTATTGTGTCTAAATTGTTGTTGTTATTTATTTGTGATTCTGTATAATAAATAAACAAAATGACACCTGCATTCATGTCACAAATGTCTTACGTAACACACGGAGTCAATGTTAACTTTACTATCACGATTGGCCATACTATTATCCAGATTGAAACGCTAGCTTTTCTCCCAGTGAGGATACCAACAAGCTCCTAGACAATACAATTACATACTTTATTTGAAGTTGCTTTGTACGTCGGTAACTTGTCCTTCGATATTTTTAATAATGGGTCTTTAAAAAGTGAAATTTCTTAATAAAACAGGCTTTTGTCAGCAGAGTGCCCCATTGTTGAAAGCGCCCTCTATTGTTGGCCATGTATTTGTTTCACCATTATTTTTCAAAAAGAAGAATATTTATTGTTTAGAAAAATGTATGAAAACTGCCATCCTACAACAACAAGCTGCATGCTGGGCACCGTTGAATGCGAGCACCTTCCTTCACTCGTTCTACACAAGATGTATGTATACGCTATAATTGAAGTTATCTAAAACAAAACCAAATCTTCTATTTCCATCCTATTACGAAGCCATTTTGTTTCCTTCCATACAAATATACATGACCAAACCGAGGCTGGAAGGAAAATAGTCTGGCCCCTTTATATGTATTGGGAATCAGTGTTGTAATTGTACTTGTGTACAAGATGGTCGAAGCGTAAGCGTGCCCCAGTGCATGCTAGGTCTAGTATCATGCAGGATTGTTTCAGGGGTTCGTTGTACATTTCTGGAGGTAGATGAGCACGTGTGTGCGCGATCATTGTGGCGTGGGGTCCACTAATGCATTTAATGGGAGTCCTAGAAACAAAGCCTCCGAAGGCTGCGTGCAATTTTAGCGATTTCGGGATCAAACATTTGGTTCTGAGTACAGATACTCCCACGCCCCAACCCCTATGTAGCTTAATGCCACAGGTACTTGAGATATTCGTTTTAAACTCATAATCCACTTCATCCAGACTCAAGTATGAGTACGAGTACACAACAATGTGCTCGAGTATGAGTATGCTTATATTCCAACACTGCACTTATACCCCATCCCCAAAATGCACATCACATCCCTAAGTTGAGAAAGAAAAAAACAATTTCTGGACAACATCTCATTATTTTAGGCGCTCTTTGAGCTATAAACGATTTATTTGACTTCACAAGTTTCACAGAAAAACTGTACATAACAATAATCTAAACATTTCGATTATACGAATAATCGAATAGGTCAACCATATACATTTCATTACTCTCATTTTTTTCATTTCCTTTTTTGTTACAAAACAAAAGTATATTACAATATTTAATATCACCACTGAGAATGTCATTCGAACTGAAGGGGAATGTTTGCAATAATTGTATAATGGTATTATAATGAAAAAGGAATTTCTTGACAAAACTATTAGAACGGCAGTGTTTTATGGAATCATACATGAAATAGCTAACGGTCTCTCTTTTCCAATGATTTGGGTAGAGTGGATTATTATTTTCAAATGAATTGTACACTTTTTGGAGACATCACAATATTCAAAAATCGATATAAATGATCAGAAATGTTGTGTTGTGAAAGAAGTGGTGAAGAAAAACAACCCAGAGAATGATTGTTTTTTTAACGGGGGGGGGGGGGAGTTTTGTCTCAGATTGGTACAGAAATTATTGCATTTTTTAAATAAAACAATTGTGCTTTTGGCAAGTTTTGGTTGGATATCTTAATTAAATTGTCGTTATTTTCCTCAGAAATATTGATCTAAAATATTGACATATCAGTTCGTATGCAATATTCAATTCTAATATATTCCAATTAGTTAGTGTTTAATAGTCTTGAGTCGAATACACTGAACTAGTTTCACATTTCGATGTATTCGAATAAGGATACGAATCTGAATGCAAGTTTGCCTATTGAAATGTACCAGAACTTATTCGACTACGAATACAAATATTCGTGTTGTATTCAATTACAAATGCATTCAATAACAGGTTTATAACAAGAAATTGTTTTCCAACTCAAAAAGTATAGGCCCTAATTCTGTAATAAAGTCTATTTTGGGATGTTGATGATGATAATGACGATTATGATTTATTTTTGACTGTTATTATGTTATTAAGGTTTCATATTCGGGCGGAGCTTTCTCATAACATCTTAGACCTAAATAAATTGTACACCATTGTTAAATAACCAAGAATAAAGAGAGATGTTTAGAAACCAATCTGTGAAAGTTGCATCTTATGTCATTGTGTCATTTACGAGAAAATAGCTAAAATGCATCCAGATTGCTTTGCATTCGTTCTAACCCTCCTATGGTTTGACGTTTCAAAACCTTTCAAAATCTGCTTACGGGCCAAAATGGCTATCAATTATTATGAACCCTTTAAAACCCTCCAGAATTTGTTGCTACTGAACAACCACACCTTTCAATACCCTTTGAAAGGTATTGAAACATTTCAACACCAGTTTGTTCAGAGAGTAGTTACACCTTTCGAAACCTTTCATAGGTCCCTTTTGTCAGACAGTTTTCTCACCTTTCAAAACCCTTCAGTACAGCAAACTTGAAAGGTTTTGAAAGGTCTGACAATTCTATGGCAACTGCACTGTATATAGGAGGGCTAATGTGCAAAATGTATCATCACGGTCCAATCCACTTCAAATTCACGATTTCTCAAAAATGACAGCATTTGGAATAATTTCTCAGGATGTGTGGTTCGGTATAATTACTAAAGGTGTACACTAAATTATTTGATTGACTCTACATTAATGAGGCCTAATTATTATATATTTTAATTGATTTAATAGGGGGTTGTTATAAAGGCAGTGTACACATTATAAATGACTTCATATTCTTTGCTTGTATCGTTATTAGTTTGTTGAATGGAGTAACGACAACATTGCAGTGTTGTGTCTTTATGCGTTGGCATAGTTACACAATGATTATTTCACTCATTTCAGATTTTGCAATGTGCCAACTTTACCCATAGTTTGCGATAATACCAACATTTCTACAGACTGATGTCTCAGTCATTTCTATTTATTTTATTACATTTGATTTATATCCATATTGTTATAACCTATCCCGATACAGGCATTATGCCTGTTAATCCCACATTTTGTTCGATTAAAAAACAATTAACTTCCGTAATAGGTTTATGACGCAATCATAATTGCCACCAATGGTTTTAATATTCGCTTGAATGAATTGTTGTCATACAAGATTTCAAACAAAGACCCAATGTTCCGTATCTGGTTACCGTCCTTTTAATGACCATAATTTGTTTTGTACGATCTTGGTATTATTAGATATTTTCAGTCGAATAACCACAATTGTCGTTTGCGTATTCTTTCCCGCGCGAAAACACGCTTTCCCTCAATTATTCATCACATAATTATCATATGGCAAGATTCAATCTTATAAACGTATACAATATATAAATTAAATCTTTAATCTCTTTGGAGTTATTTCTGTTTAGGTTTGTCCTCGCGTTTTGCTATAGATCATGAAATATTTCGGCGCCTTTGCGTAGTGCTTTAATGTGATTATTCCGCGTTAAGAAGCAGATTAAACAGCCGTCTGACTGGAAATAATTTTCAACGCTGTTTTTTGATCATCGCGCTCGTTTGAAAACGAGTTGGGAGTAATAGTTTTAAAAACACATAAATATAATGTAATTGGATATGATCCATTGAATACACACTCTTTTGTCTGGCGATGGACAATACCCCCAAACTGGTTAACAAGTTATTACCATATTTAATCATTTCTTGTTGTACTTTCATGAAATAGTAATTGTCCTGCACGAACTTGATAAGGACTATTTCGTATGGAGTATTCATACGACTATTTCCACATGAATATAATGTTTCTACAATGTGTGTAAACAATATTTCACATAAATTCCACCCAAAACGCCAAATTAATTGCCGGTACATTATTCCGATGTTGGAAGAAACATATAAAGAAGTGCCAGTACAGCCAACCCTGTGTACAGTGGTCAAGAAGAGTGACCATTATTGGACGGGTGTCCGAAATGGTCAGATTTGTGTTGTTATCCATTTTTGTCTGCAAACTTGAAGCCTGGTCCCCACGTTTAGATGATTACCTCTTTGTCCAGGGGCAATTTTAAAGAGCTGCTTTAAACAGGAAAAAATTGTAACATAGTTCGCAAAACATAGTTAGTTAGTTATCACCCAAACGTTTTTTATGTTTTCTTTGCAAACATTTTTGCTCAGTAAATATCTCCGCTTGGGCCTAATATAGCAGCACTGAAAAGTGCCAAAATAATGACGTCATATTAACCCAAATCGCCGAACCATTTTGTATAAGTGTTGGATCAAAAAACAAAAAACCAAACAAAGATTGTGCAGGAGCAGCCCCCATGATGCCATGGGAACGTGACGTCACACTCTGGTAATTGTTAAAGTGGCCCCACTGTAACACCACGAGAAGGCTTGGTTTTCACGCTGTAACCTACACTGTGCCTTGTATTCTAATGATAAATATAAAGACAGTTAACGTCTTTGGTCAGATATGTTTTCTCTGGACTCGACCAGTGATGCTTAAAGTTAAAGGGAAGGTGCAACATTGGTAATTGTCTGATAAAAAAAACACTATTCTGCCTGTGCTCTCATTTTAGAGAAAATGCACATTTATAGAAAACATTACCAGGCGACAACTTTTGCATTGAGCTCAAACTTTCACAGGTTGATTGTTTAATGTGGATCTTGATTCAATGAAAGTAAGCATACTCATACTCATAGACGCAGTTTTGCCAACGTTACCAATGTTGTACATTCCCGTTAAAATATCGATGAGAATGTCAGAACACTCTCCTCATAGCAAATGTTCGTCTAAAGTACTGGTATTTCAACTCTAAGTACATGTATGTATGTATTGATGATTTTCGAGAGTGGGGTGCTATCACTGCTATAGCCATCATTTTGGCGCGCAAAATCAAAACTCCTATCATATGCGATAATAAATCTGGCGTAGAAAGTCGTCTGTTTCACTATTGTGCACATTTTGGATGATGTAGGATGACAAATAGAATTTTCGTTCTCATTGTCCAAAGATGGTTAGGCTTTAAAAGTTTGTGATGGAAAGACGAGAGCTCGGTATTCTGCGGCCGTCCATTGGTTATTAAGTTGATTCAAACGTGGACTGGATTGGATGGCAACCATTGACAGATGACGTCACAGCACAATTATGTCATAATACCCAGAGTTGTGTCATCGGTGCTTGTTGGTGTAGCGTGTTCTTCCATTGATGGGAAGTATTCTTTGGTTTTTACAGTCATACCCGATGAAATGTGGCCACACTAGACATACAGTCCTGACTGTCCGGTCTAGTTTTTAGACCCAATCCGGGTTGGGACCAGCATAAGGTGGACACACGGAGCGGCGGGTGGCTGCCTCCGTCAAGGCCGTCATCAGTGACTGTGCGGGTGAAGAGCCCGAGGAGCCAGCGGTAAGTGGCTGACATGCTGCTGGAGTCCGTGAAGGAAGAGCCGGGGGAACACGGGTCTTTGGCCGGCGTGGAGGTTGTACAGACCGTCCAGGTTAGACACGATCCCCTGGGTGGGGTGGTAGTAGAAGGGTGGGGCGAACATTCTCTGCATTGACGCTGTGTAGTTGCCAGCCTCAGCGAGGAGCTCTAGCCCGACGGCCGTTTGGCGTTTCCATTTTGTCCTGGACATTGAAATAAATGAATAACAAGAATGAGGTGTTTTGTAAATCTCAACAATTAGTGTTACTTATCCTCTTCACCAGCATACAAAGCTAGTCTTACTTATCCTCTTCACCAGCATACAAAGCTAGTCTTACTTATCCTCTTCACCAGCATACAAAGCTAGTCTTACTTATCCTCTTCACCAGCATACAAAGCTACAAGTTTTACCTAAATCTCAACTAATAGAAATTAAACAATTTCTAATTGACGGTTTCATTATAAGCTAGTACACTTTTGGTAAAATGTCTGTTAATGCATCCATACTTTACTAGATTCAAGTAACATGTATACAAACCAACCAAATGAAATTTTCAGCTTATTTAACAGCGTTTTTAAAGAGAAAATAATAATTGAAAAGTTCATTTAGATTTGTTGTATTTATTCCAACGTGTAATTTACGACTCTGGAGGAGCTTGTCGTGTTTTGTATTGTTTTGTTTTATGTAATTGATTTGATTTTGCCCTTGTTTTATGTAGCTGTTGTTTGTTTTGTTTTGGTCTGGAAGAATTTGTGTAGGCCTACGTCAATGCTATATAGAATATCCATTTATCAGGCTGCTGCCATCTTTGTAAGATTCCCTGTATACGCAGTAACGACTACAGTGCTAATTCTCATTACATGAAAGGGGCCAGACTTTTTTCCCTTCGAGCCTTGGTTTTGTTTACATGGATTTGTATGGAAGAAACACAAGCCTATAAGATGTGTTATGAATTGTACAACTCGAAACATGGAAGACCTATACATAATGTCCGTAAACTTGTCTTGGCACTGACACGTGCAGGTACCACTCCTTTATACACATATTTGAATGGTGTTTTTACTTTATCAAACAAAGCTCGGGCTTTCCGGTATATGTTCTACAGTCTTTCTCATTCGGCTGTTATCACAGGTTCACGTTATTGTGTTTTATTTCATGAGCAAGAAAAAGGCATGTGATTCGCCTAAAGCCCAGCAACATTAAACAGCGGTGTAATACTATATCCTATGGTGTTGTGTTGGTTTGGTAAGCCTCTATTCTCCGGTAATTTTCCAGCAAGCCGTTCAACTTTATTTCCTTAATGCAGTACATAGCAAAATCCTTCGGAAAACAGGACGATACAGGCCACGGGCGCAACTGAAAGAAGGAGGTGGTTTTTGTAAAAACTTTTATTAATAATCGTACCGTTTTAGCTCCTCGAGGTATAGTTTAATAAATATCACTGGCCGATATAGGTCCCAGCCAACGTTTGGCATTACCCAATAAACCAGCGCCCCCCTGCGGACGTTATTAAGCGCCACAGTGTTACCCTCCGCCGGCAAGAGGTTAAACTCCGCTAACTGTCCGCAACAATTGGCGCTTGTGACCGATCCTGGAGCGAGCCAGCCTACCGTACATAAACTGTTTTGTACGGCACTTCCGCCGCCCCGACTCCGCTGCTTTTAAGAGTGTTTTCTTCTGAGAGCAGGGTGGGCCACGGTGATTGTTGTTGTTGTTGGTTATACAGCGGCGACACAAAACAAGGAAAGGAACGAAAAAAATCGCCTGGAAGCGTTATTTCTTCACAGTTGGTTTCCTGACTTTGACTGCTATTGTTGCCGTGTCGATAAGAATATTCCGTTTTTCCGCGACACACTTCTGGAATAATGGCATTTATAGGCCTGACGAGGGGAAAATTGGTGCCGAATTAATCTGAGTAAAAATTCAGTTAGAACATTACTGTGTGGGTAGCCTATTATATTTTCGTTGTTTTATCGAAACGCTCTCCAAAGACGCTTGTCTTGTTTTTGTTATCATTTTGTATTGTACTTACTTATTAGGCCATGAAGATAAATAAATGTGTATTAATACATATTTAAAAATCAATTATAAAAAACATGAAAATAAAACACATTTCGCACATTACTGGTCCTTTTGAAATAAAAATGTTCAGTTAAAGTTTGGGATATTGAGTTTTTGAGAACATTTTGAAACATTTACTTTCTCAAACTTTGAAAGAGCTCTTTCATAATAATCATCACTGAAACCGAAGTTAAGCCTCTTCAAAAGAAGTATCTAAACGTTTAAGGTATTTATTATCAGTAACCAAAATGTTCGAATTTTAATGTAAAAGTTACGTAGTGTAAAGCTGATTTTCCAGTTCGAATTTAGGAAAGTAATCTTTCTAAATTCCACATTAGAATAAATACAAACAATCTTAATCCAATATTCACTTTTCCCCCATGACAACGACACACTCAATAACATGAAGCTTTTTCAGGTTGGCTGTTTTATGTATCTTAATTAAGCAGTTAGAGAAGCAGTTTTGCAAATAGGTGTCTAGACCCAATATTGTACATTCCCTTTTAAGAAAATTCTGTACAACAAATTCCACCAAATAGGCAAACAAAAATTGGGAAAATCACTAAAAATGTGCACCACGCTCTAGTAAAGTGTCAACAACTTGACATTTATTTGCATTTAGTAATTATTTCGTTAAAAACAATTCTGAAATTGTTTTCCCATGTCGAATTGAAGCATTAAGACCTGGGATAATTTGGGCACCACTTGTACTTTTTAACATTATTTTGGTGACCACAAAAAAAGTTCACCCATTGGCCAAGGTCTGTCCAATTTGCACCCATGAGCTACCCCTTTCAACATCAATTACCAAGTCCCCTGCAGTTCCCATCAGTTGACGAGAACAGTGTCGTAATCGTTGCGTACCCAATCGGCGCTTTATCGGTTTTGGTGACCACTAATTTTGTTCCCATTTTGGGACAACAAAAAGCCCATTAAGTAGACCCACTTTTTTACCCTTGGGCAAGTGTTGTTCCATACATTGTACCGCGGAACAAGGGGGCCCGCCGCATTCTGCTGGTGCCGTTCACGTTTTCTGGAAGGTTGGGGAAAAACAAAGCAACTGACCAAAATTTCCTTTTTATACGCTTTAGTTCACGCCAAATTTAACACATTTTTCGGGGGGACAAAAACAAATTGACGGTAATTGGCGGAAAACTTTGCAAGCTGTAGTCCACAAACGGTGTGATCGGCGCGGGCTTAGTGCTTAAAATCACCTAATTCCGTTGATTCTGTTCAGTAGGGGCGAAATGTACTGCAAAACAATATTGCATGCATTGTTGAGGGGTGGGATTGAATCTTGTTTGTGTGATATAATCCCCATCAATAGGCCTTATAGCTAACTGACTATGACAAAAATTGCTTCGTTGTTAACAAGTTTGAACAAAATTTCCTTATATAAATACAAGTGTATATACATTTTATTAAATACCAATGAATGTGAGCGGCTTGAGCCATCAGCAACTTAATGTACGTTTTCAAATAAACAACCGGTACTAAACCCATACAACTAAATCAAGATGCTTCGCCAGTGTTTGTGACTTTTTCACTGGATATTTAGCAAATTTATATTAATTATTTATCTAAATTTTCCTTGTAGAAAGGTAAACAAAGAACAATTTCACCTCAAACACCGTCATAGGCTTGTTTTTACAATAGTAAGGTTCCAAAACTATGATGGGCATTCATTTAGGAACTGAAAAGGAAAGTGCAACAGCGGTTTATAACCAGATTATCAAATAAACGAAGTATTATCTGAAACCATACTTGGTGTAAAGTTGCAAGTATGAATTATTCTGAGAAATCATTCCGTCTGAAGCGCTTTCTGTCTAATTTACAAAAACAGAACAAGCTTTTAACAACAGTTTCCATATACTAATGTTGTACCTTCCTTTCAATCTGCTAATTTACCGATGGTGTACATTCCCTTAATAGATAGAGTTACCGCACGACTCATCGGGTGTACACCGCGCGAGTGTGAGTCAGCGAGTGTGAGTCAGCGCGGTTTTTGTTTTAGCGCCACCATGCATCGAAATGAGTCCATGTTGAAGTCAACAACATAAAGGCAACTCGTTGCCCCTTGAAATGAAGGACAGCCACAGCAGCAATTACACTGGTATTTTAAGCGAAAGCCTATGTTCTGTAAAGACATCACACAAAACATAACATGTTGACACCTTTTCTATTACTTTTCCCCCTGGATATTTGAGGTTGTCTGAATCTGGTGTACTAACGTTTTCAGTCAACTGTAAGAAAAAGTGTTTATTTTTTCAAAAATTTACAACACATACTTGTTCAGATTAAAGAAAAGAAAACTCTTTTTTTCTCGAAGTTGTTTTCCGGAACAGGCTTGTTCGCACTTCGGCGCACATCGATAGAGCCTCTAAAAACTTCCGACAATTTCGTGGGCAGTGCACTCCTAAAAAAGGAACAAAATAAAGTCTAACCGAAAAACACATTCCTCACCATTGTAAGAAAAAAATCGACTTTGGAATGCCGAATCGAACGACAACAGTTTTGACTCTTAACTTTAAAAAATAAAATAAAAAAATGTGTTTTTTTTTAGTTTTTTTTTTTAGTATTTACTCGCGAAATTCCTTAGGAGTGTCGGATGAATAGTAAAGGCTTTATAATCTTCGGCAAAAAACTGACTTTATTTTGATGTTGCCGTTGGAGCGGAATAGGAAATGTTTGACTTTGTTGTTGCGTAAAGGTTTTGTGAGTTTTTCACCAGTCTGTAAAAAGGACAAGAACTCGAGTTGTTTGGTTTGGGAATTACTGGTCGCTACACTACCCGTCCGTCTGTGATGGTAGCGTTGTTAGTGTACCGGTGTGTTTGTCCGTGTGGCCTTGTTCGGGGTTGTTTGTATGTCAGTCTGTCTGGTTATTGTCTGTCTGCTAATTTGTTGATCTCGCATCGTGTGATACCAACACGCCACCTACCGTACGTTTGTCTTAAGGTAGGATTTGTGGATGAGGAAAGATCTGTTGCCATGGCTACTGTGCCATGAGCAACGGTGGTTTCGAGGGGGAACATAACTCATTTTTAATTTTTTTTTAATGAATCTTCACTTTTACTTTTGTGTTGATTATTCGCTTCAGCATGTACCGTACCGCATGGCCGTTCTCTGTGACCCTTGACCAGATAATCCCATCGGGCTATTCGGAAGTATTACTTCTGGGTCATCTCAACGCATTAAAGATTGCAGGGTCAATTCTCCGTGCTGGGTATGTACGTATTTTCCCATTTATCGTTTAACAAAGGAAACAATTGTTGTATTTTGTTAATCATTTTGTGCATGATGAAGTAGAGTTTGATGCAGACAAAACCAATCTAGGATATTTTGGAACTCAAGACTAATGACAGAGAGAACCAGCACAATACGACAGGACACTCTTAATCTGTTTGACAAATTGGACAGAAAGACAATGAAACATTTTATTTACACTCATGCTATAATCAGCCCGAGAAACAAAAACAAAAAATCTTCGGCAAAAAACTCCTGGAAATGAGTCGTTTTAGAGGGAAAGTGTATAGACCCCTGATTCGTCTATTTTATCGTTTCAATCACTCACGATTTTGATAATCTTTTGATGGATTATAATCCTCGCTGTAATTTGCTAAATTCTGTCTGAGTGATTCCCTTTAACTGTCAGCACACATCCGGTATTTAAAGCAGATACCCCTTGGAGGTAGCTGCTTCATTAGAAATCAAATATCAATTATGGAACAGCGATATTGCAGTCGGGGAGATAAATCCAATCTTTCGTACTTAGCTCAGCCAAGTGAGGATAAATTTTTAGGCGATTTTCCTCTCCCCCCCCCCCCCTGCCAAGTAGGACTGCAGTATCTCGAGGGGAGATAGCGACACGCGCACGGCATAATAAAACTCTCATGAATAGCATTAGTGGAGGGTTTATAGGTATTGTGGAGGACACAAAATTGAGCGGGAAATGAAATCTTCGTGATAGCGAAGATTTCCTTAATCTCCGTGATATGGCTGCCGGCCGCAAATGATGTCTGAAGACAAGGGGAAACCTCATGAAATAATAAGTGCACTCAATTTGTGCGGGCGAGGACGGGAACTTTTGGCATCTGGCTGCAATGAATGAAGCCGTTTTCACGAAATAACAGAAGAGACTTATTTAACAGAGGATTACAGCATTTTATTGCTCTTCATTTGAAACCATCTTCATTTGTGTTTTGTTAAAAACACTTTGGGATGCGCTCTTAGGGATGTTTTAAGCCGGATACGCCGCTACAATCATATATGCATCAGTCAGTTCGCTCTTTGAAAAATTCAAACCTCGTCACTTTATACTTCAAACTGTATTTATACGCTTCGATTTTCAATTGTGATTTGAAAATAAGGTAATGAATTGGTAATAACCAAATAGTAAAATTTTAATGTAAAACTAATACTTAGTGTAAAGCTCTTGATGGTATAAATATTTCCTAGAAATAATGTTGTCACGAGGTGCTGCCATATTTAAGAAAAGTAAGGTTATTGAAGGAAAACAAAATCTGAAAGAGTAATCTTTCCTCAATTTCACATTAGAATAAATATTAAATTTCTGAATTTATTTTCACGATGGAGTACCGGCAATCATGTTAACCACAAAAGTCAAAATAGGCTGAAACTTTTACATGTTCGGTTATTTAATGTATACAGTATAGGCCCTATATTGACTCAAAGAAAAGTAAGCATACTCATAGAAGCAGTTTTGCCAACATTACCAATGTTGTATCTTCCGACCAATAGACAGCAATAGACAGACTATTTGTCTGTCTCAGTGACCGCTTGTTAGTAATCTGTGTGTCTGTCATTCAGTCACATGTGTCTGTCAGTGTGTGTCAAGCAACTAACAATGACGTGTCTCAAAATATAGGCCTGTGTGAGGTGATTGACTAGTAATTGCCTGTAATTTTTACTTAGGAGTCAAACATGTTGAAAAAGTGATGAAGCAGTCTCTGCCAACTTACCGGTACATGACTTTAATCAGTTCTTGGTGGAACAGTGGATAGAAATATTGAAGTATTTTTTGCTCAAGATGAGCTCTTCTTCAACTGATTCGGGGTCAAATTTACTCGTTTGAAATCTCCTAGTTTGTTTTCAGTCCCTGATATTTGTACCCACCTTCTGTTCTGGTACCACGTCTTGACCTGTGTGTCCGTCAGGTTGAGGCTGGCTGCCAGTTCCATCCGGTCCTGGACGGACAGGTATTTTTGTCTCTCGAAGCTCCGCTCCAGCGAGTTGAGCTGGTGGTCGGTGAATGCCGTGCGGGCCTTGCGCGGCTTCTTGGACTTGCCCGGGCTGTGGCTGTCGCGGCTCGACGAAATCTCGTTGTCTTTGCCTTGAGTTAAACCGAAAAATAACATACAAACTTCTTTTAGAATCAGAGATAGTATACAAACTTAGTTTCAACGGTCAGTTTGGGGGCAAACGCTCCCCCAAAGTCCAATTATTTGTCACTTATCATCATACACAAAAAACTGGGGTGTTAATATTACACCAGGGTTTAAAATGGTGTTTTTATTGGGCGAGTTATATATCTAATCTCTAGTCTTATTTCAACACTTTGTAGTCAAGTTCTTTTTCAAGTACGAGTACGAACACATTTACCGGTACTTGAGTATGAGTACCGCAGCTCTGTTCAACACCCCAGTGTTGTGCACGGGATAACAACGTGTTTGTATTGGGCTAATATAAACACTAGAAGAATATGTGACACCACTGGCGTTATTCTAACACTCCAGTTTTGCAGGTACAACTTTAGCATGGATTGACACCACTGGTGTAGTTTTTACACCACAGTTTTACAGAAATCAACAGCTTCTCATCAATAACCTTCGGGTGATCTCCTTGTTAAACTGAGCCAATGACTATTGGTGTTAAAAACATTTAATTACACTTCAGACCAAACAAAATGCTAGTTCTCCTTCTCTCACCAAAATAAAAAGCGAAGCTCTCTGGGTAGTTTACGAGTTGCGGCTGGATGAGTGTAAGCCATCATGATTCACAGTGAAAGCATACCCAATCCTTAAAAAGATCACTTCATACTCCAGTGATTTACAGAGAAAAAACAACATCGTCTATAGATGCGCCAGTACATGTTTAATCATATCCTATTAGCGTTTTTTCCCCCTCTCACTATACCGAGCCAGATGTGAGATAGCCGGCCACAAATCCACGCCTAATGCCCATTTAGCATTCCCCACAAGACGACTTTGAAACAAATTAAAATCTAATATTGGCGGCCGCATTGGGACGTGGAACGTTGGCGGGCGCAGAACAGCGCGGCATCGCGTCCCGGGGCCCCCGGCCGGCCGGTAGTTCGTCCGTCATTAAAAACCAATTCGGAGTCGGCGAGTTGTGAAGATCATTGCAGTTTATTGTAGTAGTGCGATTGTGTTGTTCTGTTTACGTACTTTTCTGTTAGCATTTTCTTCTGGGGACATACTCTATCCGTGTCCCCATAGACGCAAAATGAGAGCAAAATGATTATGTAAAATTTTCTCTTTGTGACGCAGTACACCCGTTATTAACGGCAGTGTTCATTGTTGGTAATTACCCAATTAAAACAATTCAATTTTCATCTAAAACTTACTTGATGTTAAGAAAACTATTCCGTCTAAAGTACTTTTATTTAAGAGAAAACAAGAACAATGGATCACCATTGTGAAGGATCTTTTGCGGAATGCTTTGCGTTAATCCATTGATATGAGGTCGAGAACTGTGAATGAATTTTCACATAAAATGGAAGTTGAATGGAAGTTTCTTGATCTTCATAAAGTCTGTAGTGTTTTCATCTTAGAGAAAACACTGAATTGTTTTGTCGAATTTGTAAAACATTGTTTTTCGTTTTCTCTAAAACGTGAGCAACTACTGTGTTTCACAGAGTAATTTTATGATATTTGTCTTGAAAACTAGATGGTTAAAATAAACATACGTTACTAATTACCAATGTTGTACCTTCCCTTTATAGAATTAGAATTAATAGAATTGATAATTAAAAAACATACCAAATGGGGAAATTTTAATGTGAAACTTACTCGGTTTAAAACTAGTAGTGATGGTATCAATTTTCCCTGTATATACTGGTACTTTTGTCTCATAAATTGCCCACTTTTGCTTTGTGTCAGAACACGTTCAATGTTAGTTTTTGAAGCCACTTAAATTAGGGAAGGTGCAACATTAGATAAAATGAAACTATCACAGGTTGGCTGTTCAATTTACATAGGCTACTCGTAAAAGCAGTTTTGTCAATAATTACTGAGTTTGATAGCATGCAGTTTTAATAAGTAAATAGGCCTCATGCGCTTTATTTCCAATACAGTTAGCCTGTTCAATCAGACATAGAGGGCTTTGGGGATTTTGCACACGAAATTTACATGATTAGTTTTCAATGCAAAGCATGCAATATTGCACACGATATTTAGACGATTTTGTAAAGCACGTTTTAAGTAGGCCTAAAGGTTATAATCACAATTGTTCAAGGTGGCACGACTAAATACCAATCAGTATACACTTTTGGGATAATGTACGGTATGTAAATGCAACCATACATTTTTATATAACAATCAAGAAATATGCACAGAAAAAAAACATGTGAAAGTTTCAGCGTTATATTTCGTTATGCCGTTAACGAGAAAAAAGTAAGAATGTCAGCCTATGTGTATATGCATTGTAATGTGATCTAAGGTAATCTCTTTCAGACTTGTCATGTTTTCTCGAAAATGACAATAATGTCAGATGGAATAACTTCTCGGGATGTTTGGTACCATTACCATCACAAAGCCAAATAAGTTTTAAGATAATATTTCGCTCGGTTTCTTTTCGGGTAATTACCAATGGTGTCCCCCCGTAAATCGGTGACCTCCAGTCAATACTCTAAGATCGCAGGAGCGCCAAAATCCCTTTAAAATTGAATGATTTTTAATACACCATCTTCTAATTCAAACACACAGTGTTTGCATATCCTATATAACCCCAAAAGAGAGAGGGAATCTTCAATCATTTAAGCCCATGAGAGAGAGAGAGAGAGAGAGAGAGAGACTCTGCTAGGGTCGAAATGTCAGACCACTAACTTCTACTTTTGCCATCTTCAATCTGCTCTATTTTTCTTATGTGGCGGGAGAATATTAATTCTGGCAAGGAGTAAACTAGTCAGCAGTGTATAGATACAATCAAAATAATTTTATGTGGTCCCACAATGGCTGACTGGGGAAAAGTAATCTAAAGCATAGCCGGCTTATTAAAATAGTTGTCAGAAAGTATGTAAACGAATTGACAAAGAAGATATAATCAATGAAACCTCTATTTTAAACTATTTTATCAACATCTTAAAGCAGGTGGACAGTTTTTCCAGAAATGATTTCATAATACACTAATTGAACCCTGCTGTAGTCTTATGTGATGCGTATCAAATAATGGTCGTGTTCAATGCAAGCGTTTAATAAAATTTCCAAAAATGATTCATAGGCCGTATGCACCATTGGACAATTTCTCACATTGTAATTGACCGAAAACATTACCTGTAATTGAATTTGATGGCAGTGTGATGCTGATATGAAAAATAACACTCGACTAGATTTTGTGCGATCTTTGACATTCTTTTCCCTTTAAAACTAAGTAAACTATAAAACGGTTGCGTTATGCCGATTCGGTGATCAAAAGTCTTAATATTAATTATTACATGTTTTACCATTTTCTCACATGTTGTTTTGTGCACTTATTATACGAAGTTTGCTTTGCATGAAGCTCAATAACATGTGATACCATTGTTGTTGACTACATTTATCACGGATCAGGTTCATTGATTTGTAAAATAATTTTGGAGGAGCACGTAGTTTTCCTCCCACAGTATTGACCAGCGACAGATCTGTAGTCGACCTGTTATGCAGTGTATACGAACACATTATTTACGTCCCTCGCTCTCTAGCTCTAATTCACCACACACGCTTATCAAAATTGAAAATGCAACGCAGGCGCTTTCTGTAACACCTTCGAGTGCCTAATCTTTTGTGGGATTTTTTTTCTTCTTTTGCTTATCGCAGGATGTTATTAAAAGCATAATTCGAAAATTTTGTCAATTGTGGCGATCTGGCGCAGCGTGAACGTGCCGGCGTTGGCCGTTTACAGGCAAAATCACATAGAGAACACAATGCCTTGTATAGTACTCGCCAAGAACACACAATGGTTCATAACAGCAGTTAGCGAAATAAGCACATGTCAAACAGTTTAATGCAATTACCAATAATTCGTAAGCTGAAACACATTTAACCGTTTGACATCATGGAAATACAGGTGTTGGGGTATGCATATAAATTATTTGTTGTGATAGTGTATGGCTGATCATTTTTTGGGGAAATTTATAAACTTGCTTGCCAGGAAAATGGGTAACTGTATGTTTACACGTTTATTAGCTCGTTTAAAAGCAATAACTAAAATAGAATTTTGGTAATATGTATGTAAACACATACATATTTTATTCCAACCAATATATATGTACAAAAACCACCCTGTTACGGTTTTAATTTAGGCTATGTGTCCTTAACGTGAAAATAGTGGAAATGCATTTGGGATTATTGTTTTCATTCTAATGTACAAATGAATCATCAGCTGATGATTTCTGGTCCATTTCAACTCTGTATTTTGCTACCTCCGCATACATTTCACTAGTCTCGAACGTGACAACATTCCAGGCAGAATAACTTTTCGGGATGATACCATCAGGTAATTACCCAAAGGTATAAACCCCCTTAAAGCAACATTATAACTCCATTGTTTAGATGTGAACAAAGAAAAAATAACCAAAGCTGGAGTTGAACGTGCGACCTCCTGATAAACGTGTAGGCGCTCTACCAACTGAACCATCTAGCCTTATGTTGTCAATTCTTTGTTCGGGGGTGCTAGAACTCCTATAAAATGTTATGGCTTTAATTTATGAGAAGGGTAAAACAGAGGAAGGGACGGGGAAGTGTCCAGTGCAGAGAAATTATTGGCCATGAACCTATGACCGTTGGATTAAAGGGTAAATGACCAAAAAATGGATTGGAAGGTGATTTGTTGGAAGGAGAAGAACATGGAGAATGTAGGGTACGAGTTTAGGAACCTCGATTAAAAAACAATGAATGGTCAGATAGGATAATGTGTCAACTCGTATTTTAAAACCGTTATATAATTCGTCACAAACCTTCGAGCTTGTGATGATTACCAACCAAATAATGCTCTGCAAAACGGGTGTAAAAATAACACCAATGGTGTAAAATTAATTTTATGAGGTGCCTACTGGAATACCACTGTTATAGTTTTAATACACACAAGGTATGAAATATATGATATTTAAATGTTTACCTGTTCCCATGTCACAGGGTCCATTCTTCAATTCATCGTCCATGTCCTCACTATGCGGTCTTTTCATGTGATTGTCGTGGTGGTGGTGGTGGTGGTACCTGTGGTGGTGGTGTTCGGGATCCGAGTCTCTTCCCGAGAGTTTGTCCCGGTGGGTCTCGAACATTGTCCGTTCACACTCACTGTCTCTTTCGTCCTCTTCCAAGTCCTCGTCCTCCGAGACAACGACCCTCGTCTCCGAGACAACGACCCTCGTCTCCCTCGGCTTCATGTCACCCAGGATATCCCTAATCAGAAACGAGGGAGCGTTGGAAGTCCTCACGGGTTCCGTGCGGTAGTTTTTCAGAGGGTGTATCGTGTTGTTGTTCGGCATGACCATACTTGCCGGCGAGGAGTCCACTGTCGCCGTGTTGGGGACCGTGTTGGCGGAGGAGTCCAGCGCGCTCGGCGCGCTACTATGTATGATGATACCCGCGGCGTCTGGGCCGTGGAAGCTGGTCCGTGAGCCTGCCGTCGCGCCGCGCCCGGTATTAGTAAACTCCGGCTCGTCAGAGTCCGTCGGTGAATTCATCATAGGAACCAAACTTGACGAAGACGACGTGTCGCTCCGAGGACTACTACCGGCTAGCGTGAGGGGGGAGCGAAGTCTCGGCAACGGGACGGCTTCCATCGGTGTCAGAGCTCTCATTTGTAAGTCCATCAGCGAAGAAGAGGTCTTTCAACAGACCTCGAGTGCTAACTCTTCCGTCCTTTGCTAAAATCCGCACAGAAAAGTCGCCGTCAGCTCTACTCAGTTAAAGGTTCCAAGTTGAATAGTTGGCACCGTACGCAGACTGACAACACTGTCGATGAGTATCTTTTGAAGAAGCAAGGATGAACACCGCAATCTGCAAATCAGAGGTTACTACTATCTGCAACAAATAAATGGCAAAATATTTGTGAAAACGTGTATTACATAGCTTAGCACAAAAAACGTCCGTTCTGAGGTTAACGAACGGGAGACCTTGATACAAGCTGAATTAAATAAACATCTGTTATGTCTTGACGGCACTCATCAAAATTGAAAATATGGCTAGCTGTCATTTCATTTTTTTTTTTTTTTTTTTTTTAAATAAATAATTTGTCACTTTTTCAGTCTGGTTCGGCTGTTTTAAGATTGTCGTAGCTGAAAGAATGCTACCCTGCTTGAATTAGATTACCAAAAACAAAACAAAAATCAAGCCGGTAAACAGAAAAAAATATAAGTGAATTAGAATGAGTTCAAAACAACCGCAATATTGAGCCATGTTGAAGTATGGCGCTGTAATACCTCAAAGTGTGTGACCGTTTGACGACCAACCCAAGAAATGAGCACTTAATAGTCGTGAGCAAAATTGAGCCTGAGCAGTTATCGAGTGCCACTGCCGTTCAACTACCATCTCCAGAGCTGACTGAGATACCGTACAATTCATCGCGTGACCCAACGGGTCTGTCTAGAGTGGGGAACTCAGTCACGGCTTATCGACTCGCACCCAAGCACACGTTACAAAGCTCATTAGCATAACACAAGAAGCCGGTCTTTTAGCCAACCATCACTCACGCCGCAGTCTCCAACCGAATAATTTGCTGTTTTGCCGAATCGCCTGTGTACATGTACTACGTGGGTACACTTCATAACTGCAGTGACATTAGGCCAAAAATGTTCTGCATAAATGTTTAACGAAGTCTGTTTTCTAAGCCAAGCCTTGCGTTGATTGGGTACTGACCCTCTCCCTTTATGATACCGGGGACCAAGGCTTCAACAACCCTATCTAACGCTTCACCGCACGGCGAGCAGTTGCCCGACCTTTCACAACGAGCATCAACTTTACGTTAAGTTTGTTGACAAAACAATTACTTTCGACGAGTTTAAGCATTATGAAAATATTCAAAGGGCTCTGCGGCCGCTCGACTTGAGCGGTGTACGCGGCGGAAAAACACATTGGATGCCCATTTGCTAATATCGTAATTGATGCCTTTGTTGGGCTCTGCAACCCTGACACGTTACACTGAATGCAACACGACCGGGGTATTGTGCTGTGTTATCGGCACCTCCTTCCACCGTGTACTGCCTCCAACCAACAACCAAGGACCTTGAAAGATTCTAACCCTAACCATCCAGAAATACCCGCCAAAATAGTCATGAAAAACTCCCCACAGTTTATTTCTGTTACAACATTCTTATTATCGAAAAAGCACCAGCTCCCTAATTTACAAATGCTAACTTTTTACATGGAACAGGCCTTACTCCGTTTAAGATCTTACCTGTTTATAGCAAAATAGCCTGGTGGTGTTATTGTTTTCGTTGTTATTTTTCACTTTATAGCCAACACTTCCGAAGCTTACTAAACCACGTTTTTGTCAGGTCTGTGTGAGCGACGACGGCTCCCCTTGGCAGTTTTCACTGAGTTTCAGCACTTCACGCCGCAATATGCGATCGTTTTAATCGGGGGAAATACAAAACAAGAAACTACGGACATGAAACCGCCGCGCTAGTGCAGAATGTTGACGCTATTACGTGTCTTTTCGCATGCAAAGTAACAACCCTCAGGGGCGTATTATGAATTTGTTTCTTCCCTGGCTGCGTGTATTATGAAAACGCAAGGAGACAGGTGTGACTCTAATTGGGAGAGCAACTTTTTTGACACATGCGCCGTGGCGGTGGTGCAACCGAGCGTTCTGATTGGTCATCCGGGTCGTGCGTATGCATGATTGACAGCTAATCATTGGAAATTCTTCAGATGGGCGGTGCTTAACACGAACTTCGGCCGGCGGTGCTAGTAGGTGATTACGAAAACACAGGCCTTTTAAATTAGCTTTTATATGCTCACCTTGCAGAACCGTTTACAATAACTCACAGTAATCTAATTTGGGGAATCGATGTACTCGTCTGGAACAATTAGCATAGACCCACCAGCGTCGACCCGGAGTAATAATTACCGCGGCTGACATTTTAATTGAGTTAGCGGTATTACATTAATCATATCTTCGTCAGGTTACACGCTTTGTCCCTGTCTAAATCCTCCCGTTGTAACTGTGTGTTGGACTTATTGGCTTTAGATTATAATTGCATTATTTTCATATTAAGTTTTCCCCCTAGAAAATGTGGCAGTGGACTGTTGCAAGGTATTATATTTATTAATTACAATACTGGTAAATCCCATGCGGGCGTTACTAGGCATTTTAAAGCAATGCACCACGTCACATCTCGTATTTTGATTAATGCAAATTCAGAAAAATTACTAAAATGCAAAAATGCCTTTGTCGAAACAATTTTAAATTTATTTGATTGTGGGATTAGGCCCCCATATTTACATCGATGAATACACTCTTAGTCGGATGAAACAATAATAATAATAATAATAATAATAATAATAATAATAATAATAATAATAATAATGATGATGATGATAATAATAATAATAATAATAATAATAATAATAATAATGATGATGATGATGATGATGATGATGATGATGATGATGATGATGATGATGATGATGATGATGATGATGATAATAATAATAATAATAATAATAATAATAATAATAATAATAATAATAATAATAATAATAATAATAATAATAATAATAATAATAATAATAATAATAATAATAATAATAATAATAATAATAATAATAATAATAATAATAATAATAATAATAATAATAATAATTATTTTAATTTTAATTTTAATTTTAATTTTAATTTTACTTGAAGAATGGATAACAAATGCTTCAAAATTAAATATTTCTCACAATAATCCGTGGTGGTTCCCATCATGAAAATATAATCTTGACACTGTTTTACTGTAAAACCATGGATGAAGTTTAACTCATTAAGAATGTCTTGGCAATTTTGATTTTGCATTAATTATGTCGTTTTTAACTCATCAATTATGATTTTGTAGTATTTGTTGTTTGAAAGTAAAGTACCGTAAGGTAATACACACATGTAAATGTAAAATATTAACAAATAAATCTATTTAATTTTCATTTTAACACTACGGTTACAGGCTGAAAGGTTTTCTGACTATTAAAATTGATAACCAATTTCGATGAAAATTAACTCATTGAGAATTTCCCGGTAATTTCAATTGATTTTGCATAATTTATTTATATTATGCCTTTTTTAACTCATCAATTATGATTTTGCAAAATAATGGTTATTGGCCTTACGTTCCGAACATAGCAGGTTCTTTCTCAAAGGCAAAATGGACGATATACACACACACATACATGAACATAAGAGTGAGTAGATGTTAGTCAGGTGTGAATTGAACACAGATGAAAAAGGTACAAAAAGCAGAGCCAGGTTCTGGTCCTGGGACCTGACAAAGGAGGGATTTCTTTTTGACACTTATAGGCTGAGAGGTGTTTTGATATTAATTATACTTCAGAGGGAAAGTATTAAATTGGTAAACTTCTGCTGTTTCTCACTTCATTTTAATAAAAGATATAACCGAAACTGTCATTACCTAGTTCCATGTTTCGGTTCCAATTACCCGTAAACGACTTTTTAAAATTCGGACTTAACGTTTGAGCGGGGTGAACAGAAATATGTCACTCTTGAACAATGTAATGTTTACACTTTTACAGACAATTATCTTTAAATTCAAGAGATTATACTCCAATAAAGCCTTTGTAGGCCTAGTATTTTACGGACATTTTCCAAACATTTTCCAAACATTTTTCTCCAACTGTTTGTAATACATGTATCGAATCGTTAAGACTGCAAAGGGCCTGGCAGCGGCTGCTTCAAACAACTTATCAAACCAGAAGCACAGGAGGGAATATTTGCCTGTTGTTTTCATAAAAACGACACAGTAAAGAAAAGATCGATTTAAGTATGGTATCCTCTGTATTATAATGGTCAATTTTGTTATCAATTTACAGTATATGTATTCGTGCACCACCGGAGGCATGTTTTCAACAAAAATTAAAACGGGTATCCGAGTATCCGAAGTTTCCTAATTTCGGGTATCCGGTTCCAAAAATATCCGAAAACGCACACCCCTAAACAAAACTAACCTTTGTTTGAACTCACCAATTCCATGCCATGTCAAAAGTCTTTTCTGGTCGTTACGATATTGTCCCGTTAACATTATGTTGTAGCAGAGTGGTCAAAGGGAAATATGCAAGTGACTTCCATTCTGCTGTGTCCTACTTCACCTGAATAAAGATATTTATACGAAACCACAGACCTGTGAAAATTCAGATCATTACGCTGGATCGTTAACGAGAAACTTGTGAAAATGCAGTCAGAAATTTCGATCGGCGAACGCGAACTTCGCATTCATTATAATGTAGAATGATAATAACCTATGTCAATAAAATTCAGAGGACCATAATTGAGGAATGACATTTGACGTTATCTTAAAGGGATTGGTCGAATGTATGTATATAGACCTCCCTTAATGTATTCTTTATAAGAATCAAGCTATAAGAATCAAGATGCAGGTCTGTGATTTCTCAGGATTTTTTTTACAAATCTCCCTTTGCTAGCTTCAAAAGGAAAGAAAATTACCCTGTGTTGTGTCCAAATCTCTAATTTATTATTTGTGGGGATGTGGAGAGTCTGTAAAAGTCCTCCAAAATTAAACATACAGGAGGGTCAAGGGTATGGTGGCCCTGAAGGGACATCGCATTCGTGAAATTTGCGAATATTTGCGATGTCGTGAATTTTTTCGCGAATATTGGCGCAAATATTTGCGATGTCGTGAAATTTTTTCGCGAATATTTGCGCAAATATTCGCAATGTCGTGAATTTTATTGCATACCTTGTCGCATACCTTTGCCATGTGTACGCGGACAATATTCTTTAACAATCTATTCTCGTGGATCTTGGTCTCGTTGGTACGAACGAACTTGGTAGATTGTTTGGTGCCGTCAAGTTCCGTATACTCACGCAATCATAAAAATAATGATACATAAAGGGGCCTGACTACTCCCTAGATTGTTAAAGAATATTGTCCGCGTACAGATATGACTCACTGCAAAGGTATGCAATATATTCGCGAAAAAATTCACGACATCGGGAATATTTGCGCAAATATTCGCGAAAAAATTCACGACATCGCAAATATTCGCGCAAATATTCGCGAAAAATTTCACGACATCGCAAATATTCGCGCAAATATTCGCGAAAAAATTCACGAAATCGCAAATATTTGCGCAAGATATTCGCGAAAAAATTCACGACATCGCAAATATTTGCGCAAATATTCGCGAATGCGATGTCCCTTTAGGGCCACCATACAAGGGGCTTTGTCCTCTAGACCAAAGGTCCGCTACCCAATTTTCAGGATTTGTTTACTTTTGTCAAATCACACCCATGAAGATGTTCATGATCCAACCCATGAAGATGTTCATGATCCAACCCATGAAGATGTTCATGATCCAACCCATGAAGATGTTCATGATCCAACCCATGAAGATGTTCATGATCCAACCCATGAAGATGTTCATGATCCAACCCATGAAGATGTTCATGATGCAACCCATGAAGATGTTCATGATCCAACCCATGAAGATGTTCATGATCCAACCCATGAAGATGTTCATGATCCAACCCATGAAGATGTTCATGATCCAACCCATGAAGATGTTCATGATCCAACCCATGAAGATGTTCATGATCCAACCCATGAAGATGTCTGTTTTCTTCCTCCATGATCCAACCCATGAAGATGTTCATGATCCAACCCATTAAGATGTTCATGATCCAACCCATTAAGATGTTCATGATCCAACCCATGAAGATGTTCATGATGCAACCCATGAAGATGTTCATGATCCAACCCATGAAGATGTTCATGATCCAACCCATGAAGATGTTCATGATCCAACCCATGAAGATGTTCATGATGCAACCCATGAAGATGTTCATGATCCAACCCATGAAGATGTTCATGATCCAACCCATGAAGATGTTCATGATCCAACCCATGAAGATGTTCATGATCCAACCCATGAAGATGTTCATGATCCAACCCATGAAGATGTTCATGATCCAACCCATGAAGATGTTCATGATCCAACCCATGAAGATGTTCATGATCCAACCCATGAAGATGTTCATGATCCAACCCATGAAGATGTTCATGATCCAACCCATGAAGATGTTCATGATCCAACCCATGAAGATGTTCATGATCCAACATCCAACCCATGAAGATGTTCATGATGCAACCCATGAAGATGTTCATGATCCAACCCATGAAGATGTTCATGATCCAACCCATGAAGATGTTCATGATCCAACCCATGAAGATGTTCATGATCCAACCCATGAAGATGTTCATGATCCAACCCATGAAGATGTTCATGATCCAACCCATGAAGATGTTCATGACCCAACCCATGAAGATGTTCATGATCCAACCCATGAAGATGTTCATGATCCAACCCATGAAGATGTTCATGATCCAACCCATGAAGATGTTCATGATCCAACCCATGAAGATGTTCATGATCCAACCCATTAAGATGTTCATGATCCAACCCATGAAGATGTTCATGATCCAACCCATGAAGATGTTCATGATCCAACCCATGAAGATGTTCATGATCCAACCCATGAAGATGTTCATGATCCAACCCATGAAGATGTTCATGATCCAAACCATGAAGATGTTCATGATCCAACCCATGAAGATGTTCATGATCCAACCCATGAAGATGTTCATGATGCAACCCATGAACATTTTAGCTCATTACATCGTAAACGTCAACAAAGAGTAAATGCATTCATTTGTTCGCTTTCGTTCTAATGTGAAAATGGACCACGGCCTTGATCCATTTCAAATGTGTAATACATTTGAAATTTTTCTCAAAAACGACAGCATGTCAGGGGGAATCATTTCTGAGGATGTTTGGGCACCATCACTTCAATTAAGTTTTTGGATTATAGTTCAATAAGATTGTAATAAGGAAATTACCAAAGGTGTACCTCTCTTGACAGAAAGATTTCAAAGGATTTGATATAATTATTCGTCAACGTTACACCGATGAGTACATAAAAAGGTGAATATTTTATGGTTTTGAGAACTCCAAAGGTATCCATTGCATTCGAGTATACTTATTTTCTGGAGCACTTTCGCAATTGTATTGCCAGTCATATGACGCCTATTTGACGCCTATGTTCAGTGAAACTTTCATCAAATGTTGTATACTGGTTTGGAAAACAAAAGACAGTGTGTTATGCTGGTGGTGTTGAGCTGTTCACAGTAAAAAGTGGACACTCACGGCACACATTGTCACTAAATTGACGTGGTGTGAATGAGAAATACATCGTGTAAGGAGTGTTCTTATTCTCAATCATGGAAAGGCGCAAATAATACCGGTATTACAAAATTTAAAAAGAAAATCAACATTCGATCCGACGAAATTTAAACATTGAACATTGAAAAATATTTGGAAATCACGTCGCTAAATAATAATGGATGATTATTTATAGATTTAAAATCATGAATCAATTTCTGAAAACCCTGTATGCATATGTGACACAACACAAAACATGCCCATGAGATAATTCAGAGAGCAAAGCATCGCAGTTGTCAAGTGTTGTCCCTAAAGAGATGCATTTTCACTATTTTCTCGTTATAACGACATGAGCTGATACAGGTTCACATGTTAGTTTTCCAGTATACATCTGGATTCAAAGATAGTGTTCATGCGGTTTAAGGGACAATATCGTCACGATCAGAGCAAACTTTCGACTGGGGCGTGCAATCGGTGTCTAGTTTTAGATGAACTCAGTGACTGGAAATAATACCCCACGAGCCCTTGCTTGCTTAGATAACAGATCATATTACCGTGGCCGATGCATAAAATATCATTATTGCAGTCACTGATAAGACACCGATTCCATGCCCTGTTGAAAGTCTGCTCTCATCGTGACGATAGTTGTCTCTTTAAAAGCAGTTTTGCCAACATTACAAATATTGTTGTGCTTTCCCTTTAAAACCAAAGTACAGATTTCGATAGATATTGGAGTATGTCCTTTTGTATTACAAACACCTTTAAAGCAAGTGCACTTTCAGTTGTAATATCTCCAATCAATTACAAATTACCAGTGGGGTTTACCGGGCTTTAAGTAACCTGATGTTATCAGAATTGTTCATCGCGGCGTCTTCGCGCTCGCTCATTATAACGTCCTCATCCGTAATCTTGTGTAACCTTGCTTGTTTATTATCTGAGCAAAAACAACACCTGCGTCTTCTTCATAACACTGGCCTACGTTAATGATCACCAGAAGAAAAAAAAACTGTTCCCAAAAATACCTCAATGGGACAGGACCGCTTTCACTGTCCGCAGTTGGCGAGGATGTCCTGCAGAGTGTCGGTGTCATCACCATGGCATTGTCCTTTCTCGTGTCGCTGGTGCCGGGCGAACAAACCCGTGGAGCGTCTGACACCGCGCGTACATGTCATCGTCATCAGAAGACGGGTTTGGAAGAGGAGACAAATGTGTGTTGCTGAGATTCGCACCTCCCCAGATGTCCGCCCTGCTACTAGGGGGTACTTCCCTCTTGCCTCGTGGTAAAAGTCACACCCTTTCGTTTGTTCCCCGCCACCTGTGACTCTTTTAGTGAGCAATTTGCGACCGTTTTAGCTGCTGGAATGACATACTGATGAGGGAATACATAATCGCTGACGACCGCTTGGTTATAATTTTGTTCTGTCAATTTGTTCACCGTGATTAAAATTGGGGTAAACACGAATTCCATTCAGAAGTTGTTGTTACTTAACTCTGCAGTGTTTTGACATGGGCATTGGGACTATTTAGCGCAGTCCCGCTGTATATTCGCCGTGTATAGTCATTGACATGTTATTCACGGAGGGAAAAGCGTGTACTGTTAATCGAAGTGGCAATCTCTATTCATGTTTTCCTTGAATCAATGATTATGTTTACCTGATCATTACTTTTGCCTTTATTGCATTAGACATGAGCTCAGTCAGCTCACCTTTCCCCAGGGTACCTGATTTGGTCTTCATTAAGTATACAGAACATGAAATAGCTAAAGGGCAAATTGGGTCCATTGCATGCAAAGCGAAAGAAACCATAAGAAGCCATCATTATTAAGCACCGAGATTACAGAGATATTAACCCCTCAAAAATGCAATAGATACCCGGCATGCGGAGGGGAAACCTCTAATGTCGTACATTGAGATGAGGAGATTATACAAGATGCAAAAAAGCAGCGACATAAGGGAGGTGAGAGCGAGCATCATCGGTGATAAACGAGAAGCGCCAACTGATAAAGTGGCCGATAGGGCCCGGCGATATGAGGGCCTCGGCCCGAGCGCCTCGACTCGCCGTCGGTAAATGGCGTGGAGGCCGATCGAAGCTGTGATTTTGACTTGTGATTGTGTAAGACAGAGAGAGAGAAATAGAGAACAAGCGGGAAGCGATGTTGCAAGTGTTGTGCGTTTAATAATGCATGATGAGCATACTTGACACAATCGGGGACAATCGAGAAATGGCCGGCATTTCGTCCTTCGAGGATTAAAGGGACTGAAATCAGTTTTAGGACAAAAATCACTGCTTTTCTATTTTAAAGGGAAATATAGCAGTGGTAATGTTTGCTTCTTTGTCTTTGTGCACTGTAAAATATTACCCATAAAATTTACGGTCGAAAGTCGTGCAGCGAGTTGCCACCTTTCTACCGTATTTTTTACGTGTGGACCGTATTGTATTTTACGTTAAACCATTATTTTTACGGTGAAATGTCTGTTAATACTACGGGTAACCGTAATTTTTAATGCTTTTTACCGGTTTTATACAGTTAATACACTGTAAAAAATTTCCTGGCACCCTAGTTGCCAGGTAAAGCACCGTAAATTTTACGGTATAAGTTTTACAAATTGTACTGTACATTTAACGGGATTTTTGTATGGATGGAACGCTGCATCTGCTATGGGATGGATCTGCAGATATTGAAATTAATCCAATGCAACTGTTTATTGTACACAATGTCTTTCACTTACCTATACGTACACGTATTCTGGTTTTCAACCACTCCTGATCCTCTCCAGTTACTAATGTACAGAACATGTATCCTTTATATATACTGTCTTTTCGAAACTCTTTTTAGTCATGGTGGCATGCAATTATAATCTATATTTCAATATTTAAAATTTTGAATGTACTTTTTTACATAAACATAGAAAAGAACATCAAAATCTTACCTTTTTAATCATAAAATTAACAATAAATTATTTGAAAATGGCCTTAAATCACCCATTTTTACATATTTAAACATTGGAAATGATTCGAGCGCAAAGCTATGTCAAAGTAAGGTCAGACATTTACATATTGGATATATCCCAGAGTGCAATGGGAGCGACCATAATACGGGTTTCGGCCGACAATGAGAAAGGGATGATTACGGTAATTCACCGTAAAATTTACAAACTTTTCGGCGTAAAATTACGGTAATTTTTTACAGTGTGCTTCTAAGATTATATATACGTAGTCTCCCTTTAAAAGCCCTGTTGGAATTCTCGAAAGACATAAATGATTGCAGATTTACTAACTTTGCAAATTAAGCCATGTTGGAATCAATATGCGAAATAAATCGAATGCATTTCCTCTATTTTGATATCAACGACACAACGTAGTAATCTGAAACTTTCACACATTGGTGGAGTTTCAATGTTATCTTATTAAGACGTAAATTTATCGGGGGATTTTTGTTATTTAAAGGAAAGCACCTCAAACAAAATAGTTCCAATGACTTTACACCAAGTCAGTTGATGTAAAAATGATCATTCATCGCGAACACAGGGCTAGATGGCTTTGTTGGAAGAGCTTTGTTGGAGAGTTCAGGCACGTTGTCTTTGTTCAGTTTATTAATGGTTATTTTGAGAATACATAATGCCGTGGAAGGTATTTTCATCAGAAATATAATTGAATAGTGTAAAGCATACCGGTAATCATCTTAATAATAATAATAATAGTAATAATAATAATAATAATAATAATAATAATAATAATAATAATAATAATAATAATAATAATAATAATAATAATAATAATAATAATAATAATAATAATAATAATAATAATAATAATAATAATAATAATAATAATAATAATAATAATAATAATAATAATAATAATAATAATAATAATAATAATAATAATAATAATAATAATAATAATAATAATAATAATAATAATAATAATAAAGATTTGTAGCGCGCACATATCCACCCTGCTGGGCGCTCAAGGCGCGGAAACAAAGAAAAACATCAATACAAACAATATACAATGATAGCATAGGGAAAAAATTATGTACTGAGATACATGTACCTACAATGCAATTACAAATATACATCATCTTTGAAGAATTGTGACATAAGATGAGTTTTAAGCATCGACTTAAATCTAGTTATACTATGACAATAGTTTTTGTCTGAATTGTATCAGTTATAATCATCCAGTAGGTCTATGTAGTTTTTGACTTCCGTCAGTGCGTCCAGTGAGAGCCATCTTGCCCATTCTATGGGTAATGATTGACCACGGGAAGCAATCTTGATTTTCTTCCATGCAAATCCACGTGAGAAAAACTGAGGCTGAAAGGGAAATAGTCTGGCCCCTTATTATGTAAGGAAAATCATCACTGTAATTGTTTTTGGGGACAGGGAACATGACAAAGATGGCCACAGCGTGATAAACTGAACAACTAGTGAACATATTTGTTAATAATTTGTCCTACGAATCGTTCTTGAAACTCGAGTTAATATTCACTCTAAAGCAGACATCTCAACGTTTAGATCTCGAAACCCCGGTACCGAATATTCCCTGGACAATAAACATCACCTATTGTAACTCTTCTGAAATAGTCTTCACTGAAAGCGATTCTTTTCAGAACCGAATATCATTCGGCGTGCGTCGCCTCCATAATCACACTTGAAAAGACGTGTCATTTTCGTTTAATCGCTGAATAGAAAAGCAAACCATTGCGGGCGAAACTTCATAGTGTTCCGGTATACCGCTATTCAGCCATTAAAAGCCTGAAAAGGGGGTAGTGATGGGTCAGTGCTCAACCATGACTAACATGACAGTGGATGAGTTCGTTATGTATACCGTGTAATGACAGCCTAGAGGTATTTTCCGTAGTAGCGATATCAGGCCATTGACATGACGGTTTTTGCTGTGCCAAATATCCCACTGGAAAGCCGCTTAAAGACAATGCAAAGAAGACCTTTTATTTTATTTTTGTACCACCGTCTAGTCGGGTTATAAAGATCGCTAAATATCCCCTTTCAGGATAGACAGGGGGCCATTTTCCACCACCAATGGGCCGGCACATCTCGGGCCGAGCCACGTGAAAAGGACCCGGTTGCGGGATTATGGGGTCGCCCGAGACCGACTTATAGGGTCCCTAACACTGTGTAATCGAAGCGGACTGCCGCCTCTCAGTGTCTGTTAATTTGTACTGTCTGTACCTATAACAAGTTTCGGGCAAATTTAGCTCAGAAAGACCTATTAAAAATCGATTCTGTTAATTCGCTCCATTTGAGTATCGACTCTGCACAACTTTATTTTATCGAGCAATGTTTTTCTCGTGTTTTCTAGCGCGTTTTCTTTCTGATACAATCAAATACCTACAGTTCAATTTAAATAAACGTTGCTCGCATTGTTCGTTATTTTACCGGGATTTAGTCGCAAAATGACAAGTTTTACTTAAAGAAAAGCAAATACTTACTTTTAAATGGGACATTTATACACAAAAACTGTCAAAACAATATTTTATTACTGTATGATTATGAAATTACTGTATAATAATAATAATAATAATAATAATGTGTGGATTTATATAGCGCACGTATCCACCAACTAAGTGGTGCTCAAGGCGCATTATATTATTATCCCTGCTCATAAGGCTCATAAGGCTCATAAATCATTCCTGAAACCATCTCAGCTCCCTGGGGAGTATACAGCTCAATTGCTGCCATTTCTAGCGCATATAGAGCAAACCAACTCTGCCTTCACAGGTACCCATTTAACCCCTGGGTGGAGAGAAGCAATTATGATTAAGTGTCTTGCTCAAGGACACAAGTGTCACGGCCGTGATTCGAACCCACATTATGTTGCTAACACCAGAACTTGAATCCGGTAAGCTAGACCGCTCGGCACCTACCATCATTTCATGATGTTCCTTCCTTCCTGTATAAAAAAAAATGAAAAAACTTGTCAGTGGGTGTTCATAAAGTGTTCTCCCCTATAAACATGCTTTTGGGTCCAAGTTTTTAACGCCTTAATTTGTCTTTGTGTTTAAATTCATTTACGTACAAAATGTGTTTGGGTATTTAAAAAAAACAAAAAAAACGCGTTTTTATCCGTTGGTAAATTAACGCAAAAACATGTTCATCAAAAAGTGTTATCAAAAGGCGTTTAAACATTAACAATTGTCTTTACATTGTACCTTCCTTCTTTTTCCATTCTCCCTTCACTTATATTCAAATTTTCCTCAAATATATGGCAAATTCAGAGGGTAATTTTGACATTTATGCGAATACCTACTGATTTCAAAGGGCGCCTGCCCATTCCCCAATGTGCCGCCTCCCTAGTCACCAGCGGTCCCTCGTTGCTTGGTGCTCTCTCCGCCACAATTCCCATCCGACCAAAATGGGTCACCAGTGACATATTTTAATGTTAATAAAATATTAGAAAACGTCATGAATTTGTTTCCATACTGCGTTTTCAACCAAAAATTATAGACAGTCACTTATTTTATTTATCAGTGGTTATTCTATAATGAGTTAATTATTTTTCAAAGTTTCCCTTGTTGAAACCGCCTAATCCCTGATTATGCCCCTTCTGTGTTGAGAAGACTGTAAAGGCCGCGTCCCATCTCGGTAAAATATCAACGCTCACTTTATTCAAATCTAGAGGGAAAAAACTCACTTTCCTAGGGACAAAATACCTTTAAAAAACACACATAGGGACCTGCATCTGTTCAACGACCATAGATCGTATAGTGTTTTATTTGTATATTCCAAATTATTATCGAATGAAGTTCTAAAGACATCCAGAGTGATTCTTAACTGGCAAACGTGCCGCGGGCGGCCGGGGGTAAGCAACACATAAGTCCACAATGTATACCCATTAATACATGTAATCATCAAAAATAAACACACGCGTTGGCGTATAATAGGCTAACTAAACACCAGGTTGATGGGAAGAGCGGTCTGGGCCCGGCCGCCGCTGTGGCCCGTTCGAATTAGCTGCGGTCCGTTCGAATTAGCTGCGGTCCCTGCTGACTGGTCTTACCCATGAAACGAGACCATCAATACAATTTTGTCCCAGTGAAGGAAGGTTATGCTTCAGTTTGACCCCGAGTACTCTGTAGCCCACGAGAATCAAGGGGTTGGTTTGGGAAAATCCACTCGTATTGTGTTACTGATTGTGGAGAATATTGAGCTTTAACGTCATTGGCTATATGGCGAAGTGACGAATGGACCAACAAACGGACGGTATATCGGCGATTATGGTATAACCTCCATGGTATAACCGCCGTATATGCTACATTTAATACTCCTAATGTAAAACCAAACGTAGCTCATAATATGAGAGCGTCCTTATACCCTGGAAAAGCAGTAGTGTTCAAACAGCACCAGTGGTTTCAAAGTTATTCTTACATGGTTGCTTAACATAAACAGTGTAATTTAATACCAAAAGTGACTCATAATGTGTATAACATGTGAGAATGCCAAAGGTATATTCACTGTCTTTAGCTGGAAGGTACAACATCGGTAATATTGGCAAAAATGCTTTTAAACGTGTGTTTGCCTACTAATTTTTGTTTCGAATCAAGATATATATGTACATTTAAAGAAAGATGTGAAAGGGAATGGTGAACTTCATTTGTACTCATTCTTTGAAGATAGAGTAACACTTAAAAATGACAGAACCTTGGACAAAAATACTTCTAGGAAAGATTAATACTATACATAACAGCAAAAGAAACGTCACCCCCTAAATTTTGATAAGTCTGAGAACGTGTTTAGCTTATGCGTCCTCGGACGTCATGCATGACGAATTTTGAGGTCAACCAAATTTGTCACGTTGTGTTCGTGTTACACTCCATACTCATAATATTCTTCATTAAACAAATTATATTAATTATAAAATGAAAATAATGAATATTTTTAGGGGTGACGTTTATTTTGCTGTTATGTATATAATAAAGATTACTTAATTGATATTGCACCTAAGACAGAAATATTTCAAGGGATATTTGACACAATTAACATTTTGACACCACCAAGTAAGGTTCATGTAAATCTGTAATCATATGTATTTATCGAGATGATCAATAGTGTATGTGTATAGAGACAAATACCCTTTTGTCGGTCAACGACAAATGCAATGACCCATGCAATGACCTTAGAGCCAGTGATCCTACATATAGCCTTGGCCGCAGGGACCCCACCTACCATTTCCAAGGCCGTCGATATCGTGACCACGCCCTGACCTTGGAATCACCAACGTTCGTTATCCATCCTTAGGCCAAAAAAAGTCTTCGGTTTCTGGTCAGTCGGTCGGCTTCAAAATCGGTGCTGTGACGCGCTTTTTTTTCGGCCATCTTTTTTTTGTCAACAGGGAAATACGTGATACATTGTATACGCGGGGACCAAATTTCCCATACACAATGTATGGTGGCTAAGAGAGGCCTCACAAATCGGGCAAACGTTCATACCCTTGTGTGAAAAAGTCGTTTAAAACACAGCACGGCAGAATTCCAATCGATCCAGCAATTTTGGCTGCAATTGGACATCGTTTCATAGCAAAAAAAAGAAAAATGCCGACGCGCGGGTCTGAGGCGACGCACGCAGAGATCAGAAACCGCAGACCTTTTTTTTGGCCCTACCACTGTGACACCATCTGGTTTCCTCTTATTGACCGTTTCCATCGCTTATCGTGTCCTGCGCTGCCTATGCCTTTGCTCATCAGCTTCAACGCAGTTAACATTTATAGCATCCCATTAGAAGCCAACCATGCGAAGCCCAGTAAAATAACAACAATCACTTTCATAAACATAAAACTCATAATGACGCTACTGTCAGAAATAAAGATGGCTCGGCTTAATGTTGTTTGTTGATTGTCCCGGAGAACAAGGTTGATTATATGCTAATTGGTAACGCTTTTGAGAGCAAACGGGGACGCGCGGTGCGCCAATTGACAACACTCACCCTTTTCACAATTACGTGAAAAGTAAATTTAGTGAAGTACTATTCTACAAGCTTATTTGGTTTAAAGATGGTTATGTAATAAATATAGAAAACTTCAAATATAAACTAGTTCATCAGTTGATGATCCATTTTCACATTAGTATGAATACAATGATATCAGTCTGGAAGGGAAAATAGTCTGGTTCCTAGTTTGCCTTTTTAAATTATCTCTTTGATCATACTTGTGAATACAGGCAATCTTACAAAGATGGCTGCAGCGTCTATTCCAGCACGAGTGATTTTTTTCAATCGCATTATAGTGTTGCATTATATACCAATAATGAAACAAAGATAGTACAATAACGTAATAAAGATTGTGTAGAAACAGCCGCTATGAAGCCGTGTGAATGTGACGTCACTCTTTTTTACGAGTTTTACTTCTTCCTCTTGTTTTTATGTCAAACAAATTTGTTCTAACAATCCTGGCAAATGAACACTCGTTCGGTGAATAACAAACGAGATCTTAAAGACGGCCTTAACATTCCATAACTGTATTGTTATGATACTCAAAAGACCAAACGAAACGTAATTAATTAATTAATAATGTTAGGCGCTGAAGATAGAGCACACTGGCCCCGGCAGCTGGCTGCAAACGATAATGACCAAGAGATGAGACGCAGTGCAGGCGTTGACAGGCTGATTTTTGTTTTAATGCGGACCCCCAAACACTGCACACACCACTGAGGCAAGGAATCGACCGAAAAGACACTGAATTCAAAGGGGTGCCTTATTAAAATACGCGGCATATGGCGGTCAATTTTTACGCTGGGGTCCCATGTACGCTGGGGATCCGTTTGCCCGTGTATAATGAGTGTTGAATGGTTTGCTCGGGAAAGTTTAGCACCCTATTGTCGCCGTCTTGCAGTGACCCAACTTGGCTTCGCTGCGGTTTTCTCTCGGGGTTGTTTTGTGCTGAATGAGTGTCTAATTAGAGAGAGAATTGTCTGTTGTAAACTGCTTACCAAACAAAAGGGACACGTGGTATAAATGAAATAATTGTGATTATTAGCTTTAGGTGTTGACAACAATATTTACCAAAGCCAGTATATCTTTGCGGAACAATTTATGTTATTGATGACTGAAATATTTTTTCGATGTGGACCCGGCATATAATGGTTTACATTATTGTTAATATACTAAATAAAATAATGCTGATTATTAGTTTTATGCTTTCACCACCAGAATAATATTTATCATGGTAAAATGCCTTTGATGACCTAAATGTTATTGATGACTTTGAAAAAGTCTTCCTGCTCCTCAAGTTTGATATGGGTTCAGCAATATGGTTTAAATGTACGAGTTAATATTATGATGTTCAAGGACCATTTGAGTACTCTCCCTTGTGCTTCGTCCTAATCACAGTGTATGTAGGTGTTTGCTTCTGTCTCCCTGAGATAGCACATTAGCCGTATAATTGCTCTTAGCTGTACGACGACAACAGAGCAACTCCCCTGAAAAAAGCCCAACAGTTGTGCCTTGCACGCATGGGTAGATCCATTTGTCAGGTAAGCCTACTTTTCCTATGAAGTATGTCTCGAGAATCAATCAAGCATGGTCTGAGCTTTTGCTCGCACCACCAAACAACATCCAGCTATTAAACACCAATTAGCATGCTATCAAACGTCCACAGTACACGTGGAGGCCTGGACTCGATTTTGTTGTTTGCTGGAGAAAGCCCAATCTACTAGTATTAATCCCCTCTCCAAATGCCCATGCCGGCTCCCGGAGGGGAGTTTGTCAAAGTTCCCTGCAAGAATCTCCCCGTATACTTAAACCCCTTGCATGTAGCCCTGCAGCTAAATACTTTAACGTGCTCATTTGACAGAAAGTGGATCGTTCTCGGCGGCAGTTTGTGTACGCGTATGGAGTCTGTGACCCATGCTGTTGTGGTTCTTCTCTCCTTTTAACTTAGGAACTCGTAATACTGAAGGAGGGATAGTTATCTCGTTATATACGGCTGGTGAATAGTCGCGGCAAACAGTAATCTAATAGAGAGATATGTCAACGCTTTAATCAGATATTAAGCTGTCAGTTACACACATGCATCAATCGTTGCACATTGAATAAGTTTCAACATGGTACACAATTCGCTGAGGTATGATACAACGAGGCACACTGCACGTGCGCATTGTACCTCTATCATTTTAGAAGCAATCAGTTATTCATTGAGTCCTATTTATTTACAATAATTATATAAAAAACGGTTAAATACCGTTGGTATAATTTCATTATCTTTCATTATGAGGAGTGTCGTGGCCGAGCGGTCTAGCTTACCGGACTCAAGTTCTGGTGTTAGCAGCAGAATGTGGGTTTGAATCCCGGCCGTGACACTTGTGTCCTTGAGCAAGACACTTAACCATAATTGCTTCTCTCCACCCAGGGGTTAAATGGGTACCTGTGAGGGCAGAGTTGGTTGATTAGCCCTATATGCGCTGTAATGGCAGCAATTGAGCTGTATACTCCCCAGGGAGCTGAGATGGTTTCAGGAATGATTTATGAGCCTTATGAGCAGGGGTAATAATATAATGCGCCTTGAGCACCACTCAGTTGGTGGATACGTGCGCTATATAAGTCCACACATTATTATTATTGTTATTATTATTATCTTTTATTTCATGGGGAAAAATACACCGTTGGTATTCTCAAAAAACATAAATGACCACTTTTTTTTCTTTTTTTTTCTTTTACATAAAACCTACTTGGTTTAAGGTTGATGATGGTATTAAACATCCTTTGAAATATTTATGTCTCAGGTGCTATAATTTTTAGTAAATTTTATAGAAAGTATTTCATGATAAATTTGGAATTTATGTTCACTATTTTCTCACGAAAATGGCGTACTGGAAATGTTTATTCATATTTTCTGTTTCCATAAAGAATGCATGTACACAACGACATATGACGTACCGGTATTACCACATGCGTGTCCTTCCGTCAAATCGACCGTGATAAACCTGTTATTTTAAATGAATCCATAATTATTTTGTAAGCTTATAAGTTATTACATTCATTATTCTCGCATTCCCATCTGCAAAACAGCTACGCCGGAGAGTTGTCACTAGATGCTCATCGATTTTTCGTTTTACCCGCCAAAAATCACCCTGTTACTTTTTAAGTTCTTTATTTAATTTGCTACTATTATACATCTTAGAGCGAAATGACCACTCGCCTTGCCAAGGTCGTACCCGTCATTATCTACTTTTGACCGTGGTCAGGGATACGAAACGGCAAAAAAAAAATCATATTGACACTCAAAAGAAGAGACCCAATAGACAAACACGAAACGGTGAAATGAAGACCTTCTTGAAATAAAAGTAACCGCAATTATTGATTGAATACTGAAATGGACGCGGCCTTGGCGGCTGGAGCGATATTTTAGGATTTTAAGCACGGGGAAGCCGAGGCGACGGAGCAGACCAACCGGCTGATGTTTGCATTGAACGCGCGATTGAAGTCGGCAAAGACCGGTTTTTGGGTAAATAAAGTGCGCCTCATGCCATCTGCTCCTGGGGTCGCTCGGCATCAACACCGGAATATCACGCAGGGAAAAACCATATAAGAAGATGCCAATTTTACTTCCACCGTTAAGTGGTGGAAATGCGTAACTCGGGCTTGACTCCATTTTTGTTTTATTTATTCATACTCTGCATCTCCTGAATAAATTAAAGAGAAGGTACAGCAATGGTGATGTTGGCGAAATTGCTCCCACATGTATACTGATCCTCTTTGGATCAAGATATCAAGATATACATTAATTGATTCACCAAAAACCAAAGATACAAGTACAAGTAATGTTGGATAAACTGCTCCTCTCGGAAAACAGATCACGGCCGAGACCCATTTCGAATTTGTGATCAATTTCACATTTTCTAAAAAATGACAGCATGTAAAACAATACTTTCTCAGGATGTTTGATATCACTAGTTTTTATATTATAATTCAGTACTTTTGAAGATGATGGAAGTTACCAAAGGTGTACGTTCCCTATAAATGGAAAGTACACAATGGTAATAACCCGATTACAAAATCACCGCACCGAGTTATTATCTGAAGTTCCTCTCATTTTGTTTGAAAACACACACACACACACACACACAAAATATGCACATTTTCAAGAAATTGGCAGACGGCAATTTTCTGTACAAATTGTAGATGTTTTTTTACACTTCTGCACTGAGATGAAGCTTTCACTAGTTTTTATCTTGATTCAAAGAAAGTACCGTAAGCATGTCCTCATAGGAGCAGTTTTGCCAAATAAAAGTGAACTAAAATAAATGGTTAATAAATGCGCCTGCACAAGGCTCCCTTTGTGTACAATAACGTTGGTCATCCCACCAACTCTAAACGAGTCACATGATTGTATAAAAGGATAATAATGGACCATAACAAACCGCACCACCGCACCATTGTTGAAATTGAGCGCCGGCTGCACCCGGGGTCAATTTCAGTGTAGGGGACCATCAGAAGATGCAATGTACACGTATACGTGAATGAATGTGACGTCACATGTATTGTGCACTTCTATGAACATAATTCGTGTGACGTCACGTGTACACGTTTACAATCCATCTTCTCATGGTCCCTGAAGATAACGCTGCTATCCAAATGAAGCCCAAGCTAGTTAAGACAATTTGCTGTAACCCATTTTTGCTAATAGGCAAACGTTTCCGCTATCATTCTTTTCTTTTTTTTAATAAATAACCGAATTGTTATTTTAAAGGGACAACTGCTTCTATGAGTACGCCTCTCTCAAAATGGGGTAAAGGTAAGTTATGAATAATAAATATTTGCTTATACAGTACCCCACTTTAAATGTATTGGGAGATCGAAGGACGAACACGAAGTTTGTTATTCGAAATGTGCGTGTAGGCTTATATGCTATCGGTGCACTACGGCGTGTTTATTGTATAAGTTCTGGAAAAGTGCAATCTGCAGATACGGGAGACTAGTCTAAAAACAATGGACAGCGGCTGTAGGCGCAATCTCCCCTGTGATCAACAAATCCCTCCGGGTTTAACGCCCAAACACGCCAAACTAATACATGAATTAACATCTTATCTTGTCTTCGGGTTTTGCCTGTCAACGCTGATATTAAAGTGAGTCAAAATGACCTGATCACTGAATAATAACCTATAAAACTGTCTTCCAGAAAACGTACTGACATCGTCCTGTACTGTATATAACTGAATTAAAAGTGTTTGTTTAAAGATGTATCACCCGTCTTTGGGCCGATTTTACGGTAAAAATATATTTAAATGTTGAATTGCTATTTTTCTGGGATTAAAGAAGTGCCGGTAAGACATTCGAGACATTGTTTTGTCTGTCACAAGAGGAAGAATCTGGCTTCCCTGATTTCCCCAAATGTTAACACCATTATCTTGTCAGTTTTAATTGTATTTATTAATTGTACAAGAGACTAGGTTATATTGTTAAGTTAGGTCTATTCATAATCAGAATTATTGTTTTTGTCTACCATGTATGTTTATTGTTGGTATGATTATTGTTGTTAACATTGAAATAAATGTCATTCAACTTTAACTTATATACTTGATGTGAAGTTGTTGAGTATGCCAACAATTATTCCATTTGACATGCTGTCATGAAATGTATTACAACTTTGAAATGGATCACGGCTGTAAACACAATACATAAAATATACTGTAAATATAGTGTAAAGTTGATGATGGTATCACACATCCCTTGAAATATTCTGTCTGAGGCGCTGTTTTTTTTTTTTTTTAAACTGCTAAAATAATTTCACAACTAAAGACTGTATGCGGTGACACTATGTGATCACGTTTCGATCAGTATGCTCTGATCGTGCAGTGATCAGAGTATATTGATCGAAACGTCGAGTAGTAACCACCAGTTCTTTTCAGAACTATTTCAGAACTACTACCCGGTACCCCGGTACTCAAAAGAGAATGTTTTTCACGTGGTGTCACCGTAAACAGTCTTTACTTGCTATACAAATCTTACCATGCTACAAATCTTAATTTCTCATAATGTTTTATAAGATCGCAGTTCCTTGTTAAAATAATATGAGGTTAGCCTAATTCATGTTTACCGATCAAAGGTGCATGCATTTTTCACTATTTCTTCGTGAACGTAATCGGCTGAAACTTCCACAGGTTAGCTGTTTAATGTACCGGTATATCGTTTTTTTATTTTTTATTTATTTTTTTTTCATGAAAGGTTGCCAAAACACAAGGCTCTTAAATGCCACTCAAAGTGCAGGTTAGAACTAAAGAAGGGTGGTGAGAATTTAAAAAAAATAAATAAAATAAAAATAAAAATACTCTCAAATGTTGAAAGCAAGTAATCATAGGGCCTACTAATAGAAGCAAATTTAGTCAACTTCACCAATGTTGTACATTCCCTTTAATTAAGCTGCTATATTCCCATTCCTAGACTAGAATCCCCGTATACATGTTTAAATAATGAGTTTGCCACGCTTTCAACGCCGAAAAAACATTTCAGTGCGCTTAGTCACCGGGACATTTTTTTTTTAACAGAGTGAGCCGATCACTCGTCTAATGGTGGCGAGCCTAGAAATAACAAATGGCGGAATATAGTTAATGTAAGTACCGTACGCATTATAATTTAATTGTCATTTTGTGGTCTTGTCCCGCGAATTTGAATTCATAAATAGCGCATCTTCCTCTTTCCAGCTTCATCAATTATTGGTGAGCCATCTCGCGATAATAATGCGATCAGGCCCGGACACACATCATGTATTGTTTATTAACGCTATTATTTATTACTCATGATTTTTTCAACAGTTAGCTGTTGTTAAAGCCAGTGTTCACTTTTGGCAAAACGCGGCTGTAAACGCATTCATAATTTGTGAGAAATCAACCTGTGAAAGTTTCAGTTTAGTTTCGTTGTGTCGTTAAGGCCAAAAAAGTCTCCAGTTTCTGGTCATCGGTCGGCTTCAAAATAGGTGTGGTGACGCTTTTTTTTTTTTTTTTTTTTTTTTTTCCCAACAGGGAAATACGTGATACATGTATACGCGGGGACTAAATTTCCCACATACAAAGTATGGTGGCTAAGAGAGGCCTCACAAATCGGGCAAATGTTCATACCCCTATGTGAAAAAGTCGTTTAAAACACAGCACGGCAGAATTCCAATCGATGTCCAATTTTGGCTACAATTGGATATCATTTCATAGGGAAAAAAAAACGAAAAAGAAAGAAAATTAAATATGCCGACGCGCGGGTCTGAGGCGACGCGCGCGGAGAAACCGAAAGATTTTTGTTTTGGCCTAACGAGAATATTGTGAAAACGCATTCAGATATGCTATATTCTAACGTGGAAATAGATCATCAGCCAGTGACACATTAAAGATTTGAGTTTTCTACATTTAATAGAATTGTTTTGAGTTAATCAATAATTTATTTGATTTTTGCCCTACATGCATGCCCTACATGTATCTTCTCGACTACATCAGACGGAATAACTTCGGTACCTTCTTCAGCTCAGTTTCTTTTCAGGTAATCACCGATGGTGTATGCCCCTTTAAATATAAATGAGGCAACGGGTCATGCCCGGCTGCCATTTTGGGCCAGTCCAACATCCATTCCTGGGATTTTAGCTCAAAATTATTTCAGATGAATATATGATTATGATTATAATCCCGACATTTAAAATAATAAGACCTTACATGGTGAAAAGGATCAGTAAAGACTGTTTGCAGTCACACCATGTAGAATTATCTTTTGAATAGTAAATAATTCTGAATAGAACCGGTTGGTTACAACTCGACGTTTCGATCAGTATGCTCTAAATCTAATCGTCTTAGGGGCATACTGATCGAACAGTCTTTACTTACTTACAATAATATATATTTATATATTTTAATTTAACAGTAATATAATCTCCATATTAAGTCGTACAAGTCGCGCATACCTCCCTTGACGCAGGTTATAACATCCCTTTGTCAGTATGATTCACTCACTTTATGTATTTTCCATTTCAAAATTACTGACATCACTAAAAATATTAATAATAAAAAATAATACGCTCATTGAACATTTATGAAAAGTATTGAGAGTAGGCCTATAACATAACATAACACAAGCTATGATGAATACTGGGTTTTGGTTCCTAGTCGCTTCGTTCTTTAGTCTACGTCGTCCCCGGCAGTAATTTGGTTGCCGCAAATCACACCTGATTAGCAAATTAAACCCCTATTTAGTAAGGGGGATTTCTCCCCTAGCTCGCCGGCGGCACTTTTGATAGGATCAGACACTATTTTCTTGTCTGAGCTTCACACCTCGCCTCGCAGCGATCGTCGCACTCCTTGATAGGACTTATCTCAAGCGTGTGGCAGGGGTAGCAATTACACAGGCAAACACTCCCCATGATTTTCACTCACCCAAGCTGGCCTCACGGCTAAAATGTTTAATTCAATTTTCCCTCTTTCCCTTACACTGGCGTTTATGACGCTAATTTGGAAGAAGGAGACATCAGGAGCAGTTACGGCTCAGTCTCAGCGAGCAACCGCCTTGCCCGTATCTGTCTCCCCGACGTCTGTATGGTTTCTGCTATCTCATGGTTTGGTGGTTTTTTTTCGACGTGCCATGTTGCCTTTTGTCACGACCCGATAAACCAATTTTAGTAGTTATACCAATGATCCTATAGCCACAATGATGTTAATCAATTTATTTGGTTTTATGGGGGTGTTTTTTCTGTAAAGTGCTGTAGAAGCTAGTGAAAACAGTCGTTTGTGTGTTGCCCGTGCCAGTATAATATTAGACCTATATTATGGGTTAGGCCTTGTTGAACTTGACTGCACATACGACTTAGTCTTGAGCCTAGACTAATCCTCCCCTAGCTACTTAAGCAGTTCAAGTCTCCTGAAGACGATCAGAGTATGCTGATCGAAACGTCGAGTTGTGTTACCTACAACTCATTTCCTTCCTTCTTTCAATAAAATGCACAAAAAATTACTTAACAAAATGTTTCAACTCGGAAGAATATAGCGATACCAAGACTGACTTGCCAAGCTGAAATATGCAATGCCGATAAAGAATAGGCCCCTATCAGTATATAGCCAACAAACAATTAAAAAGAAAAAAATACAAATATCTAATCAATTATTTTCCCTTTTCTATTTTCAATCCCTCATGGGTAGATCCAACACTATGGGCACACCTGAACGAAGTGCGCAGCCTCGAGGGAGTTCAAAGTTCAAACACAATGGGTCATTGACATTTCTCGTGCTGTTCCTTCCTCCGTAAGCAACTGAAATGTCCACAAGTTCGTGATTTGGAAACTACACTCTCTGCTGTTGATGTTGGTAAGTCCACTATTCGTCATACTGCATGTTCTATAGACGCACTGAGTTGTAGACGATGTACTGGCGTTGCGTTTTTACAAAGGCACTCCCGAGGTCAAAAAGTGAAAGGCAAGAGCTTAACTCATGGTTATCTACTATGGCAGAAACCGTAACATCGTATATTTGTCAGCCGAAACATTCAGATCTGTTTACTAATTTTTCACAATACTTAATGTTATGTGGAGATCAAAGCACAAAAACACGTCAAAACTGACGATGACTGGAGCAAACTAGTCAGAGCCAAAGTCTCATCAGAACATAGAGCATGATCAGAACTACAATCGTACTTGGCGATAGTTGAGTGAGATAATCAACGTAGTGTTGCCGCACTACAGAACAGGCAACAACACTCCAACATGTAACGCCTCAAAACTTTCACGAGAAACCTGCTTACAAACTCATACACATTTTGCCTGCCGCTGAGAACATTGTTGTTTTAGTATCCCGGATATGTACAATAAATTACAATGGCTAATCACTAACTTGAACTTGTTTAGAAAACACGTTTTTTGACAAAACCAAAGAACAAAAACAAACAAACAAACAGACAAACAAAGACGAGAGTAAGCATTTCATTGTATCTTCAGCTCGAAATAACCAACTGTTTGAGACGACACTGTGCGAGTAATAACAGAGATACGAACTATATGTGTTGTGTAGTACTGTATATATTGGAAGAACTAGTTTGGTCAAGTCAGAACCGGTGTAATCCAGATTGATCCACATTCTGGCAGTTCAGTTGTAAAGAGCGCACGATGGTTGACATGATGGTAAATCGGGTCAAGTTTATGACTGTCCTATTTGTCATAAGTAATCTGATACCAAAAGAACATTCTTCAGGTGGAGGTACAAAAATTGTTTCCACATAAAAAGGGAGGATTTTTACTCCAAATAAAAGATGCATAGGGCCGATTGACTAGCACACGATGATGGTGTAGCCAAAAGTGGCCCTCGCTGATCTTTAAGCCGAATCCGTACCCCGGGGCTGTGAAACCGAGAGTGCTTCCCATACAGCGCAGTTTAGAATCAAATATGTACTTTAGACACTCGGCTAGCGTGGAATCTGTTCCGGCTTTTTCTACCTTAACCCTCCTTGGATTGGGTCGCTTCCGGCGGAAATGCTGCGCACGTAGCGTCTCGGCCGCTGGATATATTCGGGACCAAGAACAATCCGGCGTTAAATATTGCCGGAGGGGTATGGCGTGCGGATCTCATCCCGTGTCACCGTAGCTATTAAAAATGAACCTATCAGGATACTATCTAGTTTTACCAAAGTCCAAGCGAGCAACAACCCGAGCGAAAAGCAGCATACCCAAACCCATCAAACTTAGGTAGCAGTGCGTCCACCAAGAGGCCATTTATCCCCGTGTTGAGAAAACAGGCCAACATAACGTCGCAATTAAAACAGAATTAAGGGCAAATTTCATGCCAGCTTTTCGCCCGACTGATTTAATGTCCCTCCATCTGTTTCGCCACTCATGTTGGTGTACCGTGCAGAGAGCGATGCCGGCCCGTGGTTTTTTTTTTCTCCCTCTCTCCAGAGTAGAAGCCCCGGTGTTAGAGTACTCGTGTTACGGACCACTGGGTCGGTGTCACGGCTGATGGCGGCCCAGATGCGCGTCTGAGTGGGTGTTTCTTGGATGTCAGCGAGCCGATGGCACGGTACGTCGGCTCTTCCCATCTGGTGTATCATGTGAGGAAAGACGGTATTATTTCCATGAATGGGGCGGCCAGTACATTGAATGAAAAGACCATCATATTAAAACAGCGGGGCTACTATTTTTGAAAACAATTATGATAAAACATTTAAAATTTTTGTCCGAAAGTGCTCGTAACCCGTTTTTAGGTGTTAATGTTCATGGGTTTTAAATGAGAAGTGGAACAGTACTTTCAGACTATTACTGTGTTGTGGTTGACGGATGCATCCAATTTTAAGGAACAACAGGCCCTAGTATGGTAACCCACTCTTTTGTCATGTGATTTCACGCCGTCATGTGATTTCACCTATACCTTGGTATGGCACATTATTATTTATAGGGTTGTACTTTAAAACACAAACTTCTTTTTGTGACAATTCGTGGTCGTCCCGATTTCGACGGCCAATACATTGAATTAATTCAGGAGATAGCAAAACTTTGGAAAATGCAAACTCGACACGAATTCTCATACATGTGTTTTTGTATCGAGTCCTTGATATCGAGCCCCAAGTGTCGAATCATGTCGAGTGTCGAAAGACTAGACTTGTCGAATCCCGTCGAATTCTGTCGAGCCTGGAGTGTCGCATCCAGAGTATCGAGTCCCAAGTCTTGATTCTGGAGAGTCGAGGGCTACATTTGCTGTGTTGAGTCCCGAATGTTGGGTTACCATTGGCAAGATACCAATGTCGAAGTGCATCAAGTGCATCAAGTGCATCAAGCTCTAAGTATCAAGTCCAAGTTTGAATCACAGAAGTCCAAGTTTGAGTCATTGCATATCGCGACCCAGTCCAAGACAGAAAAATGAGACCTCCCGAGAGATAACATCGCCCGTTTAATTATATTCGAATGTCAACTGGTTCATAAACGCAGTCTCATAGAATATCACTCAAGTATATATTTGTTACCTATCCCAAATTGAGTTACAAACCTAAAAAAGAACCGAAGGTGTCGTTATAGTTCCATCTTCATCACCAAGGTGTAAGATTTAAAAAAACTAGAGGTGGCCCAGGTGGATCTTAACGCTGCTGCTGCATGTAGCACAGGTGTGTGACAGTAGCTGTCTAATATTGATCAAACAAAATTGCACCCAAAGACCACTTGATCAGTAAATTGTGACAAAATTTAATACAAGTATTTGTACAATACTTCAATCAACATGGAGGTGTTATCAAGTTAGCTCAGTTTCCTTATTATTTTGTTCTGAGATGAGCTTGCATTATAGTGGCCTCTGCAATAAATAAGATGGATACTGATATAGAAAAGGCAATAATTGCTGCTAATTGGAAAATCTTTATAATATTCACCCTACTTTGCTGTATAACATGGGCAAGGAATTAACTAAGGTGTGTTATGCTTGTCATTTGTGGATGTCCGCCAACCATATTATTTCACCAAAGCTTTCCCAAACCAACACTCTGTAGAAAGAGTGGACATGATGGCCATTCTAACTTTGCATCAGTGAATAAGGTTTGGGAACCACCAACACTCTTTCTTTGTATTGTATATTTAATTCTTTGGGTGTAACTTATTTATTAAAAAATGTAAGCTGTTGATTTGTGAATAAAATATGACCGCTGCAGTAGAGAAGCCAAGATGGCCGTTGTTTTTTGGAAAGCAAGTATGGCCGCTGCGGAGAAAAAATGTCTACTGCTACAGGAAATTCAATATGGCCGCTGCAAAAGAGAATCCAAGATGGCCGCTACTATTGCATAACCAAGATGGCTGCTGCTAGAGCACAACTAAAATGGACACTGTATCAAGGGACATTTGGATTTTCATGTAGCAGTGGCCATCTTGGTTTCCCATTACCGTGGTTATAGACTCTGTCTGCTAAATATCTCACTTCAAGATAATCAATGCTTCAGTGACACCGAAGGGCCTTTGAACGAACTTAATCGTTTATCGTTTCTGGGCCGAAAGTTTTCGTCATCTGGAAGAGTTACCATTTCCTTTTCACGGTATATGAAGAAATAAACACCTTTGTAAACCTCGTATCATGTTTATATCACCTAGCCAACCTCACCCCAATAGCTTTAAAAAAATTAAAATTGTTATCATGCATGGAAGACAATGACAGTGTGATAGATTAGTGTAGTTTTATACCTGATGGATTTTAATAACTGTCCCAGGCGAAAAACCATGGAGCCTTTATTACTTCAAGTTATGAGGCTTTCTGACTCTTCCTTCGGCTTTGCGCTCTACTGGTCAAGTGTACCCACTTGGAATTGAATGCTCGGAGGGCTTGAAGCAAAACGGCTGAATTGAAGGCTAAATTGTTCTCTCATAAGGCTATAAATGTAATTATTACTCGCACTGATGACTCCTCTATTGCCGGTTCCAACCGAGATGGAAAATTTTGCACATTTCGTCCGTCTGTTCGACGGCGGATGTCGTAAAATATTAATATTAGTGTCTCTGTGCTCGTCTGTTTAACAGCGAGGAAATAATGGTGGTCCGGCCAGGCATCCTGCCGACGTTGTCCTTCCGAGCACGGGCGGCCATTGCGCTCACTGCACGCACGCTGATCATTCCGTCTTTGCCTCAGTCAAGCTCTGTTTAATATCTAGATCTTGTGGATATTTTTGGAGAAATTATCAGAGCCCTCCGTCATGTCGTGTCACCTTCCAAGAAAACCTTTATAAGTCGGCAGAGGTTATTATTGAGTCTGGCTCCAAAGACTCTGCAGAGGGCCCGTTTATTACCAAGTAGCTGAGTCTAGATCCTTGACGTGTCAGAGAATACTTTCGCGCTTGTCATGTTTAACGCAGTGCATCGTGGGATTCGCACACAGCTAGAGCAACCATTCTGCGCTAAGCCTGTAAGCAGAAAATTATTATTGTAAGCACAGAATTCTGTGTTAAGCAGCACCATGAAATTGGGCCCTGATCGCTTGATTTGTGTGAGGTCATTTACTAGCAAACGGTTGGCAAGTAAACGCGCCTTTCTCCATGCTTAACGGTTAGCCGCGCGCTACGGTGCTTAACTTGCTTGACTATTTTCTTGCTCGATTGTGTTTGCTTCTTGCTTGCTAACTTGATTCAGTGTATACTTGATTGCTCTTTGACTGTATGCTTGCATACTACTTGCTTGCTTGTTGTTAGTGATTATATGTCCGCAAATTAGTGAGTGATAGCACAAGGTGGATGGCGTCTGAGATGAGACCAGGGCCCAGTTTCATAGAGCTGCTAAGTAGCCGATTTTTTGCTTACTGTAAGTTTTTCATTTTGCTGCTAACCGTTAAGCATGGAGAAAGGCGCGTTTACTTGCCAACCGTTTGCTAGTAAATGAGTGACGCAACAATACAAATCCATGGTGAACGCGCACGCGCCACTCTGACGCCACTCTGAATTATTATTCTTGCTAACCTGTGAAATACGCGTATAAATACTTCAGCAAATTTTGCTGCTATTATAGTTAGCACGAAAATTTGCTTACCAGTAAGCAGCGCTATGAAACTGGGCCCAGAGAATACAGACCTATGTACTTGTTTAGGGTTTGGTGTTATTCGTCATCATTCTTGAATTGCAGCACGCGGTAGACAAATCACACCATTTATAGCACAGCAAAATGCAAATGAAGACAAGAGAAGAACAAAATATGAGCCATAAACGACATTTGTTTTTTCTCATTTCTTTTTAATATGGCGCGCACACACATTATACACAACACACGCATTACTATATCATGTACGCGACTATAGTTCGGCAGACGTGTCGGCGTCATGCACAAGCCTCGCGCCGTGACATCGCCCGGCAGTAAGCGGCCCGTTTCACACCTCCTCACGGAAACTCACACCCGCCAATAATTTTGTCGTTACTCGATCCCTGCCACACATCACTTTGCCGAAAGTGAAACATTAGCGGGATCCGATAATTCGGCCGTTTAGTAGCCGGCTAACGGTGGGGCTCAGCCTCCGCGCAGCTTACCTGGGGGACCGGCCGCCGTGAGATGAGGATGGTATTTCCGCACTGTCCTATCTTACTGTGTCCGCTAGGGGAATCACTTATAATTAGCCTGATTAATTAAACATCGACACCGTAGCCTCGGCCTGTCGCTATCTATCATTGCTTGAGAATCTCCCCGTGCGTGACTCGGCGACCTCAAAACGTTTAATTTCATCATGAAGGTAGGAACGATTGCCGGCCGCGTTGTTTCCGACTAACTGCGACTAGTTTCATTAAGCTGCTTATCCGGGGAAAATGCTCAGCAAAAATTTGCCAAGTAGATGTTGTTGGTTACCAGCGCAGTTTCATGCAAAATATGTACACTTTGGATGACTGTCTGTTTCAGTTGTTTTTAGCAACATTTTCTGCTCAGTAACTCTATCAAATTGGCCCCTGAACTGTAAATTAGCTGCATCACAGTTTTTTGTTTGTTTCAATAAGACAGCTTGATGTACTCTTCGCTATTTTATCGTCAATTTTCTAGAGGAAAAAAAAAAATTCTTCACCGAGGATAACATAATCATTCCATCAAAAACAAATACGGAGAAGTATAGTTTTACAGTAAATATGTCCTGAAATTAATGTATGGTGGGTCTCGTCATGAACTCATTTGGGCACTTATTTACTGTTAAGCCAAGCTTCTGACAATATATAGTCTGTGAAATATCTCACTTTAGAGTATTTGCCTTACTTTCTAAAAGGAAATAACTATGTTCCGATGAAAACAATGGCGATACACACAAGAAATACATTGTTTAATATAATTATAATTATTTGTTCTGGAAACAGTCTACGGGTAGTTGGTGACTATACGACTATGGCTGTATACATCACTGCATCTGCGTACACCTCATCATCGCGGCCGCTGCATATGGCCACAGTCGTAGCCTAAATTGTACATGGTCTTACTTAAAAATTCGACGGATATTTGCTGTCAATTTGTCAAAGCAGCTGTGAGTACAATTCTGCTTATTGTCCTCAATTATACTAATTGGATTGGAGCATACTATCGAGTTGTCAAACCACCTGTTCTTCTCAGAACGAACACTCTGTTAGAACTCATTAGGGGCCTAGAGATATTACATTGTGCTAATGACAAACAACATTTTGGAGTAAACAGTGACTTAAGATACATCCTAAATCTACATAAGACAAGACATATTTAATCATTGATCGTGAGTTCTTCATCACATTGGTTGGCAAAAATGGTCGGCAAAATGTCAAATTTTGATCGCATCTGAACTAAATAAGTAAGTGAAGCCACAGAGAGGGAATTTCCATGTCAATCGATAATTTCTTATATATACTTTCGCTTAGGGCTTTTGCAGCCCCAAATAATACAACCGGTTTGTGTTTCTTTCTTCAGTTTCTGTGAATTGTTTGCATTCAACGTGTAGTACGTGCTCTTAGCATCCCATTATAATGTTGCCGCCTTGAACTGCCTGTCACAAATTAGATGCTGCAGTGCATGTTGCCGTGGCTCCAAACAGTTTTGCTAAAGTTGTGTTCGGAATGGTTCGTATCGATTAGAATGAACAAACCGCATGGAAATCGATACAGGGTTTGCAATTAATAAGAGTTAAAAATTATAAGCACGGTTCTTTACTTTAAAGGGAAAGTACAGCACTGGTAATGTTGCAACGTTGGCAGTATACCGGTACTTCTAAAAAATACTACTAACCTGTGTCGTAACTAGAAAATTCAGATGATTCATCAATTATAATACAAATAAATATCAAGAAGACTAACATTCAGTTTGGTAATCATTTTACCAATTTCACTTAAAGATGTATCGCCTGTGTTTTCAGTCATTATTGGGAGTGTCGTGGCCGAGCGGTCTAGCTTACCGGACTCAAGTTCTGGTGTTAGCAACAGAATGTGGGTTAGAATCCCGGCCGTGACACTTGTGTCCTTGAGCAAGACACTTAACCATAATTGCTTCTCTCCACCCAGGGGTTAAATGGGTACCTGTGAGGGCAGAGTTGGTTGATTAGCCCTATATGCGCTGTAATGGCAGCAATTGAGCTGTATACTCCCCAGGGAGCTGAGATGGTTTCAGGAATGATTTATGAGCCTTATGAGCAGGGGTAATGATATAATGCGCCTTGAGCACCACTTAGTTGGTGGATACGTGCGCTATATAAGTCCACACATTATTATTATTATTATTACTGACTTTCGCTATTAATCGGACATTTTATTTTTCATCGGAACATTACTATTTTACTATATGAAGTGAATACAAAATGATGTAAAGTGACACATTTCTACAAAATGAGAAACATGGTTTTACAGTAAATATGTACCAAAATGAATTTATGGTGGGTCCCGCCATGAACTAATTTTGGCACTTTTATACTGTTTAAACCATTCTTCTGACAACTATTTTGAGAAATATCTCATTTCGAAGTATTTGTATTCCTTTTTAATGAGAAATTAATGAAAACTAAAAAAAATCCGGAAATTTCCAGGCGATGTATCTTTAAAGGTTTGCTGATATACAAACATTTTCGTGGTAAATTGATAGATCAGGTGTTGAAACAACCAGCTTTGAGTTTTGTTTCGCCAGAATATATTTTCAATTGGAGAAAATTGTTTTATTTTGTCTCTATTTTCACCCCTTGAAAAAGAACAGCGACATGTCATCGACAGCATAATTATGGTCCTGACGGTCATGCACCATCGTGCCGTATCGCGCGTGAACACGCAGCGGTTATCAAGACTCAAGTACGCATGATGCAAGTATGCTGTTAATAATGTACATGTTAACACGTGTGTCAGCACGTGCGTCACGCGCTCATTTAGCGCGTTTTTTTCTTTGAACAGAATCGGAGTAAAGTTGGGCACTGAGCGCGTGCCCTGATGACGTCATATGAAGGGTCTGGGTCTCTGAAGTTTTTCTAAAGACTGTGCTAACCACCTCCACTTTTTTGTCCGCATATCTAAAGAAGTACACTTTCACAGGTTGGTTTCTGTACATCGCTTTTGATTCTTATTAAATGGGGTGTCGTGGCCGAGCGGTCTAGCTTACCGGATTCAAGTTCTGGTGTTAGCAACATAATGTGGGTTCGAATCACGGCCGTGACACTTGTGTCCTTGAGCAAGACACTTAATCATAATTGCTTCTTTCCACCCAGGGGTTAAATGGGTACCTGTGAAGGCAGAGTTGGTTTGCTCTATATGCGCTAGAAATGGCAGCAATTGAGCTGTATACTCCCCAGGGAGCTGAGATGGTTTCAGGAATGATTTATGAGCCTTATGAGCCTTATGAGCAGGGATAATAATATAATGCGCCTTGAGCACCACTTAGTTGGTGGATACGTGCGCTATATAAATCCACACATTATTATTATTATTATTATTATTATTATTATTATTATTAATTTGATGCATTAATGAACAGACATTTTACTAGTATAATTCCCTTTAAAGTGACTGACACAACGTTACTGCTGAAACTGTCACAGGTTGGTTTCTGTACCTCTCTTTTGATTACAATAAAGTATAGATGCATTTACAGACATTTGACTAATTGTGAACAGTCCCTTTAAAGAGCCGTATGCCAGTCTCAAGGTTGTTTTCGGTTAAAGTTGCTAAAAAGCATGCCAGTCATCAACTGTTTGCCCGGAACATAAGTACATTTTCAGACGGCGGTAATCATTCTTTCGCGCAAGCCTGGTTCCTATTAGCTCTGTGCTCGAGAGCAAAATGGAAAACCCGCTGGAACAGAAAACTGAGCGTTTCACGTTAGTGACACCCCGGAAAAACGAAGCTGACCAGCACTGGCTTTTAATTATAGGGCTAGGCTGGCCGACGAGACTCAACCATTCGTGGCGAGGCGGCCACCCGTAACATGCAATCTTTTTGCCTCACAGGAGCTGTTGTTTTCGCGTGTGCTCAAAAGAAATATACAGTTTAATCCACTATTCATGAAATTTTAATTGTTAATTTTTATTTAAGCGAAGTATGATTTGTCCCGTTTAAATGCAAAATGGTTTGCTAAACGATGCACACAAATGGAGACGGTATAGTTCTTACAGGTAGTGCAGTACTGCGCATGTGTTATAACACCAGCTATTAGCGAAACTTTTGCAGTGGACAAGCGGCAATCTTGTTTTTTCAAACAAGTCTATGAGACCATAGAGAAATATGTCCTTTCTCTATGATGATGAGTGCAATATAGCCTGGTGCCTATGATACAGTGACACACGTCGTAGGGATACATACCATGGGAAACTTGACAATGATAGCCGGTGTTAAAAAACTGACACTGCGAAAACCGTGGTGTTTATATTGGGCAGCTTGTCCTCGGTTTACACCAAATACATATGTGTGTTTTTGTTTACATTTTGTATTTGTTTAGATTGTTTATTAATTCAGAAACATAGCATGAATGAATATAGTAATTTAAGGCTGTGGATGATTTTCTTTTACTGCAAAGTTAAGTCCAAAATTAAATTTTAGCATACGGATGCAAATGGGCCAATGTACTACAGCAATTCTCGTTTGCAGGAAAAGAAATATCGCATTCCGGGCGCACGGTCCATTGTACTTGTCTTATAAAATGAACTGATACGAGTGTTGAAACAATGTGGTTTTTATGTATATGGTATCACGTCTGAGGTATGTTTCCGTTGTATTTTTAGTAACTAATATTTTGCTGCAGGGCATATTAGGGATTCAGGCCACGATACTGATGAAGACACTCCATTGCAGACACTAGAAACCAAGTTATTTTTATCTCTAGACTTTATAATCCGGCGCCTTCAAGCTTATATCATAGCACCTATCGTTCGAGTCAGCATTTCCCTTTTCTCACGTCATCTCGTGCCCAAGTTGTTGTCTCCTGCAGCCAGTCTTATTTTCAATTACACGGTGTATAAACTCCCAATTGCCCACGGCACATATGGTTCGCCTGGCTCTAGACGTTTTAGCCTTCTCGTCATTCTTAGTGTGCCAATCTGCATATTCTTATACCACCGTGTTGCTGATTATACGGTTTTTGCTATCGCACTACGATAGCACACAAAAAAGTTCGGTCATGTACGTACAAAATAAAAAATACAGTGGTCGAGGGAGAGAAAAGGGACGCCTGCGAGCTCCATCACAGGCTTAAACTTATAAGCACATAAGCGGAACTGATACAGTCGGACAGATGGAGCCGGCAGATGCGGCCGGGGCGCGATGGCCGAGAGGCCCCGCCGGCAATCCGCTGCGCGCCGGTCGCCTTCCCTCGCTCTTCCCGTAACTCCCCAAAGACTCATCAAGATCGAAGAGGTAAATTGCAAGTTGACGAGGCGATCATAGAGCGGGTAGTGTTTATTATCAGGTTTTTTCTTCCCCAATCTGAGGTCTGTGGGCAATTCAAAGATGGTGACTTCAGCTTCAAAAGAGATAAAGGCCGACGTTACTAGGGTTTTCCATTTTGATACTTTCTTGCTCAGCCAAAGATGAGATTGTCGAGGTGATTTCATGTGATCGAGTAGCTGTTAGCCTGGCGGGGGGTTGCTGCAATCTTACGGCCCATCATCCGATGCAGTTTGTCGTCAGAATCTAGTTTTTTGATCTTAAAGCAAACCCCGAGTGAATATTGTGATTGTTGCGTAAATTTTCGTATAAAGGTCTGCTCCTGTAACATCAACCGGAGGTCGATTTTGAAACAATTTGTGCAACCTGGAGGCGGTCAGACTTCCTTTTATTGAACAAATTGGTTCTGGTAGCGGGGGATTTACATTAATAATACTAGATCTTAAATTAAAATGACCCACAGGCGAGCAATCCGCGTTCGCTCCCCCCCCCCTTGTCTTCAAATTGGTTAGACCTACATGTATATACATCGTGAAAATGGTTAAAGTAGTGCATTCGATTACTTTGATAAATTCTATGTCCAACAGAACATAAGGATATCAGATTGGAACTCACTCGTTAATGAAAGCCTACTCAAACAATTTTCCACATATCTTTATTCTTATAGAGTATATGGATGCATTTACAGATATGTTTCTAAATGTATACACTGACTTTAATAACCTGAAACTTTCACAGGTTGGATATATTTGTATTCAAAGAAAGTAAGCATACTTGTAGACGCAGTTTTGACAACACTAATACCTAGGTTGCATCTTCCCATTTATTAATAATTTATTTAGAGTAACTTCCATTTTGGATTGCACCACCCATTTCACCCAGTCCATCCTTAAATTGCATGGATTATAATGATCCAAAACTACTGGAGCATTCAGTGAATCCACTCCCATTCACAGTGTATACAGGTTGGCAATATTGGGTTATTGTTTAATTACTGCATGGAACAGTCAAGTATATAATTAGTTTTATGATATAAACACGAGGATTACTGCTCAGATAATAATGTAATATGAACTGTAGGAGCTATAAAAGAGGGAACACGTGCCCACATGATGAACATGGTGGTGCTCATAATCAGGATAACCGACTGGGCTATGTTGATTACCACGCAAAGATGGCTGCCAAAACAATAATTATAATGCTATCGTGCCCCGATAGCATTTTATTGTCGTGTACGGGACTCCACGCCAAGGGAAGCTCCCTTGAGAGTATGACAGTGACATCTGTTTCCTTCATTCGAATGTCTTTTTCCGCAGCGCTACTGCTGTTGAAAAATAACAGAGTTGACGTGTATAAAAGGGGCAATTTGGCCGTCTTAATTGACGTAAAGCGATGCCGATATGATACGAGTTTGGATTATCCGAGACCCGTGTTGAATTGGTTGCTATTTCAACGCAGCCGCCCTGGCGGATCGGATTGGGTTTCTGAGTCCCGTATTCAGCGTTGCGTGCTTTTCCTAATGGCGATATTAAATGGGTGTTTATAGCTCGGGCTTATAATTTTTTTATTTAGAGCGAGGGGAATCGACAGGTGAACGGTGACATCTCGGGAGTTTTAGTTATTAACTCTCCTGTTTCACTTCCCGGTCTAACGTTCCGTTGATCTTTACATAAACAGATGTAAATATTCTCGAGCCATCAGTAATATATATGACTTACTAACATTAGTTTCTAATTATGACAGTATGGCGTGTAGAATATATATGTTATTTATAACAGTCTGGTACCCAGTATCTTACCTTCACTCTATATATCATGCTACGCGAACAAATGGGTGTTGCAAACTCCACATTATAAAGTTAACGCATCCGGTATTTAATTTTGTACACCCTAGTTTTTGCAGGGTACCAATATAGTTTAAACTTTATCTTAAAGACGCTTACCACGCAGCGAGCGAAGTCAAGTACGGAAGTCAGTGGGAATCAAAACGAAGGTCAAAAACAGACTGGCGCCTTTGACACTGCGATTTTATCCAGATTGATTCTTAAAGGATAACTAGGGAATACAACAATAATGGTGGTAGTTTTATAGGAGTCTGCAGGGCGCACCCCACTAAATAAATTCCCATAGTAAACAGTGCTAAATACAAAATATTCAAAAATCATTAAAAATACTTAGAAGTTCTACAGTTTTTAAAACCAAAAGAAAACATATTGATCGATTTTTAACCTTTTATTTTCTTCTCAATTTATTGTGGATAGTCCAGGTTTCCGTCGAGTTATTCTCATCCCAATGTTAACCACCCTCTAGCAGTTGTGAAAACGCCCACACTGAAAAGCAGCCATTTCGGGAAAAGGCCTTACGCTTGAAATCAAATTAGGACCACTTTTTCAGGGCCTAGTGTGTCCAAAATACTCAAAGTCAAGGACCCCCAGGTCATGATATTGGACCATTTTTACACAATCCCTCAAATGAATGGGCCTTTGTTTTTCAGGAAAAAATTGAGGACATACACATTATGATAAATAGCTCGATGCATGAATTGCTCATTGTTTAGTGGGGTGCACCCTGCAAATCGTTATCATGTTACAGCCGTATCAAACCGAGACTGTGATAGGGAAATAGGTTGGCCCCTTTCACAGGCTCTTTGATCGTACAGGAATCTGACTAAGATTATTCATTTATTCGAAGTTGGAATTTAGGTATAAGACCACTGTGTTCTAAATTCAAGCTGGAATTTATTTCACTTTTCTTTCAAAAGACAGCATCTCAGACAATACTATGTTTGCATATAGGGAAGATGTACACAAAGTAAGTTCGACCATTTTGATATTTTTTAATTACCAATCATAATACCTTAACTTTTTAAAAGATTGACGATATTTGATCAAAAATGGGAAACAAATTAACAAAATTGTTTATTTTTAAGATGCGATATTAATTTTGTTTAGCAAGGTTTCAACACTGGGGGCGCATCTTAATATGATTTTAGTCAACACATGTTTGGCATCGTCTGCAGTCGAAATCGGTGCAATCTCCCATAACGTACATTGACAGATTACATGAATTTGCAGGTGATTGAATTTGCTGTTGGCATCAGTGGTTACCGGTAATTCTCCTGTCAGTCATCAGGTCCCTTATTTCCAATATCTGAAGTTTAAAGGGAAGATACAACATTGGGATTGGTTAAATTACGTACATTCAACCCAATAGTTTTCAAGAAATATATCAAAAAACTAACAAGAAAGTTTCCTCACGTTGTGAAAATACAACGAAAACCAGTAACATGTTTTTTTCATGTTTTACAAAAGTTACCGTCCGGCATTTAAAAAAAAAAAATTCCTAAGCATAATAATTTATGTTTTCTCTACTGAGATGAACTTGAGCACTTCAGACGAAATCATTTCTTGTGATGATTGTTACGAGTACCAACATTACATAAGTTTTAAGATACGGTAATAATTCAGTACATTCCCTTTAAAGATAAGAGCTTAGGATTTGTAATTTCAAAATAACAAAGGTTGAATTTATTGCAAAGCTGATGATGGAATCAAGCTGATGATGGAATCAAGCTGATGATGGATTCAAGCTGATGATGGAATCAGTCTCACTCAATCTGAGGAGCTATCATTAAAGGGACAATATCGTCACGATCAACAGGGCTAAGAATCGGGTTGCTAACTCAGTGACTGAAAATAAAACCCCACATGATATTACCGTAGCTGCTGCATAAATGGGGCAGTAATTTCCAGTCACTGCAAGTAAGATACCGATTCCATGCCCTGTTGAAAGTCTGCTCTGATCGTGACGATACTGCCCCTTTATTAAAGGAAAGGGAAATTGCCAGTTTGAATTTAGGAAAAAAAACTTTTTCGTAAATTCCAATTACGGACAATTTATAAATTGATAAACTGTTTTCTCGTGAACGACACAGTGAAAATAAGCTTAAAGGTCCTAGGAAGAGTCAAATTGTGCTTATTTATTTTCTTTTGTTATTTTATCAATTGATATGAATAAAAAACAATTTTACGTTTAATTTTTGTCTGGATTGGGCTAATTATTTTTAATTTGATTTTTACAAAAATTGCCTCATCTAATTTCAAATGCTGCCCAACGCGCGGTGGCGCTGTTCGTGACGTAGACCTAGGAGGCCGGGGGCACGGTAATTGTGGTTAGCATGGAGCAATAAACCATGAATAAACTAAGCTCCAATGTTAGGCACCAATGTTGCCACTGTGTTTAGTTGCTCCATGGTTAAACCGTGGGATTATAAAAAAGGGTCATAAACTGTGCGCAACGTACACATGTACAGTGTATGTGCACACGACTTGCAAGTTCCATAGTAAACATGACCGTATAGCACCGATAAATCTGTACTGTAGGCTCTACCGTAAAACGAAGCGCAAGGCCCCGTCGAATCAATGGCATGGATACACATGGCCAGGAGTCATTGGTGAATTGTGTAAGCCGTCGTTATGACCGTTTCAAAACATAATTCTGCACTCGATGATTTTGAAACAAGATCCAAAAATCACACACATAATTAACATTGTCAAAGAATTGTACAATGACATCTTCAGTGACTTCACAATGTAACGACATTTTTAGCGTTAATGTGGTGTGCGAAGTGTAACAATCGACCTCTAACGTTAGTAATAAGCCTATTGCTTGTGGGTGCACATACACATGTAAGTTACACGGAAAACAAAGCAACTTACCCTGAGACTTTCTCGCTTCAAGAAAGCTACTCTTTTCTTTCTGGACGTTTCTTGGCCTTCTGACTTAAGGAAATATTGTTGGCACTGCATCAGGGCGCAGCATGGCTTTAAATCTCATGCCAAACTGGCTCTGGAGCCCCCGGTCAAAGTATGTTGGCTCAAAGTGAGCGCTACATATCATAGAGTGCTCCGTTGGTCCTGACCATTTCGCCCTGGTCAGCTTCACACTCGCCGTCCAAATTCGCCTGTATTTAGGGTCTGGTGGAAATCGGTGAAGGCTGACACCTTCCTTTGTGGTGTTGCTACACCCAGCAACAACACACCTACAAGGCATTTCCCAAAAATGTGGGATATCTACTAAATTTAGCTGAAAAGAAGATCTAATATGACACATCAACTTCAGTGGTTTTGAGTACGACTTGACTGAAACTTCATCGCAGGCAGCGCTCGAACTTCCTAGGTCTACGTCACGGATTTGCGGATTATAATATGATAATGAGGAGGTAGGGGAGGAGCGTGGCGCCCCCCTAATTTTAGATTTTATTTTTTTAATGGTGCAAAGGGGCGGGGATAAAATAGACAAATGACAAATATATGTTCCAATAGGTATACTTTATTGTTTTCACTGTTAAAAATTTCTATTTCCTAGGACCTTTAAACTATCACAAGTTGGTTGTTTAATGTATGTATTGATTCAAGGAGAGTATAGGATACTCGTAAAAGCAGTTTTGTCAACATTTCCAACGCTGTTTCTTTCCTTTAACCAAACAAAACAAACATGGTTTTCTAATCCTTCTGTCCTCGGAGCAGAATTTGTTTATTTATGTTTCGTGACCTTGACGAGCTTCAAATGAATGACAAAAAGAGAACAACCGAGTTCCCATTTGCTTGTTATTATTATCTACTTATTGTCATATTTGCCATTGTTAATATCACGGCTCATTTGTTCCATTATTGTCTATATAATAAGCAGCCCGGTCTCAAACACAAACAGAACCTAATTTCGCCCGTTCTCGAGACTGTCCAATATTACTTCCGATTCCTTCCAGAAAAAACGACTCGTTATTCTCTCTCCCCGCCTTGAGAAAATAGCAAACGCAGCCATCTGTACCATTTGTGAATGTGTAGCAATTTCGCCACTATCGGCTAAATAGTCAATTAATTACAATCAAACTCGTATTTCCTCGCGACTTAATTTTCCGCGGGCCCGTGTTTTTCGACTGAGTGACCCATCGATCCGCGCTCTCAGCCCGCTGGGGTTTATGAGCCTTTTGCCCCGTGAGAGACTCACCATAAGCCCGCTCGATTTCCCACCCTCCAGTTATTGTTTATTTGTTCCACTAATAAACCCTTAAGTGGACACCCCCTTCTCTCTCTCTCTCTCTCTCGTCAGCAAAAACTATACAATAAAGAGACAGAACCAAAAAGAAAAATCGAAAACAAAACAGAATTGTGTTTGCGCCGCGATGCGAGCTCATATTTGGCCGATTACCTTGAATACGACACAAATTATTCATGTTAAAAATCGTTATTCCTTGTTGTGCATGCGTTGGTTAGCGCCAACAGCACAGTCATTTAATGAGGCTAAACGGGAACTTAATAAAAAAGCCCCCGCCAAATGTACACGGCGTATGATTGAAAATAATTGATAAAAAATGATTGGTCGGTACCACCGGCGCACGTTTCGCCCCCTTCAATTAAATATTCAGCATGCAGTAATATACACCCAAAAAAAAGCAATTGTGGATTGAGAGTAACCGGTGTCAACATTTGTTTGTCTATCCAATTGGGGGTTTGATTACATATTTCCTTTCAAGGGGAAGGGGAAGATGGGGAGTCTTTGTTGCGTGTTAGGCGAGGTTTCAAGAATACTGCCTCCTTGTGCGATGAGCAATCATCTTAAAGAGCGACATCTGGCCCTCCGTTGTCAATTACGAACTGATGGATGAAGGAACCTAAACTATCCCGACGGTGGCGTCTGAAAATCTTAGTTGTTTTGTGGGGTTTTGTTCCATGGCGGGAACGTTTTCAAACTCCTAGGTTGAATTTATCTTGAAGAAAGTATTTAGCGTTGATGAAATGTCTTACTTTTTAACTATGTAGAATTGTATTTTGAAGAGAATCGGGCCTACATAAGTTATATTTCAAAGGTTTTCTAGTTCTAAAACAGTTATTAGTTGCACAAACAATTCAAGGTAGCTGTCCTGTTACAAACATGAGTATAGAAAAACTGTCATTTTGACACAAATCCCAATAACTGAAAAAGGGTATAAACAATATTACAAAATAACAACTCTTTACCTCACCCTTGCATGAAATATATGATAAAATAGAAACTATTCCTGAGACGTTCAGTTTCCTAAAATGTTTCTTTGATTAACACAGATAGCACTATAGTGTTACACAATTATGATTTGATGCCATTTTTTCTCAACTAGTAGCCAAATCCTTGTGCATCATAATTATGCCCGGCAACGAAGTTATGGATAATCTAATAGACCCTAATATGTTTCAAGGGAAGGTTCAACATTGTTTTTTTGGAAACTTGCGTTAATTTCAACCCTCTAGATTTCAAGAAGAGTATCAAAAACTAACCTGTGAAAGCTTCATGCCAATAGGTTTCTACGAGAAACTGTTAAAGGGACAATATTGTCACGATCAACAGGGCATGGAATCGGAATGTTATCGTTTTAGATTAACTCTGTGACTGAAAATAATATCCCACATGATAAGGTCATATTACCGTTGCTGCTGCATAAATGAGCCAGTAATTTTCAGTCACTGTGTTCATCTTAAACTAGGACATCGAGTTCCATGCCCTGTTGAAAGTCTGCTCTGATCATGATGATATTGTCCCTTTAAATGTTTTGTTGATATTTAAAAAAAAAGAATTGCTTGCCGGACGGCCGCTTTTTGTAAATTCTACATAAAAAATCATGTTTTTCTCTAAGATGAATACTCTTCAGACGGAATAATTTCACACGATGATTAATACTTTTACCACATAGGGCATAAGCTTTTTTGATAATAAATCGTTGATAATCTTGTTATTACCAATGTTGTACCCTCCCTTAAGATGTTAAAACGGCAACAAAACAAAAACCACCAACCAAACCTGTTAATGTTCACTTGAAGTTATTTTATATCACCAAAATGCCTCAAAACGCAGAGCACCTATGGGCTTCACCCACTGACCCCCTCCCTCCACCAGAGCTTCATCCCTGTGCCCCACGCAGAGAGGGCTTCACACTCCCTCTTTCCATAATTCCCGGATCCACCCCTGCCCCACTTCCCCTACATACATTTTCACTAAGTTAATTAATTGCAATATCATATCCCAATTATGATGTTTTCGTTTCTCCGCAGACTCTCAGCGCCTTAATTGCTTATTCATTTTCACACCGTCAATCGATTCTCGATTAAACCGATAAAGTTAGATTGGATGACTTCCCTGCCTTTGCCGTCCTCCCTCTCGAAAACAAATATGTTATACTTGAGACGAAGCAAATATTTCCCCCTATGATTATAGTCAAATTGGAATTGATCAAAACACTCGGGAAATATAGCTGAAACAGTTTTTTCTTTTCTTTGCTGGGAATTTAAGGAACGGAATGATCCGAGAGGTAGTGAGAAGTGTCCCAGCGTTCGTCAACTCGGGCGTGCACGAAAAACCAATTTAATTAACGGCCGCGGTAACTGGTGACACATGCCGCAAACCCAGTTTTGAGTCATTCACGACATAATTACCATGCTGGACAAACAAAAGAATCATTGAATCGGAAGTTTTTAGGCCAATAATTCCATTTCACGTTGACCTTGAGTCGCGTGGCTGGCTCGGTTTATGTCCTTTTTTCCCTCCGGGAGAAACAGTTTTGGCCCTTGCCGTGGGCCTGAGACCGGTGCCGGCGGAGGAGTGAAATCGAACGGCCCACAGGCTATGCAGCTTGAGGCAATGAGTGGGGTTTGTGCGTGAGTCCAGTCAAAGAGAACAAATAGCCATGGAACCACGATTATGGATCATCTATTGTTTCAGACAAACATCCGAAAACAGTTGTCAAAATACAGACAAGGGTTCCAATGTCATTACATTCTAATAACTTAGTAAATATAGCGGAATAATGTGCGTGAAACCCGAACAATGGGTTTGTTTGTGTATTAACTTCATGAATATAATAGATTTTTGTCCTACATTTAACATCGACAGACAGACAAGCGCACAGTAACAATTGCGCATTGCGTATAGAATAATACCTTAATCGAGCTGCATGCGCCATTTTGTCTGATTCCCTGTGTACGCGAGTACGATAATGCTGATACATAAAGTAGCCCATCCTAATTTCCTGTTTCAGCCTCGGCTTGGTCACATGGTTTTGATGGAAGAAAAACAAGATGGCCGCACTTTTTATCAAGTTCTAACATTCAAGTTTCATGGGGACATTTTATTGATCAGAATATTACCTGAAAGAAAGACACAAAAAACAGAGCAACAAATATCGTATAGATAATGACATTTGTATGAGGGAGAATACAAAACATTTAGGGCTCTTATACTTCTTAGACAGATAGTTAGAGTCTGCTCCAGACCCTTACCACACTGGAGCCCATATATATATTTGTATGGTTCCCTGATCTCCAGTTAAAACTGCCGTCACATTATGAAAGGCACCAATCTATTTAAGACATAAGACTCATCCAGTGTGTGCTTTTTGTTATACTTTTATGTAGTCACGTTTTGATATCCATGCTGATGAAAAATAGTGTATTATATTCACCTGTGATGAGATGATGAACATGAGATGCAGCATCATGGTTGGTTTGTGCATAAATAACAGTTCACTGATATTATGGTCTATTCACAAATCACCAAACTTTATGTATCTGTTGGTTAACTGAGTGTTTGGTTCATTCTGCCTTGGTCAAAGATGACGGGGTTTTGTTTGTTGTCCACTCATAGCGCTGCTGTGACATCCTATTATGGTCTCACAAAACAGTGCCCTAATGTGTCAAGGGTGAGCATGAACATTTCCGAAAATTTGACAAGTTTACACAATCTTCACTATGTCCAAAATAAACTGTTCATTTTGTTTAATAATCTAGAAGCATGGATATCTGCAACACCATATATCCACGTAGAATATCATTTTATATACAATTAGTGTATAATGAATATAATGACAACCTTCACAACAAGTACACATTTATTCCACACATTGTAACCGACATCGAAACACAAATCTGTTTTCCCCTGTTATATAAAGATTTTTGTGCGTTTGCACGCCATGTCAGCGGGATAATTTTGAATTATCCCAGTCAGCCCGTCTGTTTTCGTAGGGGAAAAAGATGGAGCCCAAATATGCCCCGTGATTACCCCCGAGATTTCCCCCAATCACCCCCAGAGATTTTCTCTCAATCACACTGTCTCCTTCTTTGTCAGTTATGACATAACCTGGCATTATTGTTTCCGGGAGATCGGGGAATCTTCAGGGGGTGAATTTTAAACAAGGTGACCAGCCAACAACAAACAGTCTCTCTCTCTCTCTTTCTCTGTGTCTCTCACAAGGCCAAGTCTGTAGCAGATTCTTATCATCGCTAGCTAGAGACGGAATCAGCGTCATCGCCGTAGCCCCTATTAAGCAGAGAGGATGCTTTAAGAGAAACCCTCCGAGTTCCGGTGCTCGCGTCGCCCGGCCCCCCGCGCCTCATCACGGGGTTACACCGCGCGATCGCGAGTCATTAACGTGGAGATCGAGCCAAATTTCAATCTGATCCCCGAAGCAGGTTGTCGAATCTATTGAGCCCCGATCGGCTTCCCCCCATCTTTACATAATACCGCAAGGCAAACAGCGAATTATGGCATTTCGCGCTATCTGCTCACGTCATCTTTCGCTTTTCCCTCCGAACGCGCTGACACTTTTTCCCGCCGAGTGAATTATTGGCGATTTATATCATTGCTCCGTGCAGGCTCGATCAGGAATTGAGCGATGGCACACAGAGATATAACCTCCTTTTCATTCTGTTTCTATTTCGGTTATGTCTTTTACGACAAACACTCGTGAGAGATCATTGGCTATAAACTGGCATCTTCTCAATGGAAAACGTGCCCGAAGTGCCATCGCCTGGCCGCCACGACAATCTCCATTTCATCCCAGAACACACAGCAATCCACCGTCGTCGGGCTTAGCCAGTGTTTGGCCAGGGCAACGGGTACCGAACCCACTAATATTCAGTCCCGTGAGCTCGCAAGGCGCCACTGGAAAACAAAAACCCCCAGCGCTCATCAGTGGGCTTAAATCCACCATGGGACCTTCAACTTCCGATCTCTGCTCTATGATCATATAAGTCCCTTCATTTTTTTGGCCAGGGATCTTGTTGGTCGAGATTGGGACCACATGCCATTTTTGGAGCCCGTGAGATTAGTCCAAATACCCTATCTGAATCGGGTTAAGAGTTGGGGAAACAGCGCTGCGAGTTACGGTATCAAGAATCCATTATTTATCAATCGGAGTTACCTCGAACGAGGATTAAATTCCAGGTGAGATTTTATACTTAGATTGAATAGCTTTGACTCTCATCAAAACCTCAGTCGGTAAGACTACCAGTGCAGTCACTTATTTCTTACAATCAACCTCTAAGCAATCGAGAAAGAGTCTGGGAAGACAAAAGAAAAGTATATGAAAACAGGTGCCTTTGACGTCTTTACAGTTCCTGGTCGTCAGGGAACTGAATGAATAAAATGGCCACCGCAACTGTTGTGGTAAATGTCTGCCCGCTTCGAGAGACAGTTTATCCCAGTTCTGTGTCTATCCGCTTCGTACACATGCATCGAAGCCCTCCAGCGGTGAAAATGTGCTGAGGCTCCGAGTTCGGGGCAGTTCGCAGCACCATTTTATTGTCCCGTAGGCCTATATAAACAATATGTATACAGTGATATTCTGCCCGCTTGGAGAGACGTTCTGGTCGATCCGTTTCGTGCACATTATAGCCCTCTAGCGGTGAAAATGCGCTAAGGCCCTGACATTTTATAGTCTGTTTATAAACAAAAATATATGATGTCATATAGCGGCAGCTATGTCGATTGAATGATTAAATTAAGCATATACAAACCAAACAAAATAACCTGATAAAGGGTACAAGGGTTATTCTGGATAACTTATTAAAGGGCGTATGAAGTAGGATTTTTGTTTACCTGAAAACATTATGCATAACTGTGTATTCATGTTGATATCACTTTCCCACCTTTGAATTGCCAACTTGTGTGTGTTTTGAAACCTTTTTGACACTGCTTGGTCTTTATGCTAATACAAATTTGCATATTCAAAAGCGAAGCAGGGATGACACAGCGGAATTATGGTTCATTTAATGCATAAATATTGCCTGAATTGTTTGTCCTTTGAAAAGTCAGTTCTCTTAATTGTTCACAGTGTCTTGTTAACTGAATGTGTGGTTACCAACCATTTTTTTTTTAGGGAACTACTGAAAAGCACTGAGTATGCAATGCTATACACACGTTGGTGTAGGGCAAAATTAAATCAATTGTTTATTACCCGACGCATTTCACCAACATTGCGGCACCCGCTGCTATATAGGATTCTAGCCAGCCAATCGACATCGGGCGGCAAGCTCGGTGGTCGAGAGGTTAAGACGTCTGCACTAGTAAGCAGGAGGTCGTGGGTTCGAATCCCTGTGTAGTTTTTTTCACTCGGAAAAACACTGATTATACAGTGCTATACACACGTCGGTGTTTAGGGCAAAATTAAATCAATTAACCAATGTTTTCTTGAGCAAGGTTTGGAGTATTGATTTTGCGCACATCCATTGCTGCTGTGACACTGGGTTCGTTGTGTGTTCGCACAAAACAACACTTTTGTGTGTCAAGAATAAGCACGAATTTTTTTTTTTTTCAAATTTAAACAAGTATAGCTCATTATATTGTGTCGTTAACGAGTAAAAATGCATTTGAACATTTTGATCGACAAACGTGGATTAAAAAAAAAAAACATTGAGAAATATCTGTTTTCACTATTCTTAAAAACAATAGTAGGCCTACCACGGAGAGAAATGTTTACAGGGATGTTTGATACCATAATCAACTTTGCATGTACACCAAGTTAGTTTTATGTCAAACTTATTTTGTTTTAGAATACCAAAGGTATACCAGTGCATTTAAATGGTGGACAATTACTGTATTAGTGTAAAGCTGGTGATTGAATTAATCTTCCCAGAAATAACTGTCAGGAGTGTTTTAAACTTCCAGCTCGAATGAAGGAACGAGTACTCTTTCCTAAATTCCACATTAGACTGAATACAACAATCTGAATGCATTAATACTATTTTTTGTAAACAGCATAGCATATTATGCTGAAATTTCCTCATGTTGGTTGTTTAAGTTATGACCTGTGATGTACATGTACATTGCCTATTAATTCAATTCGCGCCATTTTATACACGAGATTGTCTGATAAATTTTGCCCTGCTGTGTACTTCTTGCTATGTGATAATCTCCCTTCACGTTATCCCCTTGACCTTAATTTTTACTTCATTGCTTGTATCATCCGCTTCTTGATAAACGCAGAATTTGTCAATCTTAATTGAAATTCCATTCTTCGCACGAAAGTCGAATGCATTGAGTTATTGATCTGTAACCCTGACCGAGCTCGGGGACCGAGGTTGTGCGTCATCGTCAGCACATCTTTGAATGAAAACCAAGAATTAAAAAAATTGCAGCCTCTCAGTAAAGTGCAAGCTGAATGGCTGAAAATGGATCACGTGGCTTCTCTGTGCCAATCGGGGATGAATTAAAACTTTTGTCCCTTTGCGACGTTATAGAAAATGAGTTCGTAACAAAGGCTGCGATTGGTTGACCGACTATTGCTCGCTGAATGCATCCAATCACGTCTCCGAGTCTGGTACCTTTAAAGACCACCGTGCCGTAAGGAGACATCCGATCGCAGATCGATGTCGAATTTCCCCTCTGATACTGTCTTCTCCCCCGGTCGATGGCGAGGCTCTCGTGACTGGTTGACACCCCCAAAAGCCTTCGCTTTCCTGTATGCCTTCCTCTATCAAAAGTCTTTTACTCGTTGACAAGTCTACCTTTAACTACCTCTCCACAAGGTTCCAAATTCCTACGACACACGGGGACAGTGACAGACCAGTTCCACCTGTGCATAAGTCAAACAATGTTTCACGATTGAGACCGAAAGGAGCGCAGAATTCGAAGATCCGATCTCAACGCAACGGGAAATTGCTAACAAAAGGGTCAACTCGGAGGACCGAGAAAGTAGCAGTGTTTTGTCACCTAACGGCGCGGGGACAACTACTTTCACCACCAGCCGATCGATGCGCCTGGCGCGAGGGTGGGCCGTGCGCGGTCGGGGAGATATGAAAAATAAACAGAAGGGCAGGTTGTTTCTTACAAAGTTGAAAATTGGACAAAATCGGACGGTTTTAGGAGTCAAAACAGAGAAGGTGAGTAGAGGCCAAGAAGGAGTTAGGAAAGATCAGAACTCAAATCACTGCTTGGATTAGACGGCCTTGGATAATGCAGACGGCAGGTGCGCAGGATATTTTTACAAGCGTTTTTTTCTGTTACAACTCTCTGTAATTGACTTAAACAATTCGCATTTCCTGCTGTTTTAAAGGTTTTTTCCCCTGCTCCTTCTGATATAATTTATTTCAAAGTTAGGGTACCGTACGCTGTCCGAGAGCTTCTGCATGATTGTGGTTCGCTTCTCAATGAGACATCTCTGTATTAAAAACGCAATCTTCTTTGGACTACACTGTACAAAATTTCTGTATTTTTACACAGATTTTTTGTCTGTTTTTTCCTTTTACATGTTTTTTGATGTAAATAAACCTGTATCTGTCAATATTATTGTATTTATTTTCACATATTTTTTTCATTTTACCCATACTTTCATAATTTAACCATAGAATTTGTAAAAATACCGTCGAATTTGTTTTTTTACAGCAGTTGTGTAGTAAATGTGCATGCATGTGTTTGGCTTTCTATAGCAAAATAATAACAGGTCTGTAATTATACTTTACAAAATTAACGGTTAAATAAAATAACAGGCAAAGTGCCGGCAACTCTGTTGACAGCACTTTCTGTCAATTTACAAAGAAATTTTTTAGAGTGTATTTAGACAAATCCTTCCACATTTCAAAGATGTATCGCCTCATGTTTTCATTATTTTCCTGGTAATTTCCAAATATATTTTTGTGCCTTCATCGGAACACCGATTATGTCCTTTATAAAAGGAAAACAAATAGTTTGAAGTGAGATACTTCATAAAATAGCTGTCGGAAGATCAGTATATTACAGTAAGGGACCCACAATAAATTCATCTTGGGACATATGTACTGTGAAACCATGCTTCCCAACACTATGTTGAGAAAAGTGTTTTTTTAATTATTTGTTTCTTTTCCTCAAGTAAAATATCAGTTTTCTGATAAAAAGAACATTTCAAGAAAAATTTAAAAAATAAAAAAAAACACGGGCGATACCGGTACATCTTTAAAGGGAAAGTACATTAATGGTAATGTTGAAAAAATGTTTTTACGCGTGTATATGCTTACTCTCGTTGAATAAAGATACACCGGTACATTAAACAACCATCCTGTCAACGTTTCAGCTTATTACTATGTGTCGCTAACGAGGAAATAATGTGAAAACGCATTCAGATGATTCATAATTGTGACGTGTTCTCCCGAAATCAGACACTTTTGGGCAGAGCTCGGAACTGAGAAACGGGCAAAAATATGCCTGGGGTGTTTTTTGTGGAATTTGAGTTTCTTATAAATTATCAATATTTATAATGTTTATAACATCTTGTGAGAGTTTCAGATTAAAAATTCATTGATAAGTACAAGTTTTTACCGATTTAGAGAAGGGCATGTCAGTTCAGAAAATGATGAATTTGTTCTAATTTGGTTTCAAAATGAAGAAAAATTTACCAACTTTGCGCAGTATGTTTCGACAGGAAAGCAACCTCCCCCTGTACAAATTTGGTATCGTCGGAAAGGCCAGTTAATTACTTAAAACATACCAAATGAAACTTCTAACTTTAAAGTCAATTATCTCCGTTTGTAATTTTCGTAAAGACAAACCTAAAAATTACGTAACTCCGCTTTGGGGAGTCCAGTTTAAAAAAAAAGGTACCATTGTAAAGCTGAGGATCTCTACTTTCATAATCAATAACTAACTCAATTTTGATAACCTGCCCAAAAGTGTCTGATTTCGGGAGAACACGTCACAATTATTCTAAAGCGAAATTTATAAAAGAGTACTCTCTTGTCAATTCGAATAAGAAATTATTTAACAAAGTTTCTTAAACGTGGCATGTTAGAACATGAAGATTAATGCAATCATCAGCTTTACACAGAGTAAGTTTCATGTTAAATTTCGACCATTTTTGATTACCATTTCTGTAGCTTACCTGACAGGTAATTTAATTTAAAGTAAATCATTGAATTCCCACTTAATTTTGCTGTTTGAAACAGGCAAGGTGATTTTTGGATATAGGCCTGTCTAATTGTCGATGCTTTATAGCAATTTGAATTCACAATCACGCAATTATTTTGTTTCATTACAGAAGCATTTTCGCAAGTGCCTGTTCTGAAAATGTAGATGATTTTAGAAACTGAAATTTAAAACTAAAATTGATCAATGAACTTCACTGATTTTCTACAACAATTATGCTAGTATTCAAAATAAATATCATATATAGCTCACATAATGTGGACATATACGCAAGTGTTTTCGTCCATTTCCTTTCAAAGTCACTTGGCTTTTCAACATCAAAATAAAAATATGTGTTGAACCTGTCAGGGTCTTTTTATGTTAAAATTAAGATTAAATATTTCACAGAAATTCCTTTTGGATGCTGGGATGTGAAAAGATACGTGAATATGTAAATTATAAAGGCACATTGAAGGTACATAGATTGACGTATAGGCCTACAATAGTTCTTCACAGCGTATGGCATTGATGTGTCGTGGCCGAGCGGTCTAGCTTACCGGATTCAAGTTCTGGTGTTAGCAACATAATGTGGGTTCGAATCACGGCCGTGACACTTGTGTCCTTGAGCAAGACACTTAATCATAATTGCTTCTCTCCACCCAGGGGTTAAATGGGTACCTGTGAAGGCAGAGTTGGTTTGCTCTATATGCGCTAGAAATGGCAGCAATTGAGCTGTATACTCCCCAGGGAGCTGAGATGGTTTCAGGAATGATTTATGAGCCTTATGAGCCTTATGAGCAGGGATAATAATATAATGCGCCTTGAGCACCACTTAGTTGGTGGATACGTGCGATATATAAATCCACACATTATTACTATTATTATTATTATACAGATGCATATTATTACGTGTATGTCTCTATCTCACTGGTAATTCCAACGGTACACTATATTTTCCTCGCATAAGGGAAGTAAGTGACTTTCAACTGCATGAGATATTCCAAAAACAAGTAATTAATTGAAGCATTAACCGATTGACCGATTCATTATTGAAGGGATTGTCTGTAAATTCATAAAATAAATTAGCTTGAGGCGATATGTATAGAAACCAACGTATGAAAGTTTTAGCTGATTTCACAGTGTCATGAAAATGCATTCAGATGTGAAAAATTTATTACGTTCGTTATCCATTTCAAATGTATAATATATTTCCCGTTTTATAAAGAATTACAGAATAATGTATCAGAATGTTTGGTACCATCACCAACGTCATATAAATTCCATATTATAATAAGTGTTAACTCTTTTTATACAGGGCCTTCAGGGATAGCAGTTTTTTTTGTTTTAACTGATGAGGCTACCCTGTTTAAATAAAACTGATTATAATAGCAAAATTTATATAGCGCACATATCCACCCAGAGGGTGCTCAAGGCGCCTACAGTAATATAGTACAAGGTTACTTAAACAAAACTTACATAAATACATGAAAAATGACAATGATATGTAATTACAGTTAGCGGAAGGCTTTAGACATAAAATATGTTTTGAGTTGAGCTTTAAAAATACTTAAGGAGCTAGATTTCTGAATATGTAAAGGTAATGAATTCCACAAACAAGGGAGCAGCTGTAACAAACGCCCTTCCTCCCCAACTTCTCTTGGAACGAGGCTCAAACAAATTTGGGGCTCTAGATGACCGTAAGCCAGGACGAATGACATAAATACCGGTACACAAAATCTAAATCATCATTTTCACTATGTTTTCGTGAATGACACAACGTAATAAGCTTAAACTTTCACATGTTTAATGTGTCTCTTGGTTCAAGGAAAGTGTGCACATTCTTATTTAGAGGTATTTTTGCCAATATTAACCCATTATTTTGTTCCTTCCCTTTAATTGTTTACATTGTTCACTTCTGTGACCTTCCTGGACCTTCATATCCTTGCTGTTTCGTAGTTTCACTTCAGCGCCCACTTCTAAAACGAAAGGTTCTGCATTGTCTTTTTTTCTTAACAGTATAAATTATTTCCCTTGTGCACGGGGTTCGAACCCTGCCAAGGCCGACGCGTGACTGACTGAAATCCCCTCTTGACCACGTGGACTTTCACTTCCGATTACTTTTTCAAAACATATTCCCGAGACTGTCTGCCTCGCTGGCGGTGTCCCCATGTTCATTGACGACTGAGCTGCCTTTGTCTAAACATAAGTGTTTACCCTGTCGATAACAGTTATAAACAATATAAATATTCATGATATAAATATAAATTAATGTTTGTTGCGCTGTTTGAGCTCGGGCAGATCTTTGACAGTTTTGACTTCGAGGCGTGAAGGCCGTATACACAGTGGAAAAATGTCACCATGTTCTTGAATAATGTATGAGAATAATCAAATATGTATGGAAACCAACCTGTGAAAGTTTCAGTGCCACGTGTGCACATGTTTCTTATAATAGACAACTTTGAAGATTCGTTTGCAATTTCTGACGCCTTAATTTGCTAAGGCCTCTAGGGAGTACTGTATGCACCTATCAATCATGTTGGTAAACGTGACGTCATTTTAAATTAAGTCACGCCTCCTTCACATGAAGTGGTGCAAACACTTATCTGCAAACATACAAAAAATGCATTACCCTAACATACGCAAATACATTACCCTAACATACGAAAAATGCATTGCCTACTTTTTCCGTATGACATTACAGAACAAATACTAAGATTTGATCGCAATTAATCTTTCGCCGAAGATTGGAACCTAACTAATGGCTACCATTTCAGCGATAGAATCTCATAGAAATCGTGAAAAATCGTTGAAATAAAAGATTCTCAGCTTAGGCCAAAAAAGGTCTCCAGTTTCTGGTCATAGGTCGGCTTCAAAATCGGTGCAGTGATGCGCTTTTTTCTTTTTTTTTCTTTTCTTTTTTTCTTTTCTTTTTTGGTAATCTTTTTGCCAACCAGTAAAACATGTGATACATGTATACGCGGTTATTGGAACCACACCAAATTTCCCATACATAAAGTATGGTGGCGTAGCGAGGCCTCACAAACCGGGCAAACGTTCATACTCCTTTGTGAAAAGTTGTTTAAAACACAGCACGGCAGATTTCCAATCGATCCAGCAATTTTGGCTGCAATTGGACATCGTTTCATAGCAAAAAAAGAAAGAAAACTAAAAATGCCGATTCGCGGGTCTGAGGCGACGCGCGCGGAAACCATAAACCAGAGACTTATGTAATCATACAGTGAATTATTCCTGCCTCGTTGATCAACGAGTGCCGCGCGTATCGTCAATACGGGCGCGTATGTTACATCTACTTTCTGGGCGGATAAAGTTAACCCCACCCTCAAACCTTGCACTGCCCAACTTTATACCCCTTCGATGATTTTTGTATCTTGTTACCCTGAGTGAACTGTGTAGCAATGCTGGCCATCACGTGAAACGCTTTCTTAAATATGATTCTCACTTATTGAGTGCCCCATAATGTGGCGATACAGACACTGTGATATAGACCAACTATGGTATAGATGACGGGTACCTTGAGTGGTAGTGGGATAACTACTAGACCATTTCATATACGAATTCTTCCGAAATGCACCGAGTTAACACGATCATAATTTGTAACAGATAGTTCAAGTCAGTGACAGTATAATGTAATGCAACGATCACGTTCTACACGTACAGCGTCCAATTGTCCACAGTGGTTATTTTTTTTATAATTTTGGTCTGCAAAACCCAGCAGCATAATCTAATGATTTCTAATTGAAATAAAAATTTCGCAATGGGTGATGAATCACCGCAGTACAAATTCAGTATTGGTCGGGTGAATCCAATATTTGCCATTCTTGCTGAATCTTGTCTTGTACTCGACCATGGAGACTCGGTCTCGGACTGCACTTTTGCGACTTGAGACTCGAACTCGACTTGCGCAACTCGTGGCTCGGATTTCACGGACTCGACGTACGTGACTTAGGACTCACGAACTCGACCTATAATATATGACTGGAGACTCTTAATACTCGGACTTGACCCAGGACTCAAACTCAGACTCGAACTCAAGGTTTGAAGCACACTTGTATTATAGTATTTTATCATCGGTACAGAAAAACGTACTCAGGAACAATTACTAGTATTCCAATTCTAAAGTTGTAGTCGAGTACTTTTTTCATGAGTATGAGGACGAGTACCCAGCAAATGTAATTTTAAGTTTTGAAGACTGCAATTACCAATGATGAAGGCCAGTTCTTAAAGGGAAGTTATACCATTAGTAATCGCTGCTAATGTGTCTCACTTCATGTGAATAAAAAAAATAATATAGAACAACTGACCTGCTGTGAAATGACAACTCATTTAGAAACGAGTGAAAATGCATCCATTCAAATGCAATTTCGATCGGCAAACACGGACTATTCATTCTAAGTTCGTTATCAGAAATTCTGACGTATTTGGGGATATCATTATTTGATTATTCTGGCATCTCAGACAGAAATATTTCAAGGGATGTTTGATGTCATCAACTTTACACCAGGTATAAGCTTTATATACTTGTATAGAACTGACTTGTATAGAACTGTGAAGGTATAAGCTTGATATACTTGTATAGAACTGTGAAGGTATAAGCTTTATATACTTGTATAGAACTGTGAAGATATAAGCTTGATATACTTGTATAGAACTGTGAATGTATAAGCTTTATATACTTGTATAGAACTGTGAAGGTATAAGCTTTATATACTTGTATAGAACTGTGAAGGTATAAGCTTTATATACTTGTATAGAACTGTGAAGGTATAAGCTTGATATACTTGTATAGAACTGTGAAGGTATAAGCTTGATATACTTGTATAGAACTGTGAAGGTATAAGCTTGATATACTTGTATAGAACTGTGAAGGTATAAGCTTGATATACTTGTATAGAACTGTGAAGGTATAAGCTTTATATACTTGTATAGAACTGTGAAGGTATAAGCTTGATATACTTGTATAGAACTGTGAAGGTATAGCTTTATATACTTGTATAGAACTGTGAAGGTATAAGCTTTATATACTTGTATAGAACTGTGAAGGTATAAGCTTTATATACTTGTATAGAACTGTGAAGGTATAAGCTTTATATACTTGTATAGAACTGTGAAGGTATAAGCTTGATATACTTGTATAGAACTGTGAAGGTATAAGCTTTATATACTTGTATAGAACTGTGAAGGTATAAGCTTGATATACTTGTATAGAACTGTGAAGGTATAAGCTTGATATACTTGTATAGAACTGTGAAGGTATAGCTTTATATACTTGTATAGAACTGTGAAGGTATAAAGCTTGATATACTTGTATAGAACTGTGAAGGTATAGCTTTATATACTTGTATAGAACTGTGAAGGTATAAGCTTTATATACTTGTATAGAACTGTGAAGGTATAAGCTTTATATACTTGTATAGAACTGTGAAGGTATAAGCTTTATATACTTGTATAGAACTGTGAAGGTATAAGCTTTATATACTTGTATAGAACTGTGAAGGTATAAGCTTTATATACTTGTATAGAACTGTGAAGGTATAAGCTTTATATACTTGTATAGAACTGTGAAGGTATAAAGCTTTTATATACTTGTATAGAACTGTGAAGGTATAAAGCTTTATATACTTGTATAGAACTGTGAAGGTATAAACGATATACTTGTATAGAACTGTGAAGGTATAAGCTTTATATACTTGTATAGAACTGTGAAGGTATAAGCTTTATATACTTGTATAGAACTGTGAAGGTATAAACTATACTTGTATAGAACTGTGAAGGTATAAGCTTTATATACTTGTATAGAACTGTGAAGGTATAAGCTTTATATACTTGTATAGAACTGTGAAGGTATAAAGCTTGATATACTTGTATAGAACTGTGAAGGTATAAAGCTTATACTTGTATAGAACTGTGAAGGTATAGCTTATATACTTGTATAGAACTGTGAAGGTATAAGCTTTATATACTTGTATAGAACTGTGAAGGTATAAGCTTTATATACTTGTATAGAACTGTGAAGGTATAAGCTTGATATACTTGTATAGAACTGTGAAGGTATAAGCTTGATATACTTGTATAGAACTGTGAAGGTATAAGCTTGATATACTTGTATAGAACTGTGAAGGTATAAGCTTTATATACTTGTATAGAACTGTGAAGGTATAAGCTTTATATACTTGTATAGAACTGTGAAGGTATAAGCTTTATATACTTGTATAGAACTGTGAAGGTATAAGCTTTATATACTTGTATAGAACTGTGAAGGTATAAGCTTTATATACTTGTATAGAACTGTGAAGGTATAAGCTTGATATACTTGTATAGAACTGTGAAGGTATAAGCTTTATATACTTGTATAGAACTGTGAAGGTATTATGTATAACTATAAGGAGATAAACAAATCTGTACATGGCCTTAAATTGTTACTTGAATTGTTGACGACTCAATGTGCAGAGATATTCAAAGGACGGACTAAGGTCAACAACAGGTCTGTTAAAAACTACACCAGTGGTGTTCCTACTTTGCAACTCACCCAATATAAACAGCATGGAAGAATAAAGTTGACACCACTCGTGTTATTTTAACACCCTAGTTCTTATAGGGTAAGGTTTTTTGTAGTTCTATACTTATTGATACAAATCGAAAGTAAAAACAATTATAGTCGAAGACCTTGACGTCTCATACAGCATATTATGTTCACATTTGTTTGTTCTAGATAAAAGTCCTCATATTTTCATCGACTCCTGCTTTTGGGACAGAATTAGGTGACATCCTTCACACGACAAATCGAACCGTGCTCAGTGCCCCCAAACTGTTCGGATGATTACCGTCTCCCCACCTGACCTTATTTTCCGAAGGGGCTTTTTCCAATCAGCAAATTATCGTTTTTCTCGAACACGGGAAATCTCTTCTCGTAGGATGACTCCGGTGGCCTTGCCGGGCCCCGACGACGAGTGAGTGCCGTCTTATTTCTGGTCAGTTCCGATCGAGGGAGAGGGGTGGGTTGTTTAAAGCGCCAGCTTCGCAATCGCCAACGGAAATAGAATAAACTACGCGATGGCACGCGATGGTTGGACTCTGTGTTGGATTGTGTGATATGTGAAGGGGGATCCTCAGGCAGCGGTCTTTTCAATCCCTTAACGGGAACAATTGGCCGGGCAATCGCGGAATGATTACGGCCTTTGTAGCGCTTCCTATTACCTAATCGCATACATCTGATTCAGTCAAAGTCAGTTGCGTTGCCAAGGTCGCCCCGATGCTGCTGTCATTCTCCTCCGCTGCTCACGCAAGAGGGGTCGATACTGGGGCACCTGCTCCGCGGACCCCTCACGGCACGCCTCATGACCGCCGCACAATACTGCCACCGGTTCAGGCTCGGTGTGCCGGTAAACTCGTCCCATTGGAAGTCTTCACACCGGCGCCTTGCATCCTCCTCACGGGGGAACGGAAGCTCGCTTGGAGAGGCTAAACAACTTTTCTTCGGGGAGCAACACGAAAGAGCGACGGTGCATACAAGACGGTCTATCGATCGCGGGGGTGCTGGGATCTCGATCGGTTCTCGTCTTATCGAACGGTCGCCTCCGATGGATACGAGGACTCAACGGCTCTGGCTTAAATGTCGTCGCTACTTTGAATCCCTTCCACTTTCTGCTTCGTCTGTCTTTGACAAAAAGGCGGGAATCGAATGAATACTTTTGCTTCACAAAAGATTTTTACTCCTGCCTGTTACAGTAACTTTGTAAACGTAAGAGATTGAAGGTTAAGTGAGAGGAGGGTATTGAATCAAACAAGATCTAGAAAAAGATAAATAACCACCGCAGGCAGCTGCACCTCAAAGCTGAAATTAATTCAGTAATTCAAGTATAAAGTTATTTCTTTAATCAACCAAAAGTATATGATATTCAGGTCAGGAATTTGTTTCTCGGAAGACTGCACAATGAACTTCTTACTGTGTTATTATGTATTGAATAAAAGTCTAAAAAAAAACAAAAAACGTAGTTAAAACATTTTATGACAGATTGGCATTGTGACGATTTTTTTTACTCAAAACAAGACAGTAGACCGAATTGGAAGAATTGGAAGAATTAACAACATTGGTAACAGCCATATTATCAAATTAATGAATTATGTAAAATCGAGATATGGTCTCTTCTGAAGTGTTTTATTAAATCAAATTTACACGAGGGTTTTGTCGAGGGGCAACTTTTTGGAAAAAAGCGTGAAACCTGTTTGAGAAATTGGAACTCGGAAGTCGGCAGGAGGAGCCATTCATACATTGTTTTGAATGTATTACTTCGTCCCTAATTTGCCATCATAGTGACCAATCCGACTTTTTTTCAATTTTAAGTTTTCCCGCCCATTAGTACATTCAGGAAGAGATCTACCATTGTATCTAATCCACATGCATGTATTCCTTATAGTTTTGGAGATAGAGCATGCATTCAAATGACGAATGCTCTAACTGGCTATTTTTGTAATTTGACATACCGCGTTGGTCACTATGCCAACTTAATTCGGGATTGGTCACTGCGGCATATTAGGGACGACTTGTGATGTGCTTAAATCAAAGTGAAAAACAGAATTATGTCGAACTTACACAAAGTTACAGTCCATTATCTTTTTGTAAAACATACAAACATTAAAAACATGCAACAGTTTTCTTTAGTTTTCTCAAAAAAACGTGAGCACTTATTGTGATACAACTTTCACAGGTTAGTTGTATACAGACCTATTGCAAATGTACTTAATTTTCCAAATTCCAATGTTGTACTTTCCCTTTAAAGAAAATTACTTGGTGTAAAGTTGATAATAGTTTTAACCATCCCTTGAAATAGTTATGTTTGTGATGCTATCATTTAAGTACAATTGTTTTGCAGGTTGGTTGTTTAATGTATAGGCTATAGTGATTAAAAAAAGTAAGCATACTTTTACGATGTTTTGCGAACATTCCTTTAAAAAAATGCTTAATGATAATTGGTAAAGGCATCACTGGTAATTGCTATCCTGTTCGTAAGTGTGACGTAATTCCAACATACACCGGGCCCACTTCGCACGTACTGGCTCCAACGATCGTCAGAAGCCCATTGGCATTGACAAACCTTTTCTTTAATTATTTACGCAAGAAATGAGAAAGCTTCGAACGCGATTGGAAGCATTTTGTCCTTATTGGAAATAAGCGGCATTTTTTCAAGTACAAAGTCGTTTTTAATGAATAAAATTTTCAGTTATTTCCCAAAACAGGAGGCAAACGAAGTAAGGGGTGACGATTTTATAAACCTTCATAATACAACATACATAATAAATACTACCCCAGTATATAACAGTCTTTAAAGATGCTGTAATGGATGACAACTGCCACCCCTTATAAACCTCCTTCATAACACAACAGAGTTTAAGTTGGTTTATCCACAAATAAAACATTGGTTTTTCAAGATTAAAATGAATGTTTGTTGGCAGTTGTTTTGTGGATGGATGTAGGCTACGTGAAATGGAATTGAAATTTATTTGAGAATGTTTTCAATTGCGTGCTTGGGACTTGCATTTAGCGTATGTCTTGTAAAGAGTCAAAGTCTTAGTCGCAAAGTGAATTTCTGCCCCAAGAATCGCTTTTGAACGTTCAAATCAAAACAATTTAGGTGAAATTACACACAGCGGTATACCAGCTTTGGAACCGGAAGTAGTGTACTACCAATGAGTGCGCACATTACCCATCGACTTACGAACAGGACCGAGATGCAACGCACGCGTTTTATTTAGTCTATAATGAGGTAATGACTGAGTGGATAAATCAGTGCCTCAATTGGATAACGTATCAACGAGCCTAGCAATAAGCCCCTTAGGCTGTTTTGAAAATGGGGGTTCATTATCAGTAAAAATTGGAACTCGGAAGTCGACAGGAGGAGCCATTCATACAATGTTTTGAGGGCAATTGCGCATATGCGAATTTATTACTTGTGATCAGTGGCGTAAATCCGTGTCAAAAAGGGGGGGGGGATGATATTGAAATTTGTTTGCATTATGTACTGGATTTCGAACGTCGCTCAACGGGGGAATACCCATGCCAAAGGGGGAGGGGGTCGAACTCCCGCGGTTAAGCCACTGGCGCACAGCCAATCAACAAACCAACGGCTAACATAAAGATAACACCCAAACAGGACAAAGAAAGAAACGTGAGCACTTATGTGATGAAATTTTCACAGGTTAGTTTCATTATGAATTTCTTGGAAATTAGAAGGTTGGTATTAAAGCGATACCAAATATCACTGTTGTACCTTCCCTGAAAGTAAAAAGCCAATTTAGCAATGCTGTTCGTGAATTTAGCTTCACATATGGCCAATAGTTATATAACGCAACACTGTGGTGTTAAAAAACATACCCATTGTTGTTCATATCGCCCCATATGAACATGAACACCGTGAAAATAATGACACTAGTATTGGGCGATTACTGAAATTCACTACTCGACTAATCGCACAGCAATTACTCGCGAGTAATTGACCACATTTTTAACATTACTTAAGCTTTTTTAACACTTTTGTATGAATTACTCTAGTCACACGAGTAGCCCAGTTCATTGGTTATTCATGTATTTCAAAAGTATACTGTATCAAACATACTTATTATTATGTTTTATGATGATTACTCTGAAAACATCTGATATTGTTTTGATTTTATATGTTTAATAAATAAACAACGACAAAAGAATCAGTCGATACTCGTGAATGTGTTACTACTCGCGAATACTTTTGAGGTAATCGCAGCGGAACGATTAATCGAGTAGTAAAAAGATGTGAGTACGAGTACGATTAGCAATACTCGCGAGTACTCGAATAATCGCACTACTCGCCCAGCACTATTGACACCACTGATGTTATTTTAACACTCCATCTGTTGTGACATAATTTAAAAAAAACAGCATTGTGCATAATTATTTTGCCAGGAATATGCTGTCCAATTATTTGTCTATGTTCTGCGAAGCTTTTGTGGGATTGGGTTGACTGGTTTTAAAAACAAAGGACATTTTGCAACATCAGCGCTGTTCTAGAATAATTAAGAACGCACATTGCATGGCGTGTCTCCTGTCATAGAGAATGCTCCCATTCTCACTGTGTCAATGCAATTACAACGTGTGTCGGGAGTGTCCATTTCATTATTAACTTTGGACCGCCTCAAACTACCAATAGTATTACATTTTAATTGCCTTTGTTTTTAAAAACCAGTGAACCAAATTTTCACAGGACATAGTGACAGAATATGGTTTTATATTTTCGGAAATGTAATTGTAAATCATTGTGTCGATTTAAAGTTAGACGTAACCAAAAATGGAGTAAAAATATAACAATTATTTGTCACCAGATCTTTAAAAAGGACATTTAAGGAAATATTTTCACTTTTTCAGCTCAGAAAAACAATCTCATTATCATCTTCAATTTGCTACCAAAATGTGTCAATATCTTGTAAATAAAGTGACAATTTCTCTTTGGATTTGCATTGTACAAAGTTATGGTTTAAGGCTACAAAGGTAGCTTTTACTCATTTGGTAAGACTTTGTCATATTTATTATTTGAAATAAAATCAGCTTTCTCAAAGATGTACAGACTTTGTTTACCTAGTAAGAAGTCCGATGTATAAAGGGTCGTACAACAACAGTATCACAACACTGAGGGAATAATTTAGAATAAAAATCCTACAAACAAAACACACCTAAAGCATCGTCGGAGTGCTCTTCCCGTAAACATCCTCTTTGATTACCGGACTCCGAGAGGATTTATCTCCCGGAGGACCGCGCGGCCGGGATGCGCCAATCATGTTGATCCGTCCCGACATCAATTTTCACCGGAGCAATCGCGGCGCGCCTCGCCGCTGGTACGTGCCGCCCACACCGTACCGTTCGCCGTCTCACACCTCTGTTACGATAATGATGGCCGGCCAGGGTTTGCCCCGCCGAAACGGGGCCCCGCGGTACCGGCCAATTAGTTAGTGTTTTACTCACGTTTAGCGATACTAAGTGCCAGGCTGCCGTGCCATGATTTTCTAATGAAGTATTGGCTCTGTGTTTTTTTTTCTTCTTCTGCGGTTATATTGTTATTCAGTCAGTGTTATCCATTTGACCTCTGTTGTGATTAAGATGGAATGGGAATAAGTTATCGTGTAATTATTGTCATGATTATATTAATATAACTTCTTATTCGTTATCAGGTCTTCCATCACCGATGTAAGCTCTTAAACCTAAAGGCCATTTCTGCTTTTTTATTTATAAAACGCGCCGTCACAGGCTACAGTTTCTCAATAAATTATTGATATTCGGACCATATATCTTGATGAATTATTTGCATTGATGTATGATGTTATACACATTGTTTTATTTATAGTGTGAATTATGCAGTCCAACTTACTACTGCAGCCAACTGGACAATGAGGCCAACTGGTCAGTGTGGTCGACTGGTCAGTGTGACCAACTGGTCAGTGTGGTCGACTGGTCAGTGTGGGTCCGCCTCTGATGTTGTTTTGGAAAGCCAGAAGGCGCAATGTACTGCAGCCAACTGGACAATGATGCCAACTGGTCAGAGTGGCCAACTGGTCAGTGTGGTCGACTGGTCAGTGTGGGTCCGCCTCTGATGTTGTTTTGGAAAGCCAGAAGGCGCAATGTACTGCAGCCAACTGGACAATGATGCCAACTGGTCAGAGTGGCCAACTGGTCAGTGTGGTCGACTGGTCAGTGTGGGTCAGCCTCTGATGTTGTTTTGGAAAGCCAGAAGGCGCAATGTACTGCAGCCAACTGGACAATGATGCCAACTGGTCAGAGTGGCCAACTGGTCAGTGTGGTCGACTGGTCAGTGTGGGTCAGCCTCTGATGTTGTTTTGGAAAGCCAGAAGGCGCAATGCACTGCAGCCAACTGGACAATGATGCCAACTGGTCAGTGTGGTCGACTGGTCAGTGTGGGTCAGCCTCTGATGTTGTTTTGGAAAGCCAGAAGGCGCAATGTCCATCATAGTTGCCCTGATAATGGATGTTGATCAGTGGGAGATAGTTTGTGGGCGCACCCCCATTAAATAAACTCCCATAGCAACCAATACAAAATATTCGATGGACGAATACAGTAGCGGATCTAGGTGGTGTAAACCCCCCTCCTCCATATGTTTGTCCCTATACGTTTGTTCCTTTATTTACCCCCTGTATCCCGCTCCCTACCGCATTATCCCCTCCCTGTGCCTATAACCATCCCCATCGAGCAAATATGAAGGAAGAATTCGTGGGAACACTCGGATGGGAGAGACAAAACTACCCATTATAATTCTCACGTAACCAGCCTCCTTGGACGCGCCCCCGGCCATCGTGGGGCTGGATGCGAACCCACCAAGGGTACTCCAAAATGGTACCCAGGCATTTTCAATCCTAGGTACATTAGTGGACTTTAATGATTGCATGGGTACCATCAGTACCCTGAGTGACTACGACCCCTTCAGGGCCACTACACACAAAACCGTCTGCGTATAGTTTTTCTCATAGTATGAACTAGGGAACTTTGCACACAATTTTCATTTTAAACAAAGTTTTAAACCGTCAGATTATGTAAGTTGCCCTCGTTCGGAAACAAATGATGCAACCCATCCACCCGCATAACTCTGGGGTCTGGGGACGACGGCTTGGACGTTCATTAATCATGTTTTTATGCACCGTGTTCCTTTACAAAATGTATCAATCTATTTGGGAGCTTGACAATTAATTTCACTATTAAAGCTAATCGGGAAATGAAGCAAGTGATCTGAGCAGCAAGCCAAGTATTAGTGCTCTAAATAGCAAGTCAGTGAGCAAGCAGGCGAGGCAGTAAGCAAGTTGGGGAGAAAGTGGGCAAGCGAGCAAGCAACCAAGGTACCAATCAAGCAAGCAAGCAAATGATCACGCAGGCAAGTTAGCGATCAAGCAAGCCAAAAAGAAACTGAGTAAGCAAGCAAACCAAGCAAACAGGTAACGCGAACAAGAAAGGATAAGTTGGGGCAGCATAAAGCAAGCAGGCCAATCAAGCAGAAGAGCAAGCGAGCAAGCAATTACAAGCAAGCTGGCAAGAATGCCAGTGAGCGAGCAATCAAGTAACTGCGACTTTGGATCCATTCGCAACAAAGTCGGATCCAGAGTTGATAAAAGGAAGACCACACCACCAAAGTCTCAAAATGTGAGTAATATTTTTTTTAAATGTTGGATGTGGATTTTCAAAAAGGCATGTCCTTATTACTCCCTTGACTCTTTATTGAGTTACAGTAGGTTCAAATGATTGATGACGTATGACGTGTTGTACATCATGGGCTCGGGTCATCTTGCCCAGGTTGCTGGTAAGAGTTTGGAAAACTTGAGTTGCAATCGTTCCGCCATGTATCTACCGCAACCTTCCTTGATGGGTGTACACCCATCCCTTATATTATAAAAACCCATTCCAAATCCTCAACACCCTCGTGTTCTTCTCCTACTACTGGACACTGGGCTAAGGGTGTTACTGTCTGGGCGACCGGGTGATCATCCCCTCCCGAGGCCACAGCGGCTCTCGTTGGCAAGCTTACAAGGTCCCCCGTGATCGCTGGACAATAGCCCCAAACCGAACCCTCTCACCCCGTCAGAAGGCCCTGTAAACGATCCCATTAAAAATTGAAGGTAAGACGACTCTCGAGAAAGAGAGGGGCACAATGTGTAGCGGGGGCAATGACGAGGTCGAGCCCCGGCGGTTTTCGACCAGGAATAATCTCCAGGGACTGATGTGACATTTTGACTGCGGTTGGAATTTCCTCCTCTGAACTTTTTCAATTACTATGTAGCCTTTAAAGGTGCAATCGCAGCCCTTATGAATACACCATTTTGGTATACTCTGAAGAAATCATTGCAGTTCGACGTAAAACTTACTTGGTGTGAAGTCTATGATGGTGTCAAACATTCCTTGAAATATTTCTGCCTGAGGTGTTATCATTAAAGTAAAGTTATTATAATTAGTTTTTATTTACTAAATTTGCGACTTCCCTTAGACGAAGATTCCACAAGGAAGGAAGATTAAAATCGGATGGCATTGTTACTATACAAACAAAGCCGGAGGTCATGGCGGTCCAGCCATGGTCTGCCTTATTACCTTTTTCAACAGTAAAATACAACAACATTAACGGCCCAACAATAATCAAAATTACCAACTGAATCACCTGCCACAAACCTTGAAAAGAAGACTGTCAACACGCAAAGAGCAAATTTCTTCTTGGACAAGGAGGAACCCTGTAAGTATTTTTTAGAGCCATCGACCCAATTGGGGCGCACCTTTAAAGATGGATCGATAGCCTGTGTTTTCTGATATTTTCTTTTTCAACAAATTTCTTTTTCATCGGAACATTGCTATTTTACTTGAGGAAATGAAAGTAACTGCTTCAAAATGACATATTTCTCATAAGCATTTTTCAAAGTAAATATGTCCTGAAATTAATTTATGGTTGGTCCCGTAATAGAAATTCATTTGGGCACTCAATTGTAATGTAATGTAATGTAAATGTAATGTAATGTAAATTTATTCTTAGTAACACGCATTACATGTTAAAACATCTCAATGCGTCTGACAAATATACAAAAATAGCAATTTTAACACCATAAAGCGCACTAAAAAGTACTAAGCATTTACAATAACAATTAAAATCTAAAATCTAAAAAGATACATCAAATTATAAAAATAGCTGAAAATCAATTATAACACCATAAAAGCGACTAAATAGTAAAAAGATCACAATGGCAAAATATATATATATATAAATAATAAATTATGAATTAAAATAATCTCTAAAAAGATAAGTTTTCAGTTTAGATTTAAAATGAGTATAATTATCAGTTAAAAGAAGTTCGTGAGGCAAACTGTTCCACAAACGTGGGGCGCAAACGGAAAAAGCACGCTCACCATAATTACTGCTGAACCAGACTTCTAACAATTATTTTTTTTAAATCTCTATTCAAAGTATGTGTTTCGTTCCCTTCATTGCTCAAAGGACATTATCAATGTTCTGATGAAAACCAACAGAAATAGTGAAAAGAAAAACCCACCGGCGATACATCTTTCACTTTTTCTAAAAAAAAATTAGTAACGGTACATTGCCTGCAATTTTAGAATCGTGTCCTTCTGATGAGCACATTTTGTTTGTACTAGAACAGAAATGGAATCATTGCTAATTGAAAGTATTTGAGTCCATCCATGCAATCCATGTCCGAGTTAAGACTATAAGACCGGCACTGTCCAATACTGGGCCCAAAAAACGAATCTTTTGAGACTGCGACAAAACCAAGACCATTGGTCTTGAGACAAAGACCGGGCTGGGAGCTGGGTTGGGGTTGCCAGGCCTGTATACACAAGAATTGAAACTATAGTGGAGATACCAGCAATATGCAGAGGGCCACAAATACTGGTTTTGTATGTGGGAGTCCACAACAACTCCAGAGAATGTATCGGCCGTCTTGATGCACGAAAGGGCGCGGCGCGTACGCCCTCCCCTGTCAGCTTGGCTACTGGAATGGGGTCCACTGACTCCACAGAAGAGCTGGCAATTTCTTAATAGGACGAGTGCCGCTTTAAATGCCAGAGTTGCAAAGGTAAAGTGAGGGCGTTGTCAGATGGGGTCGTCCTCAAGGAGTTTCGATTCTCCCCCGCGCCCATCGCCACGCAGGGCCCTCATAAACGAAATGTAACTAAGATGTAAGGGACACCGAATTCAGACATTGTATCCGAAAAGTACCGACACAAAGAATCGCCTTGCAGAATAAACATACGATTTACGGAATTATCAATACGGATTAAAAAAAAGCCTTAAAAATAATTATGTATTATATTATAGGCCCTATAATTGTTAGTCGATCTCACGACGACTGTTTAATGAATGATGACTAAAGATTTATGAAAGATTTTCAGAAATCGTTTAATCGATTTACTCGAATTGCAAAATAAGTTACACTGATCAGTGGATAACATCTTGATCGAACGATCAAGCAAGCCAGTTATTTGCTTCATTGTTTAATAAAAAAAATCATAATTGAAAACTATCAATACCCCCGCCGACGACAAAATGCGAAGTCAGCTGTTTCAAAAGAGTAACATAAAACATCCGAAGAATTTTTTTTCAATAGTTACCCTCTCTCAAGGGGGAAATAAACCACAAATCAATTAAATATTTGGCGGTTGGATCTAATTAAGGGCACATGACCTCAGTCATCGAACAGCTATAAGCAGCCACAGTCATACCATATATATGTTTTTGAACACCCCACCTCCCTTCATTTCCCCACTCCCATCTTCGAAGCCTTCGACAAACCACTCTACAAAATCTAATCAAGAGAGGTGTGAAAACGCATCAGCGGTCGTTAGAAAAGCCCGAGGCGGGATCTTTTTAGCTCTTCTTTTAAAGAGCACCTCTCCTTTTTAACGCCGCATCTTCATTTATTTTTCTAATTTCGGCAAGATTTAGAATGGAGCCGGCGATGGAGAAACCCACAAAGGCAGACGATCCTGGGCTATGCTTGCCGGACAATGGCGGTCTTTAAACTGTTTTTACTCAGTCGAGCTGTTGTGTCCGACAAACTGTCGGTTTCCGCTGTGAAAAGAGAAGATCGAACTTTCGGAAGATAAAAAAACCCACAACAAACAAGTAAACCAATACATATTTGTATTCTTTATAGAACCACCTACACGTCGGTGTAGGGCAAAACATTAAATCAATTCTCCTGAGGACGATCAGGGCATACTGATCGAAACGTCGAGTTGTAACCTCCAGTTCTTTTCAGAACTAACTACTACTCAATAGAGAATTTCACATGGTGTCACCGTAATTAGTCTTTCTTGTCCTCTTCACCATGCAAAGCTACAAGTTTTACTTATTAAATCAATTGTTTATCACCCGACGCAAGAATTTCATCAACCTAGAATCACCCATTGTTGTGTCTTGTCTTTCAATAAAGGAAAATCAGAAGATAAACAACACACAAACAAATATATAAGTATTAATTAAAGACTGTTTGTGGTGACACCATGTTAACATTCTCTTTTTAGCAGTAGTGGTTCTAAAAAGAACCAGTTGGTTACAACTCGACATTTCGATCAGTATGCTTTGATCCTCTTCAGGAAAAATACTTATCCTTGTCACCATCCAAAGCTACAAGTCTTACAAACAAATACCTACAATCATCTTTGTGTTCTTTATAGATTCACTCACACTGCAAAAACTGTGGTGTTAAAAACAACACCATTGGTGTTCATGGGCGGATCCAGAACATTTTTTAGGGGGGGGGCTGAGAATCAAAAACAATTATTTTTCAGTACTACAAAAATTACAATGAAATAATCAAAGGGAGAGAAAAACAAAGCACAGTGCGGGAATGGGAGTGCGTTCTCCCCTCCCCTCCCCCCCCCCTCTCTCTCTGTCTCTCTCTCTCTCTCTCTTTTTCTCTCCTTTTTTAAATTGTTTTTAATGTTTTTTAAATTTAAATTTTTTTAAATTTATTTTACGATTTTAGGGGGGGGCTACAGCCCCCTTAGACCCCCCCCCCTGGATCCGCCAATGGTGTTTATATTAGGCAACTCGCACAATATAAACACCATGGAAGAATAAACTTGACACCACTAGTGTTATTTTAACACCTCAGTTTTTGCAGGGCACATATCATTGTGTTGTTTTTCAGTAAAGTAATATATCTTGTGAAATGTTTTTGAACCAGGGTATTTCGGAAAATGAAAAAAAAAAACACCAACAAACAAAATAAATACAATCATGTTTGAATTCTTTATAAAATCGCATGCCATTGGTTTTCAATAAAGGAATAGATCTTGAAATATTTAACAAGAACGGGGGTATTTTGGAAGATTTGTTACCTTCATATCAACAAAGACAAACATACCATCATGTTAGAATTCTTTACTTGTCATTGTCTTGCTTTTAAATAAAGGAAATATCTTGAAATAATTATTTCGATCGAGGTTATTTTGAAAATAAAAAACACTCCAATGAACAATTAAGAAAGAAATATATACAATCCTGTTTGTATTCTTGATGAGCATCACCTGTCTTCCTTTTCATTAAATGGATGGTTATGCAAACAATTATTATAAACATGGGTTTTTCGGGAAAAACAAACAAAATACATACAATTATCTGTATATTTTTTTTAATTTTACAATTCCCTATCATTGTCAGAGCAGACATTCAACAGGGCATGGAATCGGTGTCCTAGTTTAAGATGAATACACTGACTGAAAATTACTGGCCCAGTTATGCAGCAGCAACTGTAACATGTTTGGATTTTTTTTTTCAAAACTAGCACTTCGATTCCATGCCCTGTTGATCGTGACGATAATATTGTCCCTTTAAAGCAAATATTTAAATATTTTTTCAACGAGATTTCGGACTCGGAAATAAGAATTCGTTGAAAAGAATGGTTCCGGATCGTTTTGTTTTTACTCAACTTTGTGACTCAAAGGTCAAATTAATAGTTAAAAAATACTTTGTGTCGCGTGAAAATAGTGAACGGAATTGTTTTTAATCTGCAAACATGAACATGGACAATCCACATTAAATTGAGAATTAAACATCATTCAATATTTAGTTTTTATTAATGATTTTTGAATAGTTTGATTTAGCATTGGTTGCTGTGGGAGTTTATTTAGTGGGATGCACCCGTATTGGTATCGAAGAAAAACAAGATGGTTGAACTGTAATATACTTGGGATTCAGTTTATCGATACCCGGCCCATACTCGGAAGTCAGTTTATCGATACTCGGAAGTCAGCTTATCTAAAGTCGGCCTTTACTCGGAATTCAGTTTTGTTCGATAGTCGGCCCGTGTTCGGTCGTCCAGTTATCGATACCCAGCTCGTATTGTAAACTCAGTTTATCAACTATGCCCACCCATGTATAGGCCTACTCGATTTCATTGCTGTACTTGATCTAGTTGTATCGAAGTCAACTTGTCGGAAGCTGTAACCCCCTTCTTTCTGCAAATCTCCTCATTATTCTTTGCTTCTATAAGATGGTCATCTTATACTGTCTATAATGAGAATTGACATTGATCGATTAAGAAACCCAATAAGCCGGTCAACAACCCACCGTGGTAAACCTGCACATCTAATGTGATTATGTTACTGCTTTCTGTTGCTGTTGTTCTCCCAAACTGGGCTATTAGTCCGGACCGCGCACCCCTAAATGCCGCCAGAGAATCAACTCGACTCGAGGCCGGTGAACCTGTCCGGCCAACATTTGTCCGCTTCGTAAGGCAAGATTGTTACCCTCCAATGTATCAATGTATATGTTGGTAGGACGCGTCATTTCTTTTTTGAGACAAATGTGTAAAAATAAATCCTTCTCTTTTGTTACAAAACGTTTTAAGAACTGGATTTGGTTATTTTAATTATCCACAATAGTCCTGAGGAAAAGCAGCCTAGAATCTCTTGTTCCATAGGTTTATGTTTGCTTGGATGGAGGTGAATGCTCGCAGACATTAACAAGTATATAGCCGGCTTTGTTTTCTTCCGACTTCATCACCAACAAAGGGGAAAAGCTAGGATGATGGTGTGGACCTATTACTGGATTCTGAGCAGATTTGGGGTGAAAGACGATACTGACTTGTTTGGCAAAGAAAGAGAGACGGGGCATGTCCGATTATTTATCGGGGACCTTTTGTCACCGGGGGATTATCCCAACTGGGACTCATCGATGAGATTAGGTCAATACACAGTCTGGGTGTAATAGATTAGACAAAGACAAATCGGACTTAGGCGGCTCTTTTCATGGTGTTTTGAAGGTAATGGGATGAGCACGGGGCCGGTTTAATGAAATCGTTATTAACAGTATCAGAGATTGCTTGTGTTTTCAATAGGGTGCGACGTGTGTTAAAAGTAGCCAACTCTACTTTGCCACTTTACACTGTATATTCGTACTCTCAACAAGCATACATGATCATAGTTTTACATGAACTCACTTGGTGTAGGCATGGAGGAAGGAAACTTCCTTCCTCCATGGTGTAGGCTATACAAGGTGATAATGGTTAGAAGGGTACATGTTTCATGTGAGTTCCCGGTTTGCCACAGATTTTTTGTTCTAATGTCCGTAGAGAGAATGGTGGCAAAATTGGAGCCTGCAGGGACATGGGTCCTTTTAATATACATGTTTTTCGTTTTATCCACTATGTGCTTAAATCGTTCTTTGTGTCTTTATATGTTTTCTGTTCCGTATTGTGATGTAATGTCTGGTTGGTTTTGTCTTTTGTGCTTAAAGGACCCCATTGGAAATAAGTCGCAAGACTTTTATGGGCTATCCTGATATTACCGCCTTCATGTGCAATTTAAATTTATTTATGTTTTTATTTGCTGATTTAATGTGTGTTTTTGTAATTTATTTTGAATGGTGATATCAAATAAAACATAAACATAAACATAATGGTAGTCAGTCATCCCTTGAAAGATTTCTGTCTACTCTCTTAATGTAAAAGAGTGAAAACCACTCTTTCAAAGAACTATATGGCGGACAAATCTTTTTGGAGTGGATAAAGAGTAAAATTGGTAGTGTATAGGCCTAAAGAGTGAATTGGTAGCCTTTTACTGTATTTTTCACTCGAATCAGAGTGGGTTTTACTTTTTAAAAAACTTGTCCGCCATATGGGGTGTCGTGGCCGAGCGGTCTAGCTTACCGGATTCAAGTTCTGGTGTTAGCAACATAATGTGGGTTCGAATCACGGCCGTGACACTTGTGTCCTTGAGCAAGACACTTAATCATAATTGCTTCTCTCCACCCAGGGGTTAAATGGGTACCTGTGAAGGCAGAGTTGGTTTGCTCTATATGCGCTAGAAATGGCAGCAATTGAGCTGTATACTCCCCAGGGAGCTGAGATGGTTTCAGGAATGATTTATGAGCCTTATGAGCAGGGATAATAATATAATGCGCCTTGAGCACCACTTAGTTGGTGGATACGTGCGCTATATAAATCCACACATTATTATTATTATTATTAAAAGAGTGGTTTTCCACTCTTTTACATTAAGAGAGTAAAATACAATCATTTTAGTACAATCAATCAGATTATTTCGCATGTGAATTGGAATGAAAACGAAAAGTCTGATGCATTTCACTATTTTCTCGTTCACAGGTTGGTTTGTATACATCTCCCTAGATTCTTATAAAGGTGCATTTGCAGAAATGTTACCAAAAGTGTATTTGGCTTTACTAGGGAAAACAAACATTTGTAATATTCCATTCTGCTGTGTACATCTGAAACACTTTTTAGATTTTATGTTAATAAGGAGGAATGGGAGGAGTGCGGCGCCCCCTAAATTTAATTTTTGTTTAATTGTACAAACAGACGCAGAAAAAATGACAAAGGGCAAATATATCCTCCAATAGGCATACTTTATCGTTTACACTGTTAAAACAATCTCTTTCATAGACACTTTAACAGTATGTCATTAACGAGAAAATGCATTTAGAAATGCTGAACACGAACCTTTTAGTACAGTTCGTAATCAAATTTTAGATGAGAGTGATATGTTAATAACATTTGGTGTTTCCTAAAAAAAATGATAGAACCTCAGATAGTAAGATTTCAAATGTTTGATACCATCAACAAGTATTATAGGTTTTACGTAAAATTGCGAATAGCTATGCTTTTTTGAGAATGCAAAAGGTAATTACAGCCAGGTTGGGGGAAAATGTAAGATTTCAGGGGCTTTGACTAGCGCCCTCTTTGACATAAACAGCTTTGTCAAAGTGCCGAATGCTCATTTGGTACCATATCCCTTCCCCCTTCATTCAAGGTCCGCCCATACTGGTCAGAAGAGGGCATGAATAAATTCATTCACGGTAGACCGTGAGTCTTTAAGGCTTTCAAGTAAATTTAGTGTCACGGTGAGATGTTACGCTACGCCATGAAAGCGATTTTCGTCTCCTTGCAACATGATGTATTCCTTCCAATGACAGGAATTTGCGTAATCACTCCTCCCCAATACACCACTGAGGCCTTTCCCGAAACAAATACTTTACGTCTAGTATTATCCACGTTTTATGATCAGGTCACAAATGTCCCTAACGTTCCGCGGTCCGTATTATAGAGCTGCGCACCTCCCTTTCCCAACTTCCCCCTCGGGGGAGTTTTTCATGGAAGTTGTGTCGACCATTTAATGTTGTGGGCCTGATAAAAGCTCTTCATAAAATTACCTTTACTAAATACACATTAACACTGCACACGCATCGATGATTATAGCACATAGTACAGCCGTTGGATACACTGAAATAAATACCACAAGTGAGGGCGTCTTTCATTTTAGTGGTCGTCTGGAAAGCGCGCTGGGTCTGGTTATCGCCTGAACTGTAATATTGATATGTACTATATATTGCATGCATTATGTGCATGGTACATTATTATGTGCATGGTACATTAGAGCGTACATGTACATAGTAATGTATTCTGTATGTTTATCATTGGACTGTAAAATTAATGTTGTTGTGTTTCAACAAATATAATTTCCCTGTTTTCTAGCTAGTTTGTTAAAATCAAACATTCGGTATGTTTCTCCGGCCGGCCATTCGTAGAAATAGTTCGTATAATAACACAATTAAGTATAAATATGCTGAATTTCATTATAGATTGCCTACGGCCATACTACGTTGAATACACCGGTTCTCGTCTGATCACCGAAGTTAAGCAACGTCAGGCTCGGTTAGTACTTGGATGGGAGACCGCCTGGGAATACCGGGTGTTGTAGGCTTTTTTTTTTTCACCTTTTCAAAAAATACTAAAGTGTCATGATTTTGACCAGTATTTAATTTTTCGTGCTGCGTCATGAACGTACATATTTCGTTTTGCCCTATCCCCCACCCCCCAAAAACAAAAAAATTGTATGAAGCATGTTATAATTATGAGCGTATTACACATTATTTGTTTACCATCATAGATTGTTTTAAAACTTTCCCAAGTTTCCAAACATATCCCCAACATTTTGCTCGATGTAAAGTATCAGTCATATGCCTATTGAGAACATTATTCCATCATTCCAGTTGTTGGTATCTTAGAAGGAAAATGTATTGCTATGTCGATTCTCTATGGTCGAATTTACATAAAGTTGTCTTCAACAGATTTCTTTGTAAACATACAATAATAATAATAAAATTATGTAAGGTTTTTCGTCGTTTTCTCAGCAACGTGATGAGCACCAACAGTGATGACACTTTCACAGGTTAAAGTTCATGGTATATTTCTTGAAAACTACCAGAGGGAGTGAAATACCAATGTTGTACCACATTGGTGGATCGGGGCGAGTGAAGGGGCCATGCATTTAAATTTACCATTTTGTTTTGGCAGTGTCCCCTTTTCCCCAGGTGTCCTCCTTTTGTCCCCACGTGTCCCCCTTTTGTCCCTATGTGTCCCCTTTTTGTCCCCACGTTTCCTCCTTTCCCCATGTGACCCCTTTTTGTCCCCATGACGGTGTCCCCCTTTTCCCCCACGTGTCCCCCTTTTTTCTCCACTTGTCCCCTTTCTTCCCCACGTGTCCCCTTTTTTCCTACGTGTTCCCCTTTTCCCCCATTTGTCCCCCTTTTTCCCCACGTGTCCCCCTTTTTCCCCACTTGTCCCCCTTTCTTCCCCACGTGTCTCCCTTTTTCTCCACTTGTCCCCTTTTACCCCACTTGTCCCCCTTTTTCCCCACTTGTCCCCCTTTTTTCCCACTTGTCCCCCCTTTTTCCCACTTGTCCCCTTTTTCTCCACTTGTCCCCTTTTTCCCACTTGTCCCCCTTTTTTCCCACTTGTCCCCTTTTTCTCCACTTGTCCCCTTTTTTCCCACTTGTCCCCCTTTTTCCCCACTTGTCCCCTTTTTTCCCCACTTGTCCCCCTTTTTTCCCACTTGTCCCCCTTTTTCCCCCACGTGTCCCCCTTTTTTCCCACGTGTCCCCTTTTTCTTCGCGTGTCCCCCTTTTGTTCCATGTGTCCCCCTTTTTCGAGACCCTGGATTCGCACCTGTTCCTCATAAACTACATAGGCCTAGACCCTTAATATTGATATGACTAACAACAAACAAACCACATTATGATATACATCGATGACAAATATGCGGAGACACTTTAGAAAACGGATTAAAATCTTACACAAATAAAAATGTACAAATGAACATACCACTTGGGAAATGAGGCAAAATAAGTATTTCGTAAACAAGGTCAAAGGCCAACAATTGCTGAACATTCTTAGCATACCGACACCATTTATATTGAAATGATTTGTTGATCTATTTAAGCCAGTTTGCACTTTTCATAAAATGTCTGTGAATGCATCCATATTTGATTAAGAATCAAGAGATGTATAAAAAAAAACCAGCACGTGAAAGTTTTACTGTGTCGTTCACAAGAAATTAGTGAAAATGCATTTTAGATTGTTCGTATTTATTCCATAGTAGAATTTATGCCTTCGGATGACAGACTCTAATTTTGGAAACCATTTCACTAATTTCACTGAAACGATAGCACCTGAAACGGAAATAATAATTTCAAGGAATGTTCGATCCATCTTTAACTATACACCAAGTTATCTGCATGTAAAACTTATGATTATTATTTTATGTCTGTCGAGATTACCAGATTAGTGTATAGTGGTTTTTAAGGGTGCAACATCGGGTATGCATTGATTACAAGCCTCAAAATCTTAAGCACCTATTGAGATGAATTGTTCCACAGGTAAGTTGTATGATATATTTCTTGAAAACGAGGGTTGAAATGAACGTATGTTACCAAATGCTAATGTTGTACACTCTCTTTAATTTTTAATTTTGTTTATATTTAAAACCCCAGGGAGCAATTTATTTTATGGACTTACATAAAACATATACATAATTATATTTTAAAAAAACAGAAGTCAAAACTGTATCAAATTACATTTCTGCAAATCTCCAGTTTGTGATAAACTTCTACGTTGTATTGGAATTAATTGCGATTCTTCTTTTTTCCAAATTATGTAATTGCATTTGACCAGATCCTTAAAGCATATAAAATGAGTGATTTGGTTCTTAGATCTGCCATTAAAACCAATCTTCTAAATTCAAATTATGCACAAATTGAATAATAAGTATGGCTGTTCAACGTTATGGCCAATTTTGTTGGTCTTTCCTTTGAAGATGATTATGTCAATTCCGTGCTGCTGAAATAATTTACCTATTTCTGCAAACAACATTTCAAAGAAATGTGTTGTTGAAATTCGTGAACTGAATTCATTGACAAATCTTGGCCTATCAGTGAGGTGGCCCTTTCTTTCAATATGCATGTAAATTTACTATACGTTTTCAGTTATTTGTGTTCCTTTTTTTGCTGTGTACCCACACAGCCACTCAGGCCACGCCCCCTAATTGAATGCGTAACAACGCAACACCCAATTGATCCCGATAAAGCCAGTAACAACCACGCAATGTTCTTGTAGTTGATGGTCTAAAATGCTGCCAAAATCACGTAAAGAGATCCACTTTTTTGATAAGACAAATGGATTTTCCTGATGTTCTTGACAGAGGATAGCTACGCCGTGCCGTATCACTGGGGAATCTTTCCTCCAAATGCTGTAAATGACAATAAATTTAACTCTTCCAAGTTTAAATAGTGGCATTCTGGTATGCGCAAACATGCATATACGTCGATTCGACGTACAACCATAAAGGTTTACGGTTAGGGCTTTCGCTAGGATTATTTTTTATTTTTGATAAGGATGGTGACAGAGAGGTGTAAATAAAAGCGCGTATACTATTATGAAGCCATTTCAGCGTGGTTGTCCAAGCCACAACTTTTTTCAGCAATGGAAGTTTTCATTCACGGCGATTTCTTGCTATACGAAGGGGGGTTGTGTCCTATGTTCTAAACCCCCCCCCCCCCACACACACACACACACACACATTTACTGCAAGTGTTTCTGTAAAAAGTGTCAATGTTTTATTCTCATTTTTCTCATCATGACCTGGACTCTGCACCGAGCTGAAAATGTCATAGTTACAGACCATGTCACTTGTTTACGTTTTGCCGAACGGCCATCTGTTGTGATAAAACTTTCACATGTTAGTTTGACATATTTCTTGAAAACTTAAGGGTTTAAATAAACGTATATTTTACCAAATACCAATGTTATATATTCCCTCGTATATCTTTATTCAAAGAGCGTTAGCATACTCGTAAAAACAGTTTTATACTAACATCAATGTTGTACTTTCCCTTTAATATTTTAGAATAAATAGTGTTTTAATTGAGAGTTTCATCACTGTGTGAAATAAAATAATAAATCATTTTAATGAAAGCACATGCCGAGAGTCCAAATGCTTCAACATTGCATGTATCAGAAGGGTGGGACTTCTGTACCAGTAAGCATTGGGAACATCTCTTCTAATATCGTCAGTAAACTGTGTACAAAAACTTGTTTACACGCTTCAGCTTCGAGGAAATTTTTATTCAGCTGAAAGGGCATACATAATAAAAGTTGAAATCTATAACAAGTCAAGCAGGCGTGAAATTTGATTCCAAACACCGTTTTATGATTGGGGTGGCCAGTATAAAAAAAAATGCGAAGAAAAAAACAACTTACGAAAATAACATAGGCATTCAGAGCTGTCGCCGAGCCGGATGGAGTTATAGACGGGGTGCCAAATAGCCCTAGGGTTCTTACCCGGGGGCGTCTGTGGCATTGTTATGCCATTTCCTATAACGATTAACTCGCATAATTGAACACAAGCGGAGTTACCACCAAAAGGCGTGATTTGTTGTAATTTTGGTACGTGAATGGCTTCTTTTCTTTGCGGTTTTGTTCTCGGGAAATTCTTCAACCACGAGTTGGAACTCTAGTCAACGGGCTAATCTCTTGTACAAATAACAGCCAGCCGTCTGTGCATGCGTGGGGCAATAATCGGGCATTTATTTTCTTAATAACAAAATTGTACAATATTGTTCAATTTTCATATTGACGATTTTTTACGATGATTGGATGATTCTTTCCGATGTACTTGTTTACTGCTAACAAAACAAATGTGGTGCGATCAAAATTATCACAAAATTCAATGTTCAATATCAGAATTTATTTCTAAAAGCCACAATAGTGAAGGTACCCGCTCAACAAGTGTTTATAGTTTATAAAATAACTGACAGTGGGTTAACACAATTGGTAATTGCCCAATTTAACATTTGGATGTTCTAGCCTGGCCTCCTTACATGCAGCACACACTCTTACTAGTAACCGTATATCAGACTATAACCCAGAACACATCGGCTATATACAAGTATTTAAATATAAGATTGTTTGGATATTGATATCACGTCACCCCGTTCCAATGCGAAAAAGAAGTGGGTACGAGGTACGAGGAATACTGGGGACTTGGTTGGTACAGCTGCTCATAACAGGGGGGGAGGCAACCGGTAATGGCAAAGCTTTAATTCTGAAATAAATTTAATGTCGAACTAAATGCTTGTGTATTTTCTTGTTTATCTTGACGCTGGATGAAAAGGTGTGCGGCGCCAAACGTTGTACTGAATGGATAAAATAAATTAACTTTCCCTGCAAAAGGTTTCCTCTTGAGAGAAATTCCTCCAGGCATTCAGGTAATTTGGGCCCATTTTCCGCATTTTAATCTTGAAAAGAAAATGTTTTCACGGCAAATAATCGTACGAGTTGACCGCAAAGAAAACACTTTTGATAAACTGGCAAATTTGCTGCAAGAAGTTCAGTTGAACTTTTGCCAAGTTAAACCTAAACCATTGATTGTTGATGTCGCCGCTGATGTCGCCACATCGGGTGCATTTTCCCTCTTCTGTGCTACGTAAACAATATTATGTTTACTTCAAATTGCCAAGGAATCAAGGTTTCCTCCTTAATTAAATGACAGTATCGTCACGATCAGAGCAGGGCATGGAATCGGTGTCCTGGTTTAATATGTACATTGTGACTTAAAATTACTGGCTCATTTATGCAGCAGCAACGGTAATATGACTTTATCACGTGAGATATTATTTTCAGTCACTGAGTTAATCTAAAACTAGCACTCCGATTCCATGCCCTGTTGATACACTCTTAAAACTAAAGTGTTGAATCAACATTTTAAAGAGTTCGTTTAGTAACTACTCTTTATAAAGTTGGATTTAACTTTTAAAAGTGTTGAATTAACATTGATAAAGTTAGACTTAACTTGACTCCGTGTTAATTGAACACTTTCTTTTAGTTGAATTTAACTTTATAAAGAGTAGTCACTGACCGAACTCTTAAAAAGTTGATTCAACACTTTAGTTTTAAGAGTGTGTAGTGACGATACTGTCCCTTTAATAATGACTTTTCAAGTTAATTAAAATAAGTAAATCAAATAATGTTGATATTGGAAATAAATCTTTGGTTATAAAGTAAAATCGATGAGATGCTAGCCCATATGTCGAGTATTTTTTCACTTAACTTTGAAACTTAACATAAGTATAATTTTTCGTTTGATTGTTATAAGTGACCCGTGACTCGGACTAGATCCTTGTGACTCATGACTTGGACTCGAACTCGATCCACATGACTCCGGACTCGGACTCAACACTGGGGACTCGGACTCGAAGTCTGACATGACTTGTATGTAATAAAAAAAATTATCGCGAGAAAATAGTAAAAATCCATTCAAATTTGTTTGTATTCTTTACAACGTAGAATTTCTGTCTCTGTCTGGATGACAGACATGCATTTTGGAAATTAAAATAATAATAATATATCACATTGATATATCGCTTCACTTACAATAAGAGATATTTGAATGAGTCAGTGGATGTAGATTTAATGATATGGAAGGTGATTGTTACAGAGTGTCGGTGCGGCCACTGCATTTTTATTTCACTAATTTTACTAAAAACGATACGGTACCACCTGAGACAGAAATAGTTATTTCAAGGTGTGTTTTTTATACTATCATCAATTTTAAATGGATCGAGTTTCATGTAAAACTGTGATCATTTCTGTTTTTTCCCGAGATTACCAATAGTGTATAATATGGGCATTAAAAAGCATTGAACGGCTTAAAGAATTAATTTATGACAGTGTCCGCCGGAAATTCATTTCGTAAATTGATTAGTTTAAAAGCATGCCTCTGTTGACTTTTGTTTTGGGTGAAATGTGTAATTTTTATAGCGTATTTTTGCCTTTCTACAAGTACAAGGAAAATAGAACGGACAAACACGGGTGATCACATTTTAAACACAAGTACTGTAAGAACCACGTAAAAGCTTTTCGGATAACACTATAAATGCCTTTCTGATAACAGTTTATGAACACGCTTTTTGTATGTTATAATATTCTAAAGCTAAAACGCATTGTCATGGTTTGTTGTGTTTTTGTTTGTTTATAGTAAAACACTTTTGTATATTTTAGACACCATGCAGGGGGTAACACTTTATCAACACCAAAGTCCATTTATTCCAATAAATGTGTTAATATAAGTGAACACAGAGACGCGTGTATTTATTACATTGTTTTTAACAGTGCATCTTTAAAAAAATAAAAGACCGTGCATTGTTGCAATATTCACGTCATTTTACAAATCCCAAACGTAATAAAATTTAACTTTATGTTCAAACACCACTAGGCAGCGAAGATCAGGTGATGCTCGGCTTGCTCTGCTGTCTTTCCCCAGACAAAAACAAAATATCTTATCATGCTTATCGGGCCATTAATCGACAATCTTTCGCAATTCCCATGAAACGTGCCTAATGCGACATCCGCGGCGCTCGCATCCCGGCTTTTCCTGCGCCCGTTCTTGAACAACCACGACAGCCCCGGGCACATCTGACGATTATGAACGTTCCGTCGTCAAAGACAAAGTTTTTTTCTTTCCTCCTCGCTATTTTTAAAAGAACACTGAGGTCCATAATTGACTAAATGTGATAATTTTCCTTCCCGAGACGCAGGTTCTGATGTTAAGTGATCGACGGCCGTTTGAGGTTGTTTGGTGTCTGACTCTGAGGTTGTTTGGTAGCGAGCGGGGGTGTAACACCCCTCCCCCCATATTTTTTCTCAGTCGACAAATGAATCATCAAAGGTACTAGAACAAGGGTTGGTCCAGAATAAATTTTCAGTCGGCAAACCTAGAGCTATGTTGTTGTTGTTGTTGTTGTTGTTGGTTTTGTTGGCACTTTGGCAAACTATGTGCCTTGTAGCTTTGCATGGTGAGGATGATAAGTAAGACTAATTGCGGTGACACCATGTGGAATCTCAATTGAGTAGTAATTACTACTCAATTGAGATTCCACATGGTGTCACCGCAATTAGTCTTACCTAAACTATGTGCCCTTTGTGCCATAAAACCTAGAGCTATGGGTTTGCCGACTTCAAAATAATGTATGGTTTCTAAGCGCTGAAGATTTGTTATCAGTTGTTTTTACTTTGTAATACATTGTATTGTACTCACGGAACGAACTGCCGTTTCGGGTGGCAAACCCGTTTGAGCATCAGTAAAGATCGTCCATTTTTGGGGGAATACAAAGTAATTTTTTTTGTCTGTTCATGTTAGTTTTGTGTCGGTACATTTACCCCAAAAAGTATTGCCCTCCCCCCACTCTGAAAATCCCAGCTAGGCTACTGATGTCAGTCGGCAAATTGGCTTCCACGCCCCCCCCCCAAAAAAACAACAACAAACAAACAAACAAACAAACAAGAAAAAAGAAAATGCCTTCGCTATGCCCTTGGTGGTCACGACGATTTTTCCAGACGACTGTCCCCGTTTGTGATAGCTGTTCGTCTGGAGATAGCGCCCTCTTGCGGCGATGGACCCCTTTACGTTATTGTAATACCCACAAACATGATGATCACAGCTTTACATAAAACTTAACCGGTGTAAAGTTGATGATGGTATCAAACATCCCTCGAAATCTTTCTGTCGCGAGATAACAAGGTCAATGTTAAATTATAGTGGAAAATAGTAGTTATTGGCCTTACGTTTCGAGCCTAGCAGGTTCTTAAAGGTAAAACGATAGTGGTAGTTTAATTATAATTATTATAGGCCTACTTTTCCCCTGTAAGTTCCAGTATTCCTCTAAATTATGGTATCAAAACATGTTACTTTTCTTTGTCCTGAGATAAAACAATTAAGCCACGACTTAACACTAACTTTTACTGCAAAAAGAACATATCGGTGGGATGGGGGACGCGGGGGATGGTCCCCGGCGCCGCTTTGCAAACCCAGTGCTTATCCTGCCCTTCCTCACATTCCAGTAGCCCAGAACTGTAGCTTCGTCGCAGTGAGCGAGTACATACAACGATCAACCCAAACCATACAGAAAGGGATACTCAGATGTCACGCATGCTGTTAGGGCAGTGACAACAGTGGGGATGTAGGGTGTGAAGCCCCAGGAAGTCTGTGTTTTATAAGGGATTTCATGTGCAAACGTTGCTAAGTAAAATTGTATAAATAAATAAATCCTAACTTCTTGCTATATTGGGCGCACACGGTAATCGAACCCAGACCGCTGGTGGTCTGAGGGGACAGACCAGTGCACATTATCGAATCTGAATCGATCGAGCTACGATCCGAGTAGCCTACTCTCTTAATGTAAAAGAGTGACTAAAACCGCTCTTTTAAACTTAAAGAGCTATATGGTGGACAAGTCTTTTTTTGGAGTGAAACCCACTCTGATTCGAGTGAAAAATACAGTAAAAGGCTACCAATTCACTCTTTATACACTACCAATTTTACTCTTTATCCACTCCAAAAAGACTTGTCCGCCATATATAATATCTCTTTGAAATAGTGATTTTCACTCTTTTACATTAAGAGAGTAGAGTGTTTGTTTTTGAATGCAATTTAAATGTGTTACAGTATTAAAGGATATTCTTGTCTCGAGTATAGGATTTGAAACTTGGACCGCTCACTTCAAAGTCGGTCGCTCTGCTGAGCCATCACTCAGTGACTTGGACGATTAGTGCAAGATGCAAGACAGAATAATGGTTTAACATTTTTATTAACAACTCCCTGTCATGCCAGTAGGGGGCGCTATGCATATTTTGTGGAAGGCGACTTTACACGTACACGCAACTTAATGAATAACAGTTTATCGGGCAGTCTTTACCGCAGGTTAACGACCAGTTTTGGGCGTGGTCACGGGCGATAAGGACTGATGAGCCGAAGGCTGCTAAGATTTTGATAAGCCAGTCTATATCACCTGTTAATACACCCCCACGTGATTACGTTTTGTCCAATCAGATTGTCTTAACTGTCTTAGACATTGAATTTAATCAGGATGGTTGACTCCTGACGTGAATTTTTAGATAATAAATAGTTAATTTGATAATGTGGGAATTACCAATGATGTGCATTTTTCCCAACCTTTCCAGTTACTCGATATCATAGTGGTACGCGCTCGCATAATTATTATTATTATTGATGTGGATTAACTCAAGTTGACGTGGATCAACTCAAGTTTATTATTATTACTATTTTTATTATTTATTATTTATTTATTTTTATTGAGTAACAAATGTATTTTAACCAAAAAGTTTGTTTTGTTTTTTTGACGGGGCAAAATTGTTCATTTCGAACACTCGTACCGTTGCCCGGCACTGTCAGCATAAACCTGGCGCTCGAACTTACACACGCGTATAGCAGTCTGGGGGGTCTGTTTGTAGTCCGCACATATCCGGATCTCGATCACCAGACAGACAGTGTTTTGTTTCACTCCTGATTGTGGACTATCTGGTGATCGAGATCCGGATATATGTGCGAAACAAACGTATAACAGACCCACAGTTAGACAGTTTTAACTGATCCAGATTGATGATCCTATCAGTTGCTGATCCTGCTCGCGCAGTGGATACGTGCTAGATCCAAAACGAACCTAACAAGAACTAGCGCAAACGAAAATAACAAGATGGAAATCATTACAGAATTCGTTAAATCATCATGAATAATATTTAAAAATTTTTGAAACAATTTATTTGAAAAATGAGGCCAAAATAAATGATCATTAATTTTCTATCAAATTGGTATCTAAAATAGTTTGTCAAAACAAAAATCTAAATGTAGGGATGGAGTTCTGCCACGGATTCTGTACACAGCCGTATACAACAGACATTAGCTAGCGGCTGAGCTACGACATGATGGATTTGACCCCAAAATGTTTCCGTTTATTTTCGCAATGCACAATATCACACAATCCTGATCCGCGATAAGGAGTGAAACAAACACCCCCTTAGCCCTAGCGAATCCCGGCCGTGACACTTGTGTCCTTGAGCAAGACACTTAACCATAATTGCTTCTCTCCACCCAGGGGTTAAATGGGTACCTGTGAGGGCAGAGTTGGTTGATTAGCCCTATATGCGCTGATGGCAGCAATTGAGCTGTATACTCCCCAGGGAGCTGAGATGGTTTCAGGAATGATTTATGAGCCTTATGAGCAGGGGTAATAATATAATGCGCCTTGAGTGCCACTCAGTTGGTGGATACGTGCGCTATATAAGTCCACACATTATTATTATTAGCGCATTAGCCTGCGCTGCATGGAGGGCGCATTAGGAATATTCCCATGGTGCATCGGAGTAATCCAAAATGGCGCCGAGTACAACACGAGTTTGGAGGCGAGTTAGAAACTTTTTTCCGGTTTTATTGGTGATATTTATATTTTTATAATAATGAGTTTAATAATGAGTTTAATGAGTTTAAATTTGATTATGATGTATAAAAATCGTCGGGGTGAATATGGTGTAATTTGCAACAAGTTGTGAAAGCGATAGCTCTGTTCAGAGTGAATGCTAACGTTAAGTTTTGCCTTAACCAGTTCCGATATACATTGTGCGAATATGCATTGTGAATATGCGAATGTGCATTGTGTAAATATTCTGCTACCGATGGATCCCTGTCTAGGAAGGGCATGGAAATACACGAGCCACACAAGAAAACATTTATGCAATAGTAGCCTATTTGAGGTTGTGCAAATAGCAAATAGGCCCTGAATAATATTAATAAATAAGATAACATTCATTGATGTTTGTCGGAGTCCTTATTTGGATGGACCGTGGACCAAGTAAAGGACATGAAGATGGACTATTTTTTTAGGCCCTCTCAGTTTAGGGGTAGAATGTTGAACCCAACCGCCACTATTTTCTCGTTCATTATAACCAATAATGTAATCTTACCTGCTCAGTAAGGTGGAGAACATATAGATGATGATGGACATATACATGTACTTCATATTATTCCATACTTATTTAATGAAAACATCAGGCATTTTTGGTATACAATGACTTCCTCAGTCATGTCAGTCTGATCTTGTCAACTCCCCCCGTAAGGTTTATCGCAAATAGCACTGAAGTAGGGTTTTCAGTTTGTACGTGCTTGACCGAAGCCCTCCACACGCACAGCGCATCGCCCGCAACAAAAAACATCAAACTTTTAAATAAAAAAATTCTACTACTTTTACCTGTCGAAATCTTATAGCTCATTGGAAAGCTTATAGTCTCAGCTATCCAACAATGTACATAAAATAGCAATCGGAAGTACGTGCGAAAGCCTAGGTATTTATGAATGAACCACTCTCGTCTCGCCCAGCTTTTGGCAGTTCGAGATCGGGCGCATTCGGCCCGTAAAATTTGCCGCGCTCTGCTGAGGGCATCCACTTCGGAGCTGTCTCCGTGCCCAAGTACATTGTGATTGACATGAAAATGGGTTTCCCTATTGAGTCAAAGGGCTCCTTTACATACCCATGCTTGCTCGATCTCCACAGCTACTCTACAACTTATTAGACATTCCCCTTCTCTCGGTTTATTCAAGCGTAATATAAAACGGTATCTTTTAAATTGTTCCCTGTAATTTATTGATGTTATATTGCTTAAACTAATATTATTTTTCATTATTTTGTCTCATGTATGGTATATAATGTACTTATACATTCCATCCCTAAACTTGGATAGGCTATCGTCACAACCCTTTATGTGACATCTGTTTATATGCTTTCGCTAGGGTTAATCTATGTTTTGTCTGTCTGTCCCTTTTTGTCCTATGTCTGTTTGTTTGTCTGTCTGTCTGTCTTGTCTAAGGCATCCCCAACACAAGCAATGCTTCTCGGGATATGCCTCCATTTCACTATTTGTTGCTATGCTACTTTATGTAATTCTCCTACTCACTTTATTTATTTTGTAGTTTGTATTATTGTTTTACACTGCAATCTGTAAAGTGAATATCTGTAAAGTGAAATGGAAATAAATGTGATTGTGATGATGAACCGAAGTTACTAAAGAGATAAAAAAGTAAACACTGTTTTTCGAGGTGAAATTTTCAAGTTGAAAGGTAAGAGCGGTGTCTGAATGAATTGTACACCTCTTTTCTATCATATGTGAAAGTTTTGAGCCGTCATTGTGTTTAGTTTTGAGCAGAGAGTGTATTTTTTACACCCTTCCAAAGCTCTTATGAGGTGTGTGTAGGCTGATTCAACAGTTTTGTTGCCATTAGGGATGTACACAGTGTATGGACAGTCGGGCTTCATCGAATGCTGTATACTTGATTAAATAAAACAGGATTCCACAAAAACTACTCGTCCGATTTTCTTGATTTAAAAACCATTGTATTTCTTTCATCAAGACCTTTAATTTGATATAAATATTGAGCATATATTGGTTTAGGAATAATTTTTCACCTGAAAACCCTAACTGAAGCAACTGCCGCAAAGCATCTAGGGATACAATTTGGGGCATCTGTTTGGCGCAGCTTTTGTGACGTCAATAATATTTTGTTTGTCCACGCGGCACGCAGTGGCACTGTTGCGCCTACAGACATCCCACAATTCCTTGCAGCTGCTATTTGCGATGAGCCTTATTAGTGACCAACACAGTCATTGTATATGTACATGCGCAGTGGCAACTATAATAGACCTTATGCATATGACGTCGCAAACTGAAGGTCGTTCCCTATCAGAGGCAAACAAAGGTCACGCATTGGTTCATGTATGCGCGCTGTGCTTATACGCACACACAGTGCACATACATGAACCAATGAGTGACCTTCTCTAGCCTCTGAATGAGGGTGATATTCAGTTTGTGACATCATATGCATAAGGTCTATAGGATTCTTCAATTTTCTGAAGGGGAGGATTTTTTTAGAAGGGAAATAAAGTCCGAAACCATCATAAAAGTGGATTTTAAAGATAGTTTTCGCTTTCTGTTCCCCCCAAAAAATCAATAGAATCATTTTTAACTGGTTAATGGTTGCAAAAAATTTCAAATAATCCTTAAAAAGTGGCAGTTGGATACCACATTCTTTCCAGTTTAATTTTGTATCCCACATACACACCTTGATCACATGGCAAAATTGGAAAAAAACAAACAAAAACACACAATGACTGTCAGCAGCTGTGATCTGACGATTGAACAACATGTAACATTAACTGTTATACTATCCCAGACTGTCAAAAGCGCTCGTGAAGTTTGACTGTTGCGCAAATTACACAATTTTCACCTCATCTGCAAATACTCGTAAAAAAATCTCTTATCAGAAATTTATGTGCATTGTGCAATCTTCTGCGCTTTCTCGGGCTGGACATTCTCAAGATATGTGCATTCTACCAGTCATGTAGAATAAACATACGTCAAAGTGGCTTTGGAAAAACTAATATTATTCTTATTTTATCTTTTTCTTAAAGATGCAATCATGAGGTTTTGCAGATTGTCAGTGGTAGGTCAGCCGTGAAAGCACCGGTAAGTCTCTTGATCTTTGCAGTACAGGCCACTTTGTGTCAAAAATATTGAAATGATTTTGAATGTAAGTACAATGTAAATCTGTGTCATTTATGTGTTTATAGATTACCAATAGTGTATCAAGTATTTCACAATGCATCAAACAGATAAGTGTGCAGACTGCTTAATGCAACAAGATCCACCAGCTAGAACAATGGTTCTTTTGTTCCGAGGGCTACAAGATGCACTAACTTTTTACATTTGTTACATCTTGTTGCATTGAGCCTAGTTAGGGTTAAACTGATTTATGATCAAAATTAGTACTGTCATGAACATCGATCGCTTAGGGGTGACTTGGGGGGGGGGGACATGCAGGCAGTGTCTGATCCAGGATTTGGCCAGTATGGGGGCACAACTAGGGTCGCAAAGCCTCCCCCTGTTTTTATTAGTAAAATGGTTGGTGAATTAGTCTATAAAAGTGAAGTGCATGATGGACATTGTTACAATTGTCATGGAAAGGCGTGACCCTATTAGTTAATCCATGCAGCTTGATTGACAGGCTGGACAGTTGTATTGCAACCATTCCGCCTTCCCCGTTTCTCTTTGAAATAAGTACCACTGGTGATTCTTTGTCAAAATGTTATTGTTGAACACTCTGTATGTAGGGTCTGATAGCTGAGGAGTTGGCCAATCACAAGCCACTGCTGCTTGATGGCTTGCTGTTCTACAAGCCACACAGGTGAGGAATCGCATCCAAATATCACATATCCACAAGTATACCAGGCCTGGATTTTCATGAAGGCCACAGAAGCCATGACCTCCATTGCCCTCCATTGCCCTCCTTCTTAATAATAATAATAATGTGGACTTATATAGTGCACGTATTCACCAAACTGGTGCACAAGGCGCATTATATTATCTTAGTCTTGGTGCACCTTAAAAATGTTCCATAGACATTCTGATATTCTGAGGGAAGTGTCTTTTACTCAGTAAAAGTGGCCTTACCCCTACAAGAATGAAATATTCCAGGCCTGCTATACATTGAGAAACATTCTTGTAGGCCCCTTTTCCTGAGTATAGGACACTTCCATTAGAATATCAAAATGTCTATAGCCCTTATAACACTCCATCTGTTATTCCCGGGGAATAAAACCCCAGGGAAACCCCAGGGCAAAAAACCACCCATGTACTTCCTGGGTCCATACTACATTGTAGCTGCAATTTTCTGGGGAAAGTCTGAAAACCCTGGGGTTTTACCTCGTAACCCTACACTAGAGCAGGGACGACTATTCCCCGGGTAAAGCACATTTCCTGGGGTAAAGTGATCCAAGTGTGAAAACACTGATCGTAATTCCCCAAGACTAGGACAACGGAGGCCATGGACTCGGTGACATTCCAGACCTGTACAAAACAAATTGTGAGCGGGTGGTTTGTTTTAGGTTGCTTTTAAATATTACTTTTGGAAAAGTAATGGAGCTTTTCAGGAAAAGAAAAACTAAAAATTACTACAATTTTCTTAAAACTGCTGTTTCCAATTTGATTTGTGTAATAAAAGCAAATTACGAGCAAGTTTCAGTGTGAAATCAGACTTAGTGTTTGAAGCCAAGTATACACTTTTGGTACAATGTGAGTATATGTGTCTTTAATTCATAACTTGATACAAAAAAAAAAAATAGTGACTTTCTGTAAGCAGAAACACAACATCCATTTGAAGATGTTTGAAAAACATTTGTGTGGTGAAAAAACATTATTTTATATCATGTGAAGGCTGCATTCTGTAGGAGAATGTAACAGTTGATTTCGGAAAGCCAAAATTAAAATGTTTCTCTTTCTAAATCTTGCAGTAAGGAAGCAGCTACCCAGTTGACAGCAGACAAGAATGTGGGACGTCTGGAGCGCCAATTTCTCTTACAACTCAGCCAGTTTTTGGTAAGTCCCTCACTGCCTGGTGAGAGATCAATTTGTGCTGAATGGTTCCCAAAGGACACTGTGTTGATCACTATGAGGTTAGTCACCACATCAAAGGCACCAGTCTATTTATTGAATATGAACCTCATTCTGATTCTCATAGACTAATGTGTAAGAAATCTAATAGGGCTACTGTGTGATAAGAGATTACTTGTACTGAATGGTATTGTCTACTTCTTTACAGGATCTGGACGCTGTACAGTGTAAGGAGCTATTTGAAGCCTACATCCTCAGTGCCTTCAGGGGCACTGGAGCACAGCTACAGGTAAGAGGGTCATAGGTAAAAGGTCATATTGTACAGGTCTGGAATTTCATTCTAATTGGGGCAAGGCCACTATTCCTGAGTGAAGAGTGAAGGGAAACAAGTCAAAGCCCACTGTCTGATTGTAGATGTTTGTGTTGCCGGATATGCATGGGCTTCAATTAACCCTCCTATAAACCCTCCTACTTTTCAAAACCTGTCAGCCGGAGGGTTTTGAAAGGTTATGTAGTTGCTTCACTATGCACTACACTGGCAGGTTTTGAAAGGTGGTGTAGATATACTACCATATGTACTATACATAGTTTGTGTACATAACTGTTTACTGTTAGTCACTGCACATTTCAAATCCCTTTGGCAAGTAACAGACTGATAGATGTGTGTATCTTAGGGATTACTGTTTATGTACAGAGTAGCTCAGGCACTTTCTGAAAGATTTTGACAGTTGGATGAATTTTATTGAGGATTACTTAGCTTTACTTTAAGACTTAGTGCCAATACCTTTCAAAAACCTTCCAACATGTTTTGGCATGTATGTAGGTATACTTGCTACAGACTTGGCTTACTTTATGACTTAGTATCAGCACCTTTCAAAACCCTCCAAACCCTCCAAAGGGTTTTGGCATGTGGATGTACTTACTATACAAGTGTTATGACATGCATTGGCAGGTTAATGCTATAGGCCCTATGCTTATTACACAGTGCAAATTTGGCAGTTTTTGGCATGTACAGTAACAGGAGGGTTAATGAGGTTATCAATTGTTGTGGCACATACGTAGGGCCTGTTCACTATTTTTTCTGCAGCATACTTCGTGAATGCTTAGAAATTAGGATAGAAATCTAATTTAAAAAAGATTCTTCAATTATTAATTCACTGTTACACGTGGTGGTTAGAACATTCACCTTGCAAACGGAAGGTACTGAGTTAATAATTAATAATAATAAAAAAAATTATATTGCGCTCTTTACATAGAAATGATCAAAAGCGCATAACAACAGACATGAAAAACACAAGAATTGAGAAAAAGTTTGAGATAAAGTCAGGTCACTGGGCCAGAGCCCAAACCACAGTATGGGGATACGTCAGGTCACCGGGCCAGAGCCCAAACCGCAGTATGGGGATACGTCTGTCCCGCCGACAGGAGATTAATAATTACTTAAGCCTACCCCTGCCGAGTTCAAGACAAGGTTTTTCAAATTTTCAAAAACACATTTTTTATACAATTTTTAACGAAAAAATTAATTTAGAGCAAAGCCTTTCTATATAATAGTAATTCACAGTTGTGGAGGATTTTTTTTTGAGGAAAATGAAGTAAAAAATTCATTTTTAGTATAGAAATGCATATAGTTGACGAAGAGTACTGCAGAAAAAAAATCGCAGCCAGTTCGACCCCCTGACTAGTGGTTGACAAATATGACCTGTTCCCACAAAGTTGCACAATGTTATTTTTTGGTATTCACTTACAAAGTAAAAATTTTACAAATGAAATTATTATTAGAAATAAAGCATTTTTAAAACTTCCACAGATTTTAATGATAAGGGATCCCCAAGTGTTTGGTAGCATTGGAAAGCTCTTTTTCTTAAGAATTTGTTACTACAAACATCTCAGTTTTGAAAAATGCTGACTTTACTCTCACTTTGTGGGAGCAGGTCGCAAATGGTCAACCAATATTTGAAAATTTTGGTTGGGCATTCATCAAAGAGAAAGAACGATAAAACAGTAACAAAAATAATATAAATTCACAATTATTTTGTGAATATATGGGAAAGTTTGAGTGCCGACTTGACAAATGGTCAATCACTATTTGACAATGTGCATGCTCAGTACATTAACACTCCAACGACCAGGGTAGTAGTAGTAGTAGTAGTAGTAGCAGCAGCAGCAGCAGCAGCAGCAGCAGCAGTAGCAGTAGTAGTAAACATCTCAAGGAGATAGGAACATCTGTTAGAGTAGAATTACTACAGAAGGCGGCACTCTTAGGGACAGCAAGGATTCTGCGAAAGACACTTGAGATCTAAGGCTACGGGACGTAGCTTGACTCGAATTGTAACCGGCAGAAAGGAAAACAAGATCTTTCTTTTCATGCTGTGCTAACGCGAAATAATAATAATAATAATAATAATGTAGACTTATATGGCACACGTATCCACCAAACTGGTGCTCAAGGTGCATTACATTATTACCCCTGCTCATCAGGCGCATAAATCATTCCTGAAACCATCTCAGCTCCCTGGGGAGTATACAGCTCAATTGCTGCTATTTCAGCGCATATGGGCTAATCAAACACAATAACCAACTCTGCCCTCACAGGTACCCAGTTACCCCTGGGTGGAGAGAAGCAATTATGGTAAAGTGTCTTGCTCAAGGACACAAGTACCCCGGCCGCGGTTGGGATTCGAACCCACATTCTGACAACTCAGCCATCAGAACACAAATCCGATGCACTAAACCACTCGACAATGGCACTCCACAGAAAACCATCAACTTGTTGATGGTTTCCTGCTGTACATTACTGAAGTTTTGGACAAATCATGAAACCAGTGAAGCAACCATGCCCTGTAGGCTGCTTCCAAATTGTTGACTAGAATAGTCAAAACCATCATTGACTAAACAGAGTTTGGGTCAAGTTATAGTCCAACTGCAGTTAACCAAATTTTTGCAGTCATAATACCCCATAGATGTTTGGCGAGTGTTGTAATCATAAAGTAAATAAAGCTTCTTATTGTTGAGAACAGCTCCTTTTATTTTTATTTTTTTTTTAATTTTAAATTTTTTTTTTTACAGTCCATTCTGAAAGATGAGAGAAGCGTTCAGGCATTACTCCAAAAGGTAAGATTAAAACGGAGACCTTAACAAGTCTTATAATAAATCTTTGTAAAAATAACTTTGAAAGATAAACCTCCCCTCTTTGCCAACCAAATTCGCAACTAATCAATATCATTGTTAATATCAAATTATTACACAGCTTGGTTCGAGCTTAAAACACATTTTGTTCTGTTAAAATCATCTTCAAATAATCGACAACATCTCTCTTGAAATACATATTCTGTAATCCAATTATGCGTATTCTTCTTCAACTTTGAAAATTCAACAAATAATTTCTACTTAACCCTTTCATTACCGATTTGTTTCAACAGGATGTTACCAAACTGGTTACCAAATTGTTTGCCCAGTCATTCATGAATTCACACATTATTGCACAACAGTATGCATCCATTTACAGGCACTTTTTCTAAAATCGTTTTTCATCATGAAGAATTTGTTGGAGAAAGTTATATTCAATGAAATGATTGTTGCTTATGGAATTCCCTTTCATATGATACCAAAATCATTGGCATTGCATATAAAATGATCGGGTTATTTATTTTACTTCCCCTGACTTTGTTTCACAAACACAGAGAGCATTTTGTACACAAGTGTATGGCGTTCCATAGCACAAATGGCTATTGAAAGGATTGACTTGTATTATATCTCATTTCTATAATAGCAACATGTAGGTTGGGCTATACCATTAGAAAGATAAGGAATCAGTCTTTCCAACCATATATAGCATGGGTATGGACTGCGAAGAAGGGAAAAAATACAGCTGTTTTAAAAGCTGGTCATGATACTCCCAATTATGTGCTGTGTGTGTGGTGACCTTCCACCATATCGTGCCTGCTCGTTTTATCATGTGACGCAATTGCCAATCAGTGGCCTTACGATCGAAATCAAAAGCCAAATGTCCATTTTACCAAATTATTTGAAAACGCACAGCCCTACTGTACATGTATTGATAATGCAATACATATATCTAACGGACTGATTTTTCATTGAAGGTTTGGGAGTATTATCACACAGAGCGTATGATGCTACTGCATTGTCTCAAACACATCTTCAGCTTCTACAGGGACACAGATCACCCCTATCACGTAAGGACAACACACATAATTAATAGTTTCTGATAGATGCCATCTTTACGGGCAACTTGGATTTGACTTTGAAATGTATCTCATTTTTCTATGCAGTAAAGTGCTTCGCTGAACAGTGATGCACAGAATTTTGTTGAAACGCTTGCATGTCTGTGCGGTGATTAACACACAGGTGTGTGGTCAAAAATGTGAAGTCATTGCCCATTAACATGGGCTCTACCTGATGTCAAGTGAAAATCATCTATAGACGGAAAATATTCTCTCTTTTCAGAGAAAACACAAACAAATATGCATATAAAGCAAAAAATATGCAAACAGCATCTTTTTGCTCTAAGTGTTAGTGTTATTATTTATTTTTGTTTACTAATATCATAGTTCCTCGGGCAAAATGATTTCAAGGGGAGTTTGAAACCATCTCCAACTTTACACTCTTCTGTCAATGGTGTGTATAAGGCAGGCATGAAATTTCAAAGATGCCACGAAGGCCATGGCCTTAGTTGCCCTGGTCTTGGCCTTGGTACTCTTTAAAAATGTTCCCATAGACATTCTGATATTCTAATGGAAGTGCCCTTTACTCAGGAGAAGTGGCCTTGCTCCTACAAGAATGAAATTCCAGGCCTGATAGGGACTGCTAACTATTACAGTTTCTTTTACCAGTTCGTGTCGGGAATAACAAAGTTTTTCTGGGCCCCTGTGCGGGTTTCTTTTTCCCACACACACGTTAATGGAAGCTTCCACAGCATGTGGCTACGTCTTCCGAGCATGTCACCGTACACACATGGCTAAACCGAGCATACATACAAATATTCCGGAGTTTCCTATGGCGTGTATAGACGCTCTCCGATCCGTGGTGCAAAAAAAAAATTGCGTGTATACATTAGGCTTGGGCGATATTGATATTTTTCATCCACGATATATCGTCAAACATATATCGTGATTTTCGATAATATCGCGATTATTTTTTCACGCATGAGTAATTTAGAGCCGATAATAACAGGAATGTACCCATATACACGCGTCACAATAAATTGCCAGTGCTTACCTGAGAGACACGTGGAATTGTGCCGTTCACACGAGTGCACCATGGCCATTGGCAAATTCGTTTGCGTAATGTGGGGCGATTACTGCGTCGTGCGTCCCAATCAAATTATCAGCCCGAGTTCACGTAACTCGCGTTCCACATGACTATGTCATAGTATAAACACGTGACTAGGTTTATTCCTGCATAGTCGAGTACCGTGGAGAATAAAACAGTTGTTATATTACTCACACTATTTTAAATAAACGTCACGTGGTTTATCAAGAGTAGTGTACATGTATGTGTTTTGTCACGAGACAAGAGTCCCAGTATGGTATAATAGAATAGTGTCCTAATCCCCCAACTTTGATCAAGCTGCCGTCGACCCATGCTTTGATTTATTTCATGACTAATGTGAGCACAGAGCACCTGCAATTACTGCAAATGTTATTATTTCATCGCGATTTTTAAGGTAACGCCCATATTCTGCATATATTTAAATATGCATGATATAATATACTCGCACGTGGTGCGCCAGCCGGCCAGAGTCACAGACCACCATGGATAGACAGTGAGACGTAAACATCGTCTACACATTGTTGGATCAAATACCCCATGCAATCCCCAACATTTAATCCGTCTGAATAGATTTCTTTGAGTGGCGGTGGATTTTAAACAACGCCCTGTCAGGCGGCTCCTTTGTGATCTGACAGTTGGCTAACCACAGAAGTAGTTCTATTTTGTTTGTCACTTCCGAAAGCTGAAAAGACTTCCCTAAGTTTTTTTTTCCCATGGAATTTCTGACCTGACTGACAATCAAGGATTTTGTTTTAATCGCGATATATTTTTTTCTTCACGATATGTTTTTTTTCATCGCGATATATTTTTTTCATCGCGATTTGCCGATATCTCGATAATTTGAAAAGTTCTCGATATCATAATCGAATAAAAATAATATCGCGATATTCGATATTATCGTGTCATCGCCCAAGCCTAGTATACATGGCCTCCGACGCGAACTAGTTAAGAATGGAAGTGTTTTTCTAATTTTAGTGATTTAAAAAAAAAAATAAAAATATATTTCTCAACCTCATCTTCAAGGAGCAATATTTGGAGTGTGTTTTGAAGTTGGAGAAAGGCAAGGTGTACGACAAACTGATAATGCAGTATGAGACCAGCTTTAATTCCCCGGTACCCACACGACAGAAGAGGGGTCCTCTCATGGTAAGCCATTCGAGTTAGGGTAGAGATGGATGTTGTGTAACGCTGTAACGCTGAACTGTATACTCCTCAGGAAACTGAGAAAGTTTAACCCTTGCTTAATTTGATCCCTCAAAGACCATTCAAAGGTTTTGAAAGGTAAAAAGTACTTGCCAGGGATGTGTAGTGGTTTCGTGTGGGATTGCATCTACGTTGTACACATGGTAGGTAATATGTTCTACACAGTTATTCCACCTTTCAAAAACATAACAGATGATGGGTTTGAGCGGGTCTGTCAACCTGCTGACAAAATGGACTGAGACTAGGAGGGTTAAGGATTGATATTGGCCTCATGACCAGGGGTAATAATGTAAAGTGCTTTGTAGAGTATCACATCATGGTAGATTTCGCACCATATTAGGGAAAGGACAACATTGGTAATGTTGGCAAACTGATTTTTTGAGTATACGTACTTTCTTTGAATCAAGATATACCTTAACCCTCCTACTACTACAAAGGTCAAAATCAGTCAAAATTTTGATATACTTGTCAAGTTATATCTAGTGCACTTAAAAGTCAAACACTGTCAAACCTTACGTGTAGTAAGTACATTTACAGGTCAAAATGAGTCAACCTTTTTTGGCTGGTAAAAGCATTAATAATAATAATAATAATAATAATAAAGATTTTTAGCACGCACATATCCACCCTGCTGGGCGCTCAAGGCGCGGAAACAAAGAAAAACATGAATACAAACAATATACAATGATAGCATAGGGAAAAAAAATAATAATAATGTACCGAGATACATGTACCTACAATGCAATTACAAATATACATCATCTTTGAAGAGTTGTGACATAAGATGAGTTTTAAGCATTGACTTAAATCTAGTTATACTATGACAAGATTTGAGTTTAGTTGGAAGATGATTCCAGAGTCTCGGAGTCTTGTTCAGGGTGGTCAAAATGACAGTAAAAATGCCCCTGTGTGCACATTTGGGTGAACAAGTCAAAACAGTCAGTTGAGTTATTTTGACCTCTAAAAAGCAACTTCCCACTAAAGTGCAGCTAGAGTAGGAGGGTTAATATACCAATGTTTCAGTGTATTGTTTCGAATAAGGAGAACATTCAGGATTTGAAGCTTTGCATGGTGGAAGTAGAGTCACAGTAAGGATTGCTATACAACCATGTAATAATCTCCTAGGAGTTGTACTATGTACATGTAGTAATAATTGACACTTATTACAACTCTTTAGAGATGGTTACATGGTGCTACTTCAAACCTCACTCCTATACTGAAAATACATTCAGACATTTAGTACTCATTCTAACATGGAATTTAGGAAAGAGTGTTATTTCCAAAATTTTAATTGAACATAATGATCACTTTTCTTTCAAGTGACAGCTGACAGTCTTCCACTGATGACAGAAATTCATTTTGGAAATTATTTCTTTAACCCTAAGTCCCAAATCCTCTTTGCTAAAGTGAAGGATTTTGAAGTATTGAGGTTACATGCTATACATGCTCTTTGCTAAAGTGAAGGAGTTTGAAGTATTGAGGTTACATGCTACATGCTCTTTGCTAAAGTGAAGGAGTTTGAAGTATTGAGGTTACATGCTACATGCTCTTTGCTAAAGTGAAGGAGTTTGAAGTATTGAGGTTACATGCTACATGCTCTTTGCTAAAGTGAAGGATTTTGAAGGATTGAGGTTACATGCTACATGCTCTTTGCTAAAGTGAAGGACTTTGAAGGATTGAGGTTACATGCTACATGCTCTTTGCTAAAGTGAAGGATTTTGAAGGATTGAGGTTACATGCTACATGCTCTTTGCTAAAGTGAAGGAGTTTGAAGTATTGAGGTTACATGCTACATGCTCTTTGCTAAAGTGAAGGAGTTTGAAGTATTGAGGTTACATGCTACATGCTCTTTGCTAAAGTGAAGGAGTTTGAAGTATTGAGGTTACATGCTACATGCTCTTTGCTAAAGTGAAGGAGTTTGAAGTATTGAGGTTACATGCTACATGCTCTTTGCTAAAGTGAAGGATTTTGAAGGATTGAGGTTATTAGGCATACTTGCCTTTCCATAGTACATGTACATCCATGTTTGTTGTAGTGATTACAAGGTCAGTGCTTGGGTCAGTAGACACTGTTTATTGCTCCATGCATGCAGGAAGAGAGGTTACATGCCATGTACATGTATCACAGATTAGAAACACATGTGAAGGAGTTTGCATTGAGGTTACATGCTACATGCTTTTGCTACTGAAGGATTTTGGAGGATTCAGGTTACATGTGTAAGCAAGTGGGCCTAGGGAGTTGAAGGATTGAGGTTATGTGTACATGCTCTTTGCTAAAGTGCCTAGGATTAGGAAGGATTCAGGTTATTTGTAATCTAGTGGGCCTAGGGAGTTAGGAAGGATTCAGGTTATATGTAAGCAAGTGGGCCTAGGGAGTTAGGAAGGATTCAGGTTATGTGTAAGCAAATGGGCCAAGGGAGTTAGGAAGGATTCAGGTTATGTGTAAGCACATGGGCCCAGGGAGGTTGTTAGGATTCAGGTTATGTGTAAGCAAATGGGCCTAGGGAGTTAGGAAGGATTCAGGTTATGTGTAAGCAAATGGGCCCAGGGAGTTAGGAAGGATTCAGGTTATGTGTAAGCAAATGGGCCTAGGGAGTTAGGAAGGATACAGGTTATGTGTAAGCAAATGGGCCTAGGGAGTTAGGAAGGATACAGGTTATGTGTAAGCAAATGGGCCTAGGGAGTTAGGAAGGATTCAGGTTATGTGTAAGCAAATGGGCCTAGGGAGTTAGGAAGGATTCAGGTTATGTGTAAGCAAATGGGCCTAGGGAGTTAGGAAGGATTCAGGTTATGTGTAAGCAAATGGGCCTAGGGAGTTAGGAAGGATTCAGGTTATGTGTAAGCAAATGGGCCTAGGGAGTTAGGAAGAATTCAGGTTATGTGTAAGCAAATGGGCCTAGGGAGTTAGGAAGGATTCAGGTTATGTGTAAGCAAATGGGCCTAGGGAGTTAGGAAGGATTCAGGTTATGTGTAAGCAAATGGGCCTAGGGAGTTAGGAAGGATTCAGGTTATGTGTAAGCAAATGGGCCTAGGGAGTTAGGAAGGATTCAGGTTATGTGTAAGCAAATGGGCCTAGGGAGTTAGGAAGGATTCAGGTTATGTGTAAGCAAATGGGCCTAGGGAGTTAGGAAGGATTCAGGTTATGTGTAAGCAAATGGGCCTAGGGAGTTAGGGAGGATTCAGGTTATGTGTAAGCAAATGGGCCTAGGGAGTTAGGAGGATTCAGGTTATGTGTAAGCAAATGGGCCTAGGGAGTTAGGAAGGATTCAGGTTATGTGTAAGCAAATGGGCCTAGGGAGTTAGGAAGGATTCAGGTTATGTGTAAGCAAATGGGCCTAGGGAGTTAGGAAGGATTCAGGTTATGTGTAAGCAAATGGGCCTAGGGAGTTAGGAAGGATTCAGGTTATGTGTAAGCAAATGGGCCTAGGGAGTTAGGAAGGATTCAGGTTATGTGTAAGCAAATGGGCCTAGGGAGTTAGGAAGGATTCAGGTTATGTGTAAGCAAATGGGCCTAGGGAGTTAGGAAGGATTCAGGTTATGTGTAAGCAAATGGGCCTAGGGAGTTAGGAAGGATTCAGGTTATGTGTAAGCAAATGGGCCTAGGGAGTTAGGAAGGATTCAGGTTATGTGTAAGCAAATGGGCCTAGGGAGTTAGGAAGGATTCAGGTTATGTGTAAGCAAATGGGCCTAGGGAGTTAGGAAGGATTCAGGTTATGTGTAAGCAAATGGGCCTAGGGAGTTAGGAAGGATTCAGGTTATGTGTAAGCAAATGGGCCTAGGGAGTTAGGAAGGATTCAGGTTATGTGTAAACAAATGGGCCTAGGGAGTTAGGAAGGATTCAGGTTATGTGTAAGCAAATGGGCCTAGGGAGTTAGGAAGGATTCAGGTTATGTGTAAGCAAATGGGCATAGGGAGTTAGGGTTAATGTTTACTAAAATCATTGCACCTCAGACAAAATAATTAAAAGGGAAGATTGATCCATCATCAGCTTTTTACACCAAAAAATTTTCACATTACACTTCAACCATTTGGTTATTTTTGAATTTCCAATTCTAAAACCTTAATACCTTTTAAAAGGGTATATGCAGTAGGAATTATTTTAACTTGAAAACAAACTGTACAACTCTTCAATGTTGAGATCACTTTGCTATGTTTTAATTTGAGTTGGAGGTCAAGGTAATAAATATAAAACTGACTGAAAGTTACGCTGATTGTGATTGGTCGGACTGAATGTATTCTGTGCTTTCATTGGTTCATTTGATACACAGAGTGAGAGGCACAGTATCCGTTGGTGTCTACAGGGTCTGACGGAACAGGTAAGCCTAAAGAAATTAAATTTAACTATTCTATAACTGATTTATTCTATAACTGTTTTATTCTATAACTGTTTTATTCTATAACTGTTTTATTCTATAACTGTTTTATTCTATAACTGTTTTATTCTATAACTGTTTTATTCTATAACTGTTTTATTCTATAACTGTTCTATTCTATAACTGTTCTATAACTATTCTATAATCATTGCAGTGCTGCAATGATTACTCAGATACTCAGTTAACCAAATGTTTTAAAACGGTTACTCGGTTAATTTTTACAGTTCCGTTATCAGAAAACTACTTTTAGAAAACTGATGCTACCTTTTTTTGTACATTAACCCCATACAATCATCAACATCTCTAGATATAGTGAATAACATAAATTTAACATATGATCTATTTTTTCTACTGTTATTTTTCTACCGTCTTCAATTTTATGTTTAAAACATTTAGTTTGGTGAACAGATTAACCGTATAATTGCATCACTACACTTTGGCTAGGACAAGTTTATGCTTTAAATAATTGAACAATAAATATACTGATTGGTGAAATTCTTGCATCGTGAGATAAACAATTGATTTAATTTTGCCCTACACCGACGTGTGTATAGCACTGTATGCTCAGTGTTTTCTGAGTGCCTGTGTAGTTTTTTCACAGACACTCGGAAAGCACTGAGCACACAGTGCTATACACACGTCGGTGTAGGGCAAAATTAAATCAAAAGAAATATACTGTTTTTTCATTTTTTTTAAAACGTGACAGCACCTCGGGGCGAAATTATTTTGAGGGAAGATTGATACCATCATCAGGTTAACACCGAGTAAGTTTCACATCACATTTCCATCATTTGTTACCTTACCATTAATGACTTTTGTCTCCTTTTAGTGTGAACTTCTTGAGATAATTCTTCTGTATGTACGAGATCAGGAGGACCCGACTGTGAACCTCTTATCACTGGCACAACTTTTCCAGGTAAAGGTCTATTTATAATTTTTTTGTTTAATCCAGTAAACACTCTTGGTAAAAGATCTGTTTATGAATCCATACTTTGTTAGAATCAAGAGATATATAAAAAAAAATACTTGTAAAGGTGTCAGCTTATTTCATCATATATAGGTTGATGAAATTCTTGCGTCGGGAGATAAACAATTGATTTAATTTCGCCCTACACCGACGTGTGCATAGCACTGTATGCTCAGTGCTTTGCGAGTGTCTGTGAAAAAACTACACAGGCGACACGGGCGGGATTCGAACCCACGACCGTCTGCACTAGTAAGCAGGAGGTCGTGGGTTCGAATCCCGCCCGAGTCGCCTGTGTAGTTTTTTCACAGACACTCGAAAAGCACTGAGCATACAGTGCTATGCACACGTCGGTGTAGGGCAAAATTAAATCAATTATTTCATCATGTCGTTAAAATGTAACGCCATTGTACACTTTGTGCAAAATGTCTGTAAATGCATCCATACTTTATGAGAATCAAGAGGCCAAAAATCAAATCAATTGTTTATAACCCGATGCAAGAATTTCACCAATCTATACATATTGCAGTACCCACTGCTATATAGGATTCTAGCCAGCCAATCGCCATCGGGCAAGCTCGGTGGTCGAGAGACATCTGCACAAGTAAGCAGGAAGTCATGGGTTCGAATCCCGCCCGATTCCACTGTGGTTTTTCTTTCCACATCGACTTGGAAAGCACTGAGTATACAGTGCTTTGTACATTACATCGGTGTAAGCGCAAAAAACAAATCAAATATATCCATACTTTATAAGAATCAAGAGATAATATAATAATAATAATAATACAGAAGATTTATAATGCGCACACATCCACCAAGAAGTGCTCAAGGCGCTTTACAGTAAACAAGAAATCATACAATAGCATAACAATACAATAGCAAATGCAATATAATACTAAACAAAAGATTTAAAAAATGCATAAATGAATGTTAGTAGTCCTTATAGGCAATACACATAAGATGAGTTTTTAAGTTTTTCTTGAAGGAGTCAACAGATTGAGATTCACGAATGTACAGAGGTAAATCATTCCAAAGGCGTGGAGCCACAACTTCAACCTGTGAAAGTTTCAGCTTGTGTCATTAACAAATTTACATCTCCAGCATGCAGAAAGCCATTTGCAAAATAATTTGACGAATTGTCCTAAAATGACAGAAATATTTCAAGGGATGTTTGATGCCATTATCAACATAATAACACCAAGTAAGTTTTATGTAAAACTTTGATTATTTGTGTTTTTTGAGATTATCAATAGGATTTTTGGTGGAGGTTTAGGATTTTTTTATGGAGGCTTTTTGGTTAAATTTCTGATTATTTGCCACTTGCAGAAACAAGGCTTTGGGACTCGCCAACCGTACAGATACCTACTCGATGCTGAGGATTTGGCTCATCAGCTTACAGCACGTATTGGGTGAGTGTATGTGACAGCATACCCATCAAAACGTCCAGTTGACAGGCATGCAACTTTTCAGCTGATCAGCTGATTTCCTCTTTTTTCTTTAACAATAGTGCTATAGAAAACTGAAAAACATGTCTGAGTTGAAAAACCACCAGTTCTTCCCAGAACCACCACATTTTACAACTCAATAGAAAGAATTGTGCAGAGTGCTACCGCAGATCTTCCTTTATTAGATTGATTTAAATTCAAATCTTATTCATCCCGGTTTGGAGTGAATAAAGATAAATTGACTCGAGCAGGATTTGAACCTACGACCTCCAGGTTAACTTGGCCGGTTAAACATGCTTGCTCAAGGACACAAGTACCACAGTCACGGCTGGGATTCAAACCCCTTTCTGATGACTCGTCCATCAGAACACAAGCCCAATGCTCTAAACCGCCAAGCCTCGGCACCAATGATATTCTAAATGCCATGGTGACAAGCTGCTGCTTGAGTGGAGGGCGCCCTCTAAAGGTCCTGCACGGAGCGGACAGTGGTTCTTTCCCTATCTTGCACGGCTTTTTCTTGGGTATCAATCAAATCTATATGGATTTGGTTGTCAATCCATACTTGACAATGTGGAGTTTTTTGTCATTCCACTTGAAAAAATAAGACTGTCTTTGCAATTGAGTTCCCCAAATAGGCCCTCTTGTGAACTGATTAATGAATAGAAACATGTATTGTTTTCTGTAACAGGTTTCTATGCAGTATGTTACTTATTGAGTGTATGAACCTCTATACATTGATAACTACACCTGGAGAAGAAGGGTAAGTACACACTATTATTATTGCACCTATTTATAGGATTCTAGCCGGCCAATCGCCATCGGGCAAGCTCAGTGGTCGAGAGGTTAAGACGTCTGCACTAGTAAGCAGGAGGTCGTGGGTTCGAATCCCGCTCGAGTCCCGCCTGTGTAGTTTTTTCACAGAGACTCGGAAAACACCGAGTATACAGTGCTATACACACGTCGGTGTTAGGGCAAAATTAAATCAATTGTTTATTTCCCGACGCAAGAATTTCACCAACCTATATATATCGCAGAACCCGCTGCTATATAGGATTCTAGCCAGCCAATCGCCATCGGGCAAGCTCGGTGGTCGAGAGGTTAAGACGTCTGCACTAGTAAGCAGGAGGTCGTGGGTTTGAATCCCGCCCGAGTCCCGCCTGTATAGTTTTTTCACAGACACTCGGAAAGCACCGAGTATACAGTGCTATACACACGTTGGTGTTAGGGCAAAATTAAATCAATTAATTATTATTACACCTCATACATATTTATGAACTAATAAGCGTATTTCATTGGTCAATATTCTTTTTATCAGTGACGTAAAAATAGCTCACCACATCATGCGCACAACCCGAAGTCCTAACCCACGACTTGGGACTTCAGAAACACAGTGTCCATAGTAAAACGTAAAACTCACAGAAACACCAGCTGGTTAAAGCATATTCATGTACGTGTACATGTTGATGTGTTTTATGAAATGCATAAATATTGCATAAATATACTCAACATGTCGCATACAAGTTGTATGGCAAAGTCACAAACAGTGATCGGTCAAAATACAAATATATTTTTACTTTTATCCTTTTATCCAATCACAAAGCATTAGCCCTAACTCCCTAGACAACAAAAGCAGTTGGAGGATTTTGAAGGATTTTTATTGTTTAGTAACAATGCTTAGGGAGTTAGGGTTAGTACAATCCAACACGCTCCAACAAGAACCAATCAGAATTTGCCCCTCCAAAGCAGGATCCTAACCAGAGCCTACTTAACCAGAAGCATCTGCCAATTCTCTTCAATCTCCTGATGATGACTACAGCACACTAGTTGAAATGTAGAGAAGAACTATATGGTTCTGATCAGGACCACAATCTCACTTTTGGGCTGGTTGAGATCTAAGCCACATGGTGTTACCGCATATGGAAACCAATAATCATTTGATTTATTGACGATGACTAGAGCACGCTAGTTGAAATGTAGAGAAGAACTATATGGTTCTTATCAGAACCGCATTCTCACTTCACAGTAGTTGAGATCCAAATCACATGCTGTTCCCACAAACCGAACTGATTTCTTTGTTCATTCCTTTACAGAATACCCATTCATTGTCTCTCTACCAATAAAAAGCTGGCAGGGGTAAGTACTATTTATTATTCATCAGTTATGTTTGACAGCTATTATGTGACTGCATTGTTTGTCTGCACATATTCTTTCTATATTTCAATTTCATTTACATATTATTTCAAAGCTACATTAAATTTTGTGAACTTGAGTCTGATGCGCTACTCGAATATGAATATACATGAAGTAAGGCTACAATACACCAATATGAATATGCATGAAGTAAGGCTACAATACTCCAATATGAATATGCATGAAGTAAGGCTACAACACTCCAATATGAATATGCATGAAGTAAGGCTACAATACTCCAATATGAATATGCATGAAGTAAGGCTACAACACTCCAATATGAATATGCATGAAGTAAGGCTACAATACTCCAATATGAATATGCATGAAGTAAGGCTACAACACTCCAATATGAATATGCATGAAGTAAGGCTACAATACTCCAATATGAATATGCATGACGTAAGGCTACAATACTCCAATATGAATATGCATGAAGTAAGGCTACAACACTCCAATATGAATATGCATGAAGTAAGGCTACAATACTCCAATATGAATATGCATGAAGTAAGGCTACAACACTCCAATATGAATATGCATGAAGTAAGGCTACAATACTCCAATATGAATATGCATGAAGTAAGGCTACAATACTCCAATATGAATATGCATGAAGTAAGGCTACAATACTCCAATATGAATATGCATGAAGTAAGGCTACAACACTCCAATATGAATATGCATGAAGTAAGGCTACAATACTCCAATATGAATATGCATGAAGTAAGGCTACAACACTCCAATATGAATATGCATGAAGTAAGGCTACAATACTCATATATGAATATGCATGAAGTAAGGCTACAACACTCCAATATGAATATGCATGAAGTAAGGCTACAACACTCCAATATGAATATGCATGAAGTAAGACTGCCGGGTATCCAGGTACCGGAATAATCGACCAAAACTGTCATTACCCAGTTCCATTTTTCGATTCCAATTACCCGTAAACGACTTCTTAAAATTCCGACTGAACATTAAGCGACACAAATGGAAGTCTCTGATTTTATTTTGTAACAAAATGTGTGTAGTAATGCACGTAAAAGAATGCGCCTTGAGCACCACTTAGTTGGTGGATACGTGCGCTATATAAGTCCACACATTATTATTATTATTATTGTAGGGAATGGGGATGCTACTAGTCGTTTTTAATATAGAGGCGGGAAATTATTACAGTGGGTCCACATTTATTGTGACTCTAATAAAACAACTTGTGCTCATGATGGTTATTTTATACATTTGGGAGTTTTATGTGTTTACAGGTACCCAGGGATTTCCAATTTCGGGTATCCGATTCCCGAAATAACCCAAAATACACAGCCTTAGCATAAAGTGTTCTTTTTCAGGGCTCTCAAAGTTTAGAGGAGTAGGAGGGTACAAGAAAAAAGTAATAGGGTGCAGACAAATGGGCAAACCATTTGCTGAGCGCCGAAGGCGCGAGGCGTTCTGGGAAAGGAGGGGTCCGGCGGCCCACCCCCGGAAAAAATTGAAAATTGTACTCTCTGAGGTGCATGTTTGCGGCCCACGTATACGTGACTGTGTGCGTGTCAGAAGTACAGGTATGTGTGATCAGAGCGCATGCATATAGCTAGCAGTGTTGACATGGACGTTCATGTCACAAAACACGTGTTGAAGAATGTCATTGGTCGATCAAAGGCGATGTGGGCGGAACTAACTCGTTGTGCATGCCGCGCCTGCCTTCTAAATAAGGATATCCCGTAAGTTATGTTGGCTTTGGATAAGGACATGACTTTGAGTAGTAATTCTTTTTAATATTACAAACTAACAAACTGCAAAATATTACAAATATAAAACCAGAACTTGAATGTTAATTTGTTTCTATCACAATGAACTTTAGTTAAATTTCAATAAACCTTGTTTCCTGAAAGAATGAATTTATAAGAGACCTAGCTAGGAATAATTAAAACAACAACTGCTACTACTAAACAACGATTTTAAGAATTAAGATTATTTTCAGAACCCAATATTTCTTGTTCAAAATCGGTTGCGTGTACTGATTGTTACTTAATGATAAGTTATAAATCGTGTTCACTTTGGTGGGGTGGGAGTTTTGCATTCATTGCCAGAGGAATACCAACAGTCATGTTCATGTTACCAGGCCGTGGCGGCTCCGCTTGTCGCGTGGCGACATTTCGCATGCGCGGAAAACCGCGTTGTACGGCACTGACATTGCCGGAATATCAAGATATTTCTTGCCGATCCTTGCGACTGAACCGATCGGAAGTTGACAGCCACCAATGACATGATCATTACTGAACTCGACAATGACCGACTTAACACCTCCTTTTATGTATTTCTTTTGAAACAAACTGTCACCTTGTCGGCAAATTTATGTAATACACAAGAAAGCTTGGTATCGGTGGGTAAATAAATGTTAATGTTGGCGATATGCTGAGGGATAGTCGGTGGCACATCAAAATAATTACACAACAAAACCAATTTCAATAACACTTTTTTATTAGGACAACAATTAATGTGGACATCCCTATAAATAAAATCCTCTTTTTTACACATCGTGTTGCACACTCCAGCGCAGACATAAAGCAGCCTTTAAGGTCTCACTAATCCAATTACTGTGAACAATAGGCAAACATTCCATCCTGAACAGCTAGTTTGATACTTGTTTGTAGTATATGTGCCGCAGCCGCCTACTTGAGTCTTTAATAATGAATGGATACAATGTATCACAAACAATTTGACAAAAGTGTATGGAATCACAGTACAGGAAACATCGTTAACCAATCAGGATACAGCTTACACAAAGCGTGAGGAGTATCGACATAAAACACAATAAAGGCACTTTCCTACCGTCACGTTAGCAGTTTTTCTAATGGTTGTAATTTTTGTTTAATTATCTGAAACCACCCAAAAGAATTTCAACATTTGAATAGACATGCATGCTTATCCTAAAGATAATTTGAGTTATTACTATTATTTTTTTAATTACCCTAAAATTTCCATCAACAAATGGACGGAAAAGTGAGGTAACTTTTTCCATCCAATTTTTATGGAAATTTAAGGGTAAAAAAATTAATATAAAAATAAAATAAATAAAATAAATCAACTCAAATTAGTTCTAGTATAAGCCTGCATGTCCATTCACATGTTGAAACACGTTTTGGTCGGTTTCAGGTACTCAAAAATAAATAACAACCATTGGAAAAACTGCTAACGGACGGATGAAAATTGGCCCCGCTTATTGTGTTTTATGTCATACATAATGGCTGCGCCGTGTCGCTGAGAAAACTGACTAGTTTTGACGTGATTTCAGGTAAATAAAACTTACGTATCGCACGCGTCGTAATCAGTTTTTTGCAGAGAAGTTCACAGAAAGGTGAAAAAAATATTTTTGGTCATCCAGTGAAAAGTAGCCGGCGGCAAAACCTGCCGCAGGCGGCGATTTGCCGCCGGTGACCGGCTACTTTTGAGAGCCCTGCTTTTTAAAAAAAATATTTTTATTGTTAATATTGGTATTCATCTTCCACAGGAGCTGACATCCATTTTCCAGAACCTGGGTAGTCTGCCGGTCCACGGGCCAGTCCTACTGGCCTGGCTGGTTCTTAACGGTATCCTGTGGCCGGACAGTGACATGGTGTTGGTCCGTAAGCTTGGCCAGCAGGCACTCCAGCTGCAGGTGTTCCGGTACATGACCGGCCAGCTCGGAAGCCTACCAGGCCAGCAGAATTCGGTAAGGCCTTGACCAACCGTGAATTTCTCAGAGACCTATTTTCTTAGGTATTTTTTAAGACTATTACAAATACAGTCCAACGCTGCACATTTGGCTATACTGAACATGACTCTGAGCATTTTGTGCCAGCCAATCGTCATCGGGCAAGCTAGGTGTTCAAGAGGTTAAGACGTCTGCACTAGTTAGCAAGATGTCATGGGTTCGAATCCCACCCAAGTCATCTGTGGTTCTCTGCTGTGCTTTGCTGAAGTTAATAACAAAATATGAGACCAGCCAAGTCCACCTGTCAGTATTCGTGTACATTTATTTCAACTATAGCTGTCAATAGGTTGCAGCTGAACTTGCCATATGTTGCACTATTAATGCAACGATGTTTAACTTAATTTTTTTTAAATATCAACTTGCATGAATCATTAGCTGTGATTTCATGGCGTCAAAATGTGCTTTGCCTTCACATTGACATGAAGTACGAAGCAAGCATATGTATGATTGATCCATTTGAATTTGTCTTCAGGTGATTAGCTTAGTGTGCCATGTCGTAGTTTACACCCTTGTCACATTAGTCCTGACTCTATTTCGTGAAGACACCCTGGGCGGAAGGCAGGTCAGTATAAACAGGATTTGTGTTCATGAAACATTTATTTATTTCTTATTTATCCTGGGTAACCCGATCAAAGATTATCAGTGTTCTTCCTCAGGGCCCAGCTTTTGAACTGGAAGAAGACAAGGAAGAAATTTAAGTTTTACATGTAGGAGGAAAAACCCCAGATAATTATTCTTAGGGAAAAAACCCACATGATCATATAGGGACTGAAAAACCCAATCCACATGCCGGCTCAGGTATGAGTGGGATTCGAACCTGGGTCCACAGAGGTGAAAAACAAGAAAAGTAACTAACAATCTAAAAGTAAAAAGTAACTACTAAGCAGATAATTTTGCTGGCAATATTAAACAGACCACCAGCCAAAATACACACAATCTTTATGAAAGTTTAGCTGGTAACCAACAAAATCTGCTTAGAAATATTTTCTGGTAAGTAATTTTTTTTTCTGCCTGTAGCAGCTCTGTGAAATTAACCTCTGACCTTTTAACATCGATATTGTCAAAGTCAAAGTGCATTAATATATACTGTCATTGACTTGAAATATTTGGTTAAATATGCCTTTAAATGGAAGGTATAGCATTGGTAATGTTGGCAAAACTGCTTCTAAGAGTATGTATATCCTTGTTGAATGATGACGTTCATGAAACAACCAACCCTTATAAAGGATTCAGCTTATTACGTTGTGTCGTCAACGAGAAATGAGTGAAATGCAATTCAGATTTGTGTATTCATTCTAATGTGGAATTGAGATTACTCTTCCCAAAGGTTTATAAATAAGTCTCTGGTTTCTGGTCATAGGTCAGCTTAAAAATCGGTGCGGTGAAAGTTTTTTTTCTTTTTTTTTTCTTTTTATTTTTTTGGTAATCTTTTTTGTGCCAACCTGTGAAATACGTGATACATGTATATGCAGTTATTGGAACCAGACCAAATTTCCTATACACAAAGTATGGTGGCTAAGAAAGGCCTCACAAACACAGTGTTAGCCAGAGTGGTGTCTGGATGTCTGTTGGACACCCTGTTTCAATTTTGGACACACTTTTCAATCTGTCATTTACATGTAAAAGTATTGTTAAGTGAACAATTTGGACAGCCCGTTTTGAAATTTCCAGCAAATAGGACACCCTATTTCTAAATGCTGGTTAACACCCTGCTCACAAATCAGGCAAGCATTCATACCCCTATGTGAAAAAGTCGTTTAAAGCACAGCATACAGGATGGGGAAATTCTTGCGTCGGGAGATAAACAATTGATTTAATTTTGCCCTACACCGACGTGTGTATAGCACTGTATACTCAGTGCTTTCCGAGTGTCTGTGAAAAAACTACACAGGCGACTCGGGCGGGATTCGAACCCACGACCTCCTGCTTACTAGTGCACAGCATGGCAGAATTCCAATCGATGCAGCAATTTTGGCTGCAATTGGACATCGTTTCATAGCAAAAAGGAAGAAAATTTAAAATGCCAATGTGCGGCTCTGAGGTGACAAGCACGGAAACCAGAAACCAGAGACTTTTTTTGGCCTAAAATTCAAAATAGAAAGTTATTTCTCTTGACTTAAAAGTGACAGTACTTCATCGACAACAGTATTTCTCGAGGGAAGATTGATACCATCATCAGCTTTACACCAAGAAAGTTTTATATTTCAATTTGAATTTTTCAGTTACTAATCCTTGACCTTACTTTTAAGTGGCTTCAGATGTTTACGTTGGTAACTTATTACATCATTTCAGGATTTAATACAACTAGCATGTCAACTCCTAAAGCAACCCCAATTATGTCAAGAATTTTGGGAAAGTGTAAGTATCTCTTTTTTCTGTCTTGTATGTGCAGTTTGTCCCTCAGACAAAAATAAAACTGTCCTTAATTTGTGTCTCTTACTTCTGTTGTAACATTAAACAAGAGTATCCACAATATAGCGGGTCGTTGGTGTTTTGACCGTGATCGCTGGAATGTTAATGTATTGAGCTTGCTCATTATCAAATAGAGATCAACAATTTGTCAACCATAAGTCGGGACTCAAACATTCCCATATATTTAGCAAATAATTGTGGATGTTTTTGTATTTTCTTTAAATAAATTATTTAACCCTCCTACTTTTGGTACCTTTTTCATACAAGTTGATGCACCATTTGAAACCATTCGCTTTTGTGGTTTTGAATGGTGAAATAACTGTACAGTATTGATTCCCCCAAATGGTTTTGAATGGTAGGTCAGTTAATACAAAACCTTGTTTGGATCTTTCCAAATGGTAGTACAGCTAATACAAAACCTTGTTTGGATACTTCTAAGTGGTGAATAAATGGACCCTCTATGCATTTGAATGGATTTGAATGGTAGTAAAGCTTGCTACCAACACTGTTCAAATGGTATCACCATGTGTGTACAAAACCAATGGGCATTTTGGTAAGTGGACATTTTGAATGGTTTCAAATGGTCTATCAGTAGGAGGGTTAACCTTTAAATGTTCTTTTTCTTTGATATAAATTATGTATTTCCAACTAAAATATTTCCTCCGATATGTCTTTTAGGACGTCGACGGCGGTATATTCTCCCTTCTTCAGTCTTCAACCAATATGTTCCCATTGGATTTCAATCCACTCCTCAAGCTACTCACTCCGCTAACAAGCGAGGGCAGCAGACAGGTAGGAAGAGATTGTACAACAAAACTTATCCAAAACATGTTTAATGTATTGACTAATGCAATCAGTTTAATAATAATAATAATAATAATACAGAAGATTTATAATGCGCACATATCCACCAAGAAGTGCTCAAGGCGCTTTACAGTAAACAAGATAATCATACAATAGCACAACAATACAATAGCAAATGCAATATAATACTAAACAAAAGATTGCATATAATTTACATCCAATTTACATCTACTTTACATTCTGTTCTGGGGCGTCGAAATTCTGCTGTGATGACGTAAAAGGTAAGTAAAATATCGCCCTCTTGTGACAAAATGCATAAATGAATGTTAGTAGTCCTTATCGGCAATACACATAAGATGAGTTTTTAAGTTTTTCTTGAAGGAGTCAACAGATTGAGATTCACGAATGTACAGAGGTAAATCATTCCAAAGGCGTGGAGCCACAACTTCAAAAGATCTGTCACGCCAAGAATGTTTAGACTTTTGTTCAGCCAGCAAAAATTTTGCACTGGAACGTAACTTGCGAGAGGGGGCATAACATTTCAACAAGTCAGATATATATAATGGTGCACAATCATTCAAAGATTTGAAAACGATAAGCAATATTTTATAAATAATACGATATGATATTGGCAGCCAATGCAGATCTTTCATGATGGGGGTGATATGACATGATTTTTTTAGAGAGAGTCACAATACGTGCAGCAGTGTTTTGAATCTTTTGAAGTCGTCGTAGTTGATCCTGTGGAAGTACATAAAGCAGTGAATTTGCCATATCAAGACGAGATATTATGAAGGAATGATTAATTTGTTCTGTTGCATCATAATTAAGATATTTGCGTAACTTTCCAATGTTCCTAAGGTGAAATGCTGCGGTGCGAGTGAATTGTTCTAGTGCCAATAGTTTTTCCTGCTAGTGTAATAGTAGTCTAATGGTTAGAATGCTCGCTTTGTAAGTAGGGGGGTACTGGGATTAAGGCTAGGTTTTTCAACATTTTCATAAATTTTGTATAATTTTTTTGTATACATTTTTTGTAACTTCCAAATGAATTCAAAAGCAAAGCCTTTCTATATAATAGTAATTCATGGTTGTGGAGGATTTTCTTTTTAGGAAAATAAAGTCAAAAATTTATTTTGAGTATACAAATGCATATAGCATAGCTGCCGACTATTACAAATTTTTAGTAATTATTACAAATTTTTTCAGGAATTAATAAAGTAAGAATTGCTCTTTAAATATTACGAATTTCACGTTTTTCATCCATCGAAAAAAAAAGCTTCTGATAAAAGTACTATTTAATGAGCATTCGGGGTAAAATCACATATAACGATCATAAAAATCCGAATTGATACACATACCAAATATTTTTGTATGTGCAGTGTGCTTTAATAAATAGGTTCTGAATTACTGAAAAGTATTATGGATGTCAATTAGCATAGTATTGATACCTTGTTTGTCGGGGTACCAATTTGTGCGATGTTCGTAATGGGTAATAAACACCAGCGAAGAGCCTACAGTTTCATCATGGCGTCCGCCACTGTGTAAACGTGCAATAGGAAGTGAGAAAAGTTTCATTCCTAATTGGAGTTTTGAAATGTTGGCAGCTACATGTGTGTGTGTACTGCAGAAAAATCGCGGCCAGTACTTGACTCTGCTTCTTGTATCCTCTTCTTTTGTGTTCCTTTCACACCTGACTAACTTCTGTCCACTCACGTGTTAAGTTTGTGTGTATGTCCGTGTATCGTCCATTTATCGTCCATTTTGCCTTTGAGAAAGAACCTGCTAGATTCAATATGTAAGGCCAATAACTACTCTTTTGATTTTTAAAAAAATGAGTGAAGAAGGATTTGTACCTATGGTTTCTGGATTACATTATGGTTTATGGTTTCTGGATTACATTACATTTTATTTTTCATCAGAACATTTGCTGTTTTACAAATGCTTTTAAACAACTTATTTTTCAAAGTAATCATGAGAAGCATGGCTTTACTGTAAATATGCACCAAAATGGTTTTATAGTGGGTCTCGTCATAAACTAATTACTTTTGTGCTGTTAAGCTTCTGACAACTATTTAGTGAAATATCTCATTTTTCCGACAACTATTTAGTGAAGTATCTTGTTTCAAAGTATTTGTTTTCCATTCATTTCATGTCATTAACCCTCCTACTACTACAAGGGTCAAAATCAGTCAAAATTTTCATATACTTCCCAAGGTACATGTATATCTAGTGCACTTAAAAGTCAAACATTATCAAACCTTACGTGTAGTAAGTACATTTACAGGTCAAAATGAGTCAACCATTTTTGACTGGTAAAAGCATTGTCTGGTATTGTTCAGGGTGGTCAAAATGACAGTAAAAACCAGTCAAAATTGCCCCTATGTGCACATTTGGGTCAACAGTCAAAACAGGCAGTTGACTGGTTTTGACCTCTGTAGCTACTTGCCACTAAAGTGTGTCAATAGTAAGAGGGTTAACATTTGTTTCCATTACACAATTCTAAAGTCACGGTATACAGATAAATAATCAGTGTACAATACGGTGAGAAATATTGGACATAAAAAAGGTGAAATGGAGGTATGTCCTGGTAAGCGGTTACTTGAGTTGGGGATGCCTTACAAGACGGACAAACCGACAGATGGACAGATATTAATCAAACAAGATAAGAAAACACTAATCACTAATCAAGATAAGAAAACACTAATCACGAATAAACTGCAAATTTTACAAGCCTAACTAGGGTACTATACAATGATAACAATTAACAAACTAAGATAAGACATAATTACAAGTAGTTTACATAGAACAATTTGATAGGTACATTTTAATTTTATATTTGAATACATTAAGTGTAGATGAGTTTCTAATATCACTGGGAAGCTTGTTCCAATTGGTTGCACCAGTATATCGAATTGTGTGTTGAAAAAATTGTGGCCTGTGTTTTGGAAGATGAGTGTTGGTTGAAGTTATGGTGTTGTAGTTATGAATGTTGTAAGTTTGGAAGTGAACAGGGAGTTGTTCTTTAAAGAATTTGTAAATGAAGATGTTATTATGATATTTGTTGTCAAGATTGAGTAGTTAGAGTTCTTTGAATAGGGCATTCGTGCGAGCAGTATAATGAGCTTTGGAAACTAAACAAATGGCTTTCTTTTGAAGAAGGAACAGTTTGTTGGTGTGTCTACGAAGTGTGTTTCCCCAGAATACATTACAATAATTCAGGTATGGAAGAATAAAAAGAGAGCAATAAAGTGTACAGTGTACTCTAGATGGAAAGTGTTTGAATCTATGCATAATACCAGTGGATTTCGATGTCTTATTAGCAATTTCATCAATGTGATGATTCCATGTCAACTTACTATCAATTGTCACACCAAGGAATTTAGTTTTATCAACACGTTGAATGGGTTCATTTAACATTTGAACAGTGAGATTGGAACTACATATATTGCAGTGCTTACTTTGACTATGGAAAATCATAAAATTACATTTCTTCATGTTCAGAGAGAGTCGTTTGGCTTTCAGCCATTCACATACATTAACCAAATGCTGATTGACATTATCAAACAATGTAGGAAGGTGCTTATCATCAGAAAAATGTGAGTGTCATCTGCATAAAGAATAAATGAAAATAAATCAGAAGTACCTGAAATATCATTGATGTACAGTAGGGGTGACGATATTGAGATTTTATAGTTGATTATCAATGGCCATGATAGCAGCGATACACGATATCATCTCAATATGCGGATTTTTTAAATACGTGAAAACAATGTATGTATCGTACATGTACATTAACGACATTGGACACCAAATGAACTACTTTTACATGCAAGTTCTTCAGGGAAGTTGGGTAGGTAATAAACAGTTACTCCAAACAGTCGCTCCAAAACGAGTCGACTTCTTAGATTTTTGTGTAATTAAATTCAATTAAATTTAGTGTAATTACAAAAGTATGATGTTTCAACACTTTAAACTTGTCAGAAATGTTGACGACAATGAATACACAAATATCTGCAAAACAAAAATATTTAGACGGAAGTGTTTGTTATATTACAAACACATAGGTGTTCGAGTTTTGTCAGGGCAGTGATGATGACGTCAGAATGTTTTTTAAAGAAACTTTACATTATTATTATTTTTTTTTCATATTAAAGAGTACCCTGTAAAATATGATGTGGTTACCAACGATGATTTGTTTGAAGTCCATTTCAATGATTTGAACTTAATCACATTAGGCCCTACACCAAATTCAAACTTCATTTCAAATGCAATGGTATAATAAAAGAATGATAATGATCGAATAAAACTTCTCTTCAGACTACACCTAGAAGATCCTCAACAAGGTTACAAGGGAATTTCAAGACCAACAGATGTTAATTACCCTGAAATTTCAAAAAGTTTCTGATTTTTCTTTTAAACTGGCCACGGAATCTTTATTGTTCACCGGATGGTTTTACATACATCGATCATTCCTCTTTCAAAACAGAAACAACCAAAATCAGAACAGTTCAGTGCTAGTTTTCTTTTAACTGACATGTTTATCACAAAATCTAAACAACATCCTGATAATTCTGTGGTGAAACCCAAGCATAGTGGAATACCCACCTTGCCTCAGTCAATCAGACTAATGAAATCTGCAATGACCCCCCTTTCAAAAACATCTTGCGCAACAATGCGCAGTTTCAAATCGGACCAAATTTTGTATCTACTCAGCAGACCTTTCTCTGTACAAAATATCAACAAATGACGCATGTCTATGAGATATTTTTGCTGAAGGAGGGCACAACTCAAAAGTCCTGAAGGTTGTCAAATAAAAAGTGGCCATTTCATTTACCGAGAGGTGTGTTCAACTCATTATTGTGTGTATCAATGAAATCTCGTTTATTCTTGAAAAAACAGTTCAAATGTGAAAAACAACTGTTCTGCTACATAAGGGTCAATTTTGGTACCGAAATTCTTTCAGAGAAGGCATTTCTTTGGCGAGTTTTTACAACCCGTTTTTGTGTAGTTCCAGATACGAATTGTGATTTTGACGAAACCGTCGTCCTCGCTAATAATGTACGGTTTTGGAAATATTTTTTTAATATTAAACTTTGACTTCCGGTTTGGACAGGAAGTAAAGGTCACATTTGTGTAAATATTTTTCGACAATTAACAATCTATACAATGCTGGTAAGATTGTGAATTTACCCCTTGTGGTTGTTGAGATATGATTTTTTTTAAATATTAAACTTTGACTTCTGGTTTGGACAGGAAGTAAAGGTCAAATTGGGGTCATGTTTTTGTTAATATTTTTGACAATTAACAATCTGTACAATGGTGCAAAAGGAGAAGAAAAACAAAAGTTACTTCAGGAGATTTTTCATAATATATATGAGTTTTCATAATATATAATTAAAATAACATGTGCTATAATGAATACATTAACTTCTGGTTCAGTCATCCCATATAATTTTTAATTCTTCCAACCATAAGTTCCGGTTCAGTCATGTGACGTCATTCATACTCATAATACGGGTTTCCATTATGACAGTTGGTAAAATTCTGTCTAATGTTTTCTCAAGATAGCAAAAAGTGTCTTTTTAAACCTGCCGCTAGAGGGCGCTGTTAAAAGCGATGACGTCAGGAAATATATTTTTGAAAAGAACAGATCCCACTTAACATATACATTGTAAACCCTGAATGCTTTTTCGAATACCCTTTCAGATTTGCGTCAATTTGTAAAGAGCTTTTTAAACTTGGAACTTTCAGTTTGGACCGGAAGTAAGGGTCAATAGGGTCATGTCTGTGTATCAAATGTCAAGTCCTCCATGTTCTGTATGATTATGAAGGAATCAAGAAATTATCTATTGTGGTTCACGAGATATAAATTATATTGTTTTAATTATAATTAATTATGTAATAATTCACTAGATGACCTCACCATGACGTCACAACGTTACCTGGAAGTATATGTTAAGGTCTAACTATGTGTTAAGTTTTAAGGTTCTTTGAACTCCGCAACTATGTTTTGGCTATACAAATGCATTTACAGAATAGTGATTTTGACCAGAAGGAGAGGTCAGATTAGGGTCATGTCTGTGTGCGAAATGTGACATAATTAAAGATCTTTCAGATGATGCAAAGACTGTGAAAATATCTTTTGTGGTTCATGAGATATAATTTTTTGAAAATAATAAACTTTGATTGAGTGTAATTCGATATCTGATGACCTCACTCTAACGTTAAACGTCACAACTTAAGATATAACTACATGTTAAGGTCTAACTATGTGTGAAGTTTTAAGGTTCTGTGAACTCCGCAACTATGTTTTTGGCTCTGGATATGTTTCACTGAGAAGAAGAAGGAGAAGAAAAAGCAAAAAAAACCTGAACAATAACAAGAGGTGTTCGCGCTGTAGCTTGAACACCTTAAAAAAAACTAACAATATCAAGAGGTGTTTGGGCACCAACCCAAACACCTAAATATTTATTTAAAAAATTAATATTTCTGATGGAATTGTCAACTTTTTGAAATTAAACTTTATTGACATAACAATAAAGATGGAAACTCTTTTGACAGAAAACAGTTTTTCCAGGATGATTGAGACTTGTACAAACTTTTCACCAAGTAAGTTTTATAGTATGTTTTATGTAAAATTGTCATCATTTTATGTTTTTTGTGAATATTAATATTAATTTCCCTCTAAAAGGACAGTATCGTGCTGATCAGAGCAGACTTTTGACGGGGCATGGAATCAGTGTCCTACATGTAGTTGAAGATAAATTCAGTGCCTGAAAATAATACTGTGCGTGTTGAACTAGATAACAGCGCATGATAATGGGCCATAAATAATGGGCCAGTGGCTGCATAATTATGATAAAAATGCAGTCAGACGCTGTAATATGATCTTATCATGTCTGTTATCTAGGCCAGCATCCATATTGTTTTCAGTCAATGAGTTCATCTAAAATTAGGACACCAATACCATGTCCTTTCGAAAGTCTGCTTCGAGCATGACGATATTGTCCCCTTCAAATCCAGATCACGGGTATAATGTGCACAGTTTTTTCTGCAAAATAAAAGTACTTCAGTCAGAGTATAAATTTGACAGTATAATTTTACTTGTACTAACTTTACACCAAGTACGTTTTTTGCACAGCTGTGATAATACCAATGTTGTACCTTCCTTTTAAGTCAAATTGTTGAGTTTACATGCACAACATTTTAGGTGTTCTCATGTTGTCTGTGTGTGACTTTTCTTATTTCGTTTCTGCTTTTACGCATGGTGATAGATTTGAACAGATTCTTCTGCAGCCACAACCAGATCACCACCTGATGTGAATGTGATGCCATATGAATGACTGCAATCCTTGATGATACACTCAATGTACTTGCCATAAGGACTGAATCGCTTAATGTCACCTGATGAAGTGAACATATCACACACAGCAACATATATGCTGCCATCTGTATCACAACACACACCAGTAGGGTACCATGGAGCAATCCTATCACTGGTGATATCAACTGAGAATACCATGACACCATTGTAGTCTACTGATACTAACTTCTTGCTCCTATAGTCAGTGTAGATAAACCGCTGCTTACAGGTAGTCAAATAATGGCCAATCCCTGGAGCTGGCAGTGTTCTGATGAGGGATCCATCTGGATTGTGTAGAGATATCTCTTTCTTCTGATAACCCACTGCTATCAGATTGTTGTCATCCACGGCAAGACATGTTGGTTCACTGTCTGATCCTCTACCTGGTGTGAACTCATGGAGAAGCTGATAATTCTTGTTAAATATCTTGACTGCTGGAGTGTCTAGAACAATGAGCTGATCATCATTCACTGTTACACTGCTTGGTTTAGTAAGACCTTTGATTTGTAGTCTTTGTGGAATGACAGTGGATTGATCTTTTCTCTCTGGTGAAAAAGTAATTAACAGTTTGTGTGTAGTATCTACCACAACTATTTCATTATTGGAGAAGGAAGCAACATCATATGCCAATTTAAACTTGGTTTGTTTTCGTCCAAATGTCTTTATATCTGTTTTCAGTGCCCATTTCTCTTTCAGACACATACTTCCAGGTCTTAGTGATTCCTCAGCTGCAGCTTTTAATTCAACGTTTAACTCATCTTCTAGAACCAGTCTCCCAAGTGACCTTTCACCTTCTTCAAAGTCCATGAAGGACAACCTGTCAGACACTTTCTCTGGCTGTATCACTGTCAATTCTTTGAGGTATTGGACGAGTTTCTGCTGAAGAGCTAGAATCTCACAATGACTCCCTTGATCCATCAGTCGGTTCACCTCATCCAACTTGTTCACTGCCTCTTTGCTGTTTTTGCTGAGAGCAATTTCAAATGTCTTGACTCTGTCTTTATAAGTCTTCTCTGCCTCTTGCTTCAGTTTCCGCTCTGCCAATCTGATCCTGGCAACCTCCTTATCAGCTTTTCTGGAGATTTTCTTGTTGGTATCTGCATACATAGAGTTCAGTTTCTTCAGGGACTTTTCTGTAGCACTCAGGGCATTGTTCAATTCTGTTTTGCTCTTCATCACTTTTGCCATCAGTTGTGCAACATCTTGTTTGCATTTCTTTACAGCCTCAGGAAGGTCTACCAGAGAGTGTTTGGGATTAACATGATCTAGAACACTACACAGCACACATATTAACTTCTCACATGTGTTGCAGTACAGGCTGATATTCTGATCGGTGTGTGTCTCACATTTTGGAGTGAAATCTCTCAGTTTTCTCTTGTAGGTAACCTCACCTGATTGCAACTGAGACAGCGTGTGGATTTGGTGAGATTTCATCACAGCCAAACGTTCATGTGCTCGTTGGCATTCTTGACACAGAAAGTGATCACAGTCCATACATCTTGAGATTGCCCGGTTCCCCTCATCACAGGCTTGACATTTGATCTCTGACCCCTGACCTTGTAGTAGTTTTTCCTGCATAGTGACTTCCTCCACCAGGGCACTCAATTTAAAGTCATTAGGCAGACCAGCAACCTCCTTTTCTGTCAATATTGTTACATGTCTGCATACTGGACAAATCAGGGATCTGTTCTCCTTATACTGTCTATCTCTCATTTTTTGCAGACAGTTAAGGCAAAAACTGTGCAGACAGTCCAGCAGTTTAGGTTGTGTGTAACATTTTATACAGATAGGGCACTCTAAATGATCTTTGCTGATTTTACCCAACACCGACTCTGCTGTGATATTGGCCGCCATCTTCTGAATTCACGTTACTGTTAATTGAAACAATAGAAATTACAATTAACTGAAAAAGCTACAAGTAAATCTCTTGAATATACAGTATGACAGGCAAGAAATAATGAACGGTAAATATATGTACTGTATATCAGGGAGCATTTTGTAGTAGAAATAAAATAAAAGTACAACTACATGTGTACGGTAGCAAAATTATTATACTACAAATATGTTCTTATAATTCATTATAATTATTGTTTTGCAAAATAAAATTGCGTACCGTACCACGTACACATACATCGCCATCATTGAATCATGGCTACTGGCTGCCTTTTGCTTTTAATGTTCCCAGCAAGAACAATCCCCAGAAACATTCCTAGAGCAATGCATGCACATGTGTGTTCCCGGTGGAACGTTCCATTGGGAAAATGGTGACATTCCCACGGACTGTTTACTTATTCCTAGAAGAATGCTGTGGTGTTCTCTCAGTGGACTGTTCCAGCCTTTCCGACTTTTGAGACACTCCCTAAGTTAATCTGTGAGCATTTATGATTTTGGAGATAACAAATATTGTATCTAGTAGCCTTAAAGAAAGTGTTAAAAATTCACTGATTCCATTACTAGTTTTATACCAATTACTTTGTCAATTTCCAATATAATTCAAGCATTGGGCTTTACTGTTTTTATTGTGAGGACTTTGTTTTACAAATACATGAAGTTGGATTGGCCAGTAAACTAAAACAACTCATGAAAAAATACATTTCCCTTGGATGAAATTTGGTCAAACATGTCAAATAATAACCACTGCCTATGGCTGGGAGCTTGAACTTTGGTATGTCTGCACCAAACTAATCACTACTGCCATTCCTCAAACTCTTGACAATATCATGCAGTTTTCCATAATTTCCTTTGACTAATCTCAACTAAAAGAATGTCAACTTACATAAACTGGAATTTTAAGATAATGTCCTCTCCTGATGTTCAAATACTTTTTTAAAGATGAAATTCAAACTGAGCTCTGTTGAAATATGACACGACAAAATGGAACCTGTAAAATTCCCCAGTCTATTTTTAGATTCAGTGGATCATGTGTCATACATCAATTGTACATTATATTTTGTATGGTTATGTTTGTATGGTTATATGGTGCTTACTATACAGTACTTGGAGTAAGGTTAAAGGTCATTGATTATTCACACATCCAGGTACACAATGAAAATGAAGTCATTGAACTGTAAATTAACTGTAGAATAACAAATATGAGAAAAGAGTGGCTCAGATCCAGGAATATACAACTAATGATGGGGGACAACTACTGTAAAAAGAAAACTTAAAACTTAAAATGAACAGACGAACAGGCCCTCATATCTGCAAATAAAAGGAAATGAATAAACTAAGATTTATTGGGTAATGTACATTGTATCAAGTGCAGTGAAAGCAAACAGTAAACGGAGAGGAGGGCCTTCACCAGTGACTTCAGACCTGTTAAGACTTATATTTTCAATTAAATTGCTAGTGTGACACTCCATTGAAAAACAGTTAATAAATGGACTAGTTTCAAATATTTTATTCTCATCTGTTCTCATTGAATCCCTCCTTTGTCCAGTCCCAGGACCAGTATATGACTCTGCTTCTTGTACTGGGCAATTCCACACCAAAGAGGTCATGACATCCAAAAATTTAAATGCATGTGACAAAAACAAACTTGGTGTCAAATGAAAGCTAACAGTTTATAATTTCAAGAATTACAATTTTGATTTTGGTACCCAAAAATTATGATTTTAAAATCAATAATCCACTTATGAACCAAAAATGTGATAAATAGTGACATAAAAGTATTACGGCATTATGCATAAAAAATAGGTACAAAATACATACATGTAAGTCCCTGTCATATGACAGAATAGGTCTTGAAAACTGATTGAAATAATTTTTTTCAAATGTTGCGTACTTTGTTACACTTCAGTGACTTTTAATATTTTGGTCTAATAAAATGTCCTTCCGTTACCAAAAAACTATATTTTTAGCTTATTCTTACTAATTGCAGGATGAATGTAATGAAAGTTATTCATGAAAGCAAGTTTTAGTCGGCCTTCAATATGGTATTATTACTGACCTCTATATCACTTTTGTTTATTAATTATAATTGATTAAAATATGTCCTTCCGTTACCATATTGGTAACGGAAGGACAGTAACGGAAGGACAGTAACGGAAGGACAAATTCTACTTTCATCAATGTTACATGCCATTTGTGACATTTGACAATTTAATACTTCTTGTATGCAGGAATAAGCATTGTTTGGGTGTTGCTAGGTGAAGTGTATACCCTCTGACATGTCTGATTGTTATGCTAATAAGCTTCTTCATTCAGAGAAAATGGTCTTCTAGTCTCTTGAAAAATGTTCTGTTATAAAATTGAGCCCAATAATGATGAGCACCTTGTGTGTGCACTCCCAGGATTCATGACCAGGCCCCAATTTCATCCTAATAATGATGAGCACCTTGTGTGTGAACTCCCAGGATTCACGACCAGGGCCCAATCTCATCCCAATAATGATGAGCACCTTGTGTGTGGACTCCCAGGATTCCTGACCAGGGCCCAATTTCATCCCAGTAATGATGAGCACCTTGTGTGTGGACTCCCAGGATTCCTGACCAGGGCCCAATTTCATCCCAGTAATGATGAGCACCTTGTGTGTGCACTCCCAGGATTCCTGACCAGGGCCCAATTTCATCCCAGTAATGATGAGCACCTTGTGTGTGCACTCCCAGGATTCATGACTACGGCCCAATTTCATCCCAGTAATGATGAGCACCTTGTGTGTGGACTCCCAGGATTCATGACCAGGGCCCAATTTTATCCCAATAATGATGAGCACCTTGTGTATTGGACTCCCAGGATTCCTGACCAGGGCCCAATTTCATCCCAATAATGATGAGCACCTTGTGTGTGTACTACCAGGATTCATGACCAGGGCCCAATTTCATCCCAGTAATGATGAGCACCTTGTGTGTGTACTCCCAGGATTCATGACCGGGGCCCAATTTCATCCCAGTAATGATGAGCACCTTGTGTGTGCACTCCCAGGATTCCTGACCGGGGCCCAATTTCATCCCAATAATGATGAGCACCTTGTGCGTGCACTCCCAGGATTCATGACCAGGGCCCAATTTCATCCCAGTAATAATGAGCACCTTGTGTGTGGACTCCCAGGATTCCTGACCAGGGCCCAATTTCATCCCAATAATGATGAGCACCTTGTGTGTGGACTCCCAGGATTCCTGACCAGGGCCCAATTTCATCCCAGTAATGATGAGCACCTTGTGTGTGCACTCCCAGGATTCCTGACCAGGGCCCAATTTCATCCCAGTAATGATGAGCACCTTGTGTGTGCACTCCCAGGATTCCTGACCAGGGCCCAATTTCATCCCAATAATGATGAGCACCTTGTGTGTGGACTCCCAGGATTCCTGACCAGGGCCCAATTTCATCCCAGTAATGATGAGCACCTTGTGTGTGCACTCCCAGGATTCCTGACCAGGGCCCAATTTCATCCCAATAATGATGAGCACCTTGTGTGTGTACTCCCAGGATTCATGACCAGGGCCCAATTTCATCCCAGTAATGATGAGCACCTTGTGTGTGCACTCCCAGGATTCATGACCAGGGCCCAATTTCATCCCAATAATGATGAGCACCTTGTGTGTGTACTCCCAGGATTCACGACCGGGGCCCAATTTCATCCCAGTAATGATGAGCACCTTGTGTGTGCACTTCCAGGATTCATGACCGGGGCCCAATATCATCACAATAATGGATGAATTTGCTGTGTCAATCACAGCGAAAAGTACAACAAAAATGCTTGGGATACTTTTATTCTGAAGCAAAATTCCTTGCTGATAGGTATACAAATGTCTTAATATCATATGTCAACCAATGGGATGCATAAAGTTGTTAAGAACAAAAGTGCTAGAAACAAGTGTTTGAAACGTTGAAATAAAGTTGTTGAAAGATTATTATAAAGTTGAATGTGTGATATCTTTTTATTCTTTAAGCACTTGTGCATATTGCTAGATCATTGTCTTTGAAAAACATGGTGTGTGGTTTCAGTTCCAACGCATTTCAATCTTACAATGACAGTCAAGGAGAAAAAGAAAAGAAAAAAAAAAAAATCCCGACCGACCGACCCCCTTCAAATATTTTCACTGGAGGGCAACTCAACAAATTTTTTTTTTTTGGACTAATGATGAGCACCTTGTGTGTGTACTCCCAGGATTCATGACCAGAGCCCAATTTTATCCCAGTAATGATGAGCACCTTGTGTGTGTACTCCCAGGATTCATGACCGGGGCCCAATTTCATCCCAATAATGATGAGCACCTTGTGTGTGTACTCCCAGGATTCATGACCAGGGCCCAATTTCATCCCAATGAGACCAAAAAAAAATGTTGAGTTGCCCCTCAGTGAAAATGTTTTGTTGAAAACGTGTAGATCGAGTCGCAATCGTTGACACACGTACAGTGCGGGGAGCCAGTGCACAACGTGTGAGGGCCATTTGATTTGAAAACGTGTAGATCGAGTCGCAATCGTTGACACACGTACAGTGCGGGGAGCCAGTGCACAACGTGTGAGGGCCATTTGATTTGAAAACGTGTAGATCGAGTCGCAATCGTTGACACACGTACAGTGCGGGGAGCCAGTGCACAACGTGTGAGGGCCATTTGATTTGAAAACATGTAGATTGAGTCGCAATCGTTGACATACAAAACAGTGCCCAAAGCCAGTGGAAAACATGTAAGGGGCCATTCGATTGGAAAACGTGTAGATTTGAGTCGCAATCGTTGGCACACATTGTGCGCGAAGGCAGTGCACCATGTAAGAGCCGGGGCCATTCGATTTGAAAACATGTAGATTGAGTCTTGGGTACCGGTAAATTTGAAGTGGAAAATTTCACAAATCAAACGTATTATGTTTTATACACAGAAAATTGGTAAGTTTCATTAATAAATAGGCCTATGAATGACGGGGAAAACAACAAAAAACAAAAAACCCAACCTGAGATTTCAGCACTTTTGGGTCGGTCGGTGGAGGGCAACTCAACATTCTTTTTTTTTGGCCTAATGATGAGCACCTTTGGTGTGCATTCCCAGGATTCATGACCGAGGCCCAATTTCATAGAACCACTTTTTTCTTTTTTTTTTTTGCTTACTGTACGTTTTTCATTTCATAGCGCTGCTAACCGTTAAGCATAGAGAAAGGCACACTAACTTACTGGCCGTTATTGCTCGCAAATGAGTGACACAACAATACAAATCCATGGTGAACGCGTACACACTCTCAATTTTCTTGCTAATGTGTGAAATATGCTTATATGCTTTTAAAAGTAATTTTTCTGCTATATTTAGCACAAAAATCCGGATACCTGGATACCCGTTTTCATTTTTGTTGAAAACATGCCTCCGGTGGTGTACAAATACATGTACTGTAAATGGTAACAAAATTGACCTTTATAATACAGGGGATACCATACATTGTACTTAAATCGATCTTTTCTTTATTGGAGTGTAATCTCTTGAATTTAAAGATAATTGTCTGTAAAAGTGTAAACATTACATTGTTCAAGAGTCACAGATTTCTGTTCACTCTGCTCAAATGTTAAGTCCGAATTTTAAAAAAGTCGTTTACAGCTAACCGGAATCGAAAAATGGAACCGGGTAATGACCGTTTCGGTTGGGTATCCAGATACCAGGCACAGCCCTAATGTACCAACAGTTATTTCAACAAAATCAACTCATAAAGTTGCTTCCGTCACCATTCATGGACACCGATACCATGTCCTTTAAAAAGTCTGCTTTGAGCATGACAATATTGTCCCCTTCAAATCCAATTCCTGGGTATACAATGTACATTTGTATGTGCACATATTTTTCTGCAAAATAAAAGTACTTCAGTCAGAGTACACATTTGACAGAAGAATTTTACTTGTACTTGTACTAAAACTTTACACCAAGTTTTATGTAAAACTGTAATCATTTGTTTTTTTGACGATACCAATGTTGTACTTTTCCCTTTAGTCAAATTGTCGGGTTTACATGTACAGCATTTTAGGTAATTTTCTGTTCTTAATTATGTTGTCTGTGTCTTTGTCTGTGTTTACACACGGTGATAGATTTGAACAGATTCATATGCAGCCACAACCAGATCACCACCTGGTGTGAATGTGATGCCCCTTGGGGGACCACAATCCTTGATGACACACTCAATGTACTTGCCATCAGGACTGAATCGCTGAATGTCACCTGATGAAATGAACACTTGACACATAGCAACGTATATGCTGCCATCTGTATCACAACACACACCAGTAGGGCTGAATTGAGACATCCTATCACTGGTGACATCAACTGAGAATACCATGACACCATTGTAGTCTACTGATACTAACTTCTTGCTCCTCCAGTCAGTGTAGATAAACTGCTGCTTGCAGGTAGTCAAATAATTACCAATCCCTGGAGCTGGCAGTGTTCTGATGAGGGATCCATCTGGGTTGTGTAGAAATATCACTTTCTTGTACTCATAACCCACTGCTATCAGATTGTTGTCATCCACTGCAAGACATGATGGTTGACTGTCTGACCCTCTACCTGGTGTGACCTGATAGAGGAGCTGATATTTCTTGTTGAAGATCTTGACTGTTTGACTGTCTAGAACAATCAGCTGATCATCCCTATTCACTGCTATACAGCATGGAACAATAAGATCTTTGATTTGTAGTCTTTGTGGGATGACAGTGGATTGGGATTTGCTCTCTGGTGTAAAAGTAATCAACAGTTTGTGTATAGTATCTACTACAATTATTTCATTACTGCAGAAGGAAGCAACATCATATGCCCATTTAAACTTTGTCTGTTTTGGTCCAAATGTCTTTATATCTGTTTTCAGTGCCCATTTCTCTTTCAGACACATACTTCCAGGTCTTAGTGATTCCTCAGCTGCAGCTTTTAATTCAATGTTTGACTCATCTTCCAGAACCAGTCTCCCAAGTGACCCTTCACCTTCTTCAAAGTCCATGAAGGACAACCTGTCAGACACTTTCTGTGGCTGTATCTCTGTCAATTCTTTGAGGTATTGGACGAGTTTCTGCTGAAGAGCTAGAATCTCACAATGACTCCCTTGATCCATCAGTCGGTTCACCTCATCCAACTTGTTCACTGCCTGGATTGCTTCTTTGCTGTTTTTGCTACGAGCAATTTCAAATGTCTTGACTCTGTCTTTATAAATCTTGTCTGCCTCTTGCTTCAGTTTTCGCTCCTCCTCTCTGATTTTGGTAACTTCCTTGTCAGCTTTTCTGGAGATTTTCTTATTGGTATCTGCATACATAGACTTCAGTTTCTCGAGGGACTTTTCTGTTGCACTCAAGGCATTGTTCAATTCTGTTTTGCTTTTCATCACTTTTGCCACCAGTTGTGCAACATCTTGTTTGCATTTCTTTACAGCCTCAGGAAGGTCTACCAGAGAGTGTTTGGGATTAACATGATCTAGAACACTACACATGAGACATACTAACTTCTCACATGTGTTGCAGTACAGGCTGAGATTCTGATCGGTGTGTGTCTCACATTTTGGAGTGAAATCTCTCAGTTTACTCTTGTAGGTAATCTCACCTGATCGCAACTGAGACAGCGTGTAGATTTGGTGAGATTTCATCACAGCCAAACGTTCATGTGCTCGTTGGCATTCTTGACACAGAAAGTGATCACAGTCCATACATCTTGAGATTGCCCGGTTCCCCTCATCACAGGCTTGACATTTGATCTCTGACCCCTGACCTTGTAGTTTTTCCTGCATAGTGACTTCCTCCACCAGGGCACTCAATTTAAAGTCATTAGGCAGACCAGCAACCTCCTTTTCTGTCAATATTGTTACATGTCTGCATACTGGACAAGTCAGCATTCTGTTCTCCTTATCCTGCCTATCTCTCATTTCTTGCAGACAGTTAAGGCAAAAACTGTGCAGACAGTCCAGCAGTTTAGGTTGTGTGTAACATTTCATACAGATAGGGCACTCTAAATGATCTTTGCTGATTTTACCCAACACCGACTCTGCTGTGATATTGGCCGCCATCTTCTGAATTCACATTACTGTAAATTGAATCAATAGAAATTACAATTAACTTAAATAGCTACAAGTAAATCTCTTGAATATACAGTATGACAGGCAAGAAATGATGAACGGTAAATATATGTATATCAGGGAGCATTTTGTAATAGAAATAAAATAATGTAATAGAAATAAAATAAAAGTACAACTACATGTGTACGGTAGCAAAATTATTATACTACAAATATGTTCTTATAATTCATTATAATTATTGTTTTGCAAAATAAAATCCCATACCATACCACGTACATGTATATCGCCATCATTGAATCATGCTGATTCGTTAATGGTTACTGGCTGCCTATTGCTTTTAATGTTCCCAGCGAGAACAATCCCCAGAAACATTCCTAGAGCAATGCATGCACGTGTGTTCCCAGTGGAACATTCCATTGGAAAATGGTGACATTCCCACGGACCATTTACTTATTCCTAGAAGTGGTGTGGTGTTCTCTCAGTGGACTGTTCCCAGCCTTTCCAACTTTTGAGACACTCCCTAAGTTAATCTGTGAGCATTTATGTTTTTTGGAGATAACAAATATTGTATCTAGTAGCCTTAAAGAAATGTTAAAAATTCACTGATTCCATTACTAGTTTTACACCAATTACTTTGTCAATTTCCAATATAATTCAAGCATTGGGCTTTACTGTTTTTATTGTGAGGACTTTTTTCACAAATACATGAAGTTGGATTGGCCAGTAAACTAAAACAAGTCATGACAAAATACATTTCCCTTGGATGAAATTTTGTCAAACATGTCAAATAATAACCACTGCCTATGGCTGGGAGCTTGAACGTTGGTGTGTCTACACCAAACTAATCACTAATGCCATTACTCAAACTCTTGACAATATCATGCAGTTTCCCATAATTTTCTTTGACTAATCTCAATTAAAAGAATGTCAACTTACATGAACTGGAATTTTGACAGAAGATAATGTCCTCTCCTGATGTTCAAATATACTTTTTAAAGATGAAATTCAACCTAAGCTCTGTTGAAATATGACACGACAAAATGGAACCTGTAAAATTCCCCAGTCTGTTTTTAGATTCAGTGGATCACGTGTCATACATCAATTGTACATTACATTTTGTATGGTTATGTACCTGGTGTGCACTGTATTCAGTACTCAGACTGAGAACAAAGGTCATTGATTATCACACATGCAGGTACACAAAATGAAAATGGAGTAATTCAACTGTAAATGAATTTGGACTTTAGAATAACAGACATGATAAAAGACTGGCTCAGATCCAGGAATATGCAACTATTGATGGGGACAACTGCTACAAAAAATAAATAAATAAATGAACAGACAAACAGGCCCTCATAAAAAGAAATTATGAATAAACTAGGATTTATTAGGTAATGTACACTGTGAAGGGGGCTTCACCAGTGACTTCAGACCAATGAAATTGCTGGTGTGACACTCCATTGAAAAACAGTTAATAAACGGATTAATTTCAAAGTGTTTTATTCTTACATGTATCTGTTCTCATTGAATTCCTCCTTTTTTTCCTGTCCCAGGACCAATACTTGACTCTGCCTCTTGTATCCTCTTCTTTTGTGTTCCTTCTACACCTGACTAACTTCAGCCCACTCCTGCATTACGTTTGTGTGCATGTCTGTATGGCATCCATTTTGCCTTTGAGAAAGAACCTACTTGGTTTGAAACATACATGTAATAACTACCAATTTTATTTTATTTTAAATGAGTGAAGAAGGATTGGTACATATGGCTGGCTTCTGGATTACATTAACAGACATTTTATTTTTCATCAGAACATTGCTGTTTTACTTGAGGAAGGGAAAACAAATGTTTGTGTCTTTTAGTCCAGTAAGTTGGCTTTATACACTGTAGGTGGTAATTTGACCATTGGATCAGAATGTGGAATTGGTAGCGAGATCCTCTAGATCCAACATCTTCCGTCATTGACTATTCGAGACTGTCCTGCAGTCAAGGGATCATCGTAAAAACAAAACATGGAACTATTCTTGTGGGAATAATTCTTAATTGTCATTATTAATTTCATGATCGTGTAATCAATAGGCCTATATCCAATATATTATGATTTTCATAAAAACCATTTGAAAGCCTATAATATCATTAATGAGATTTATTCCACTATAATAGTTAATGAATTTCTGTTTAGAATGAGCAATTTGAGAACAACCTGTCATATGCAAGACAACAACACCTTGTTGGCTAAAGTGCTTCTCAAAAAGAAATATTTTTGTAGATTTATGTTTTTGTTTATTTTTAATTTGCATTCATTTATTTTAATGTTGATACATTACTTTTTTGTGCATAAGAGAAACAAATCTGCAATGCCTTTCTGATCACTAAAATTATATTGCAGAACATTGGGTACCAAGAACAAGAACCAATTATTTGTCTAGGTTCTGTTAAATATTTGGCTGATTTGTAATACTGGTTTTATTTGCACCGATCCAGGTATAAGATTATTTATCACGCCCGAAGCAGAATTAAAAATAAATAAATAAATAAACTAATCATGAAAGCATAATTCTTAATTGTCATTATCATTTTCATGGATATGTAAACAATACACTCTATGAATGATGACATTCAATAACCCATTTGATATCATAGATTACTATTTGCAAGAAGTCTGGCAATTTAATCAAAGAATTTCAGTTTGACTGCTCTACTTGGAAATGACCTTTCACTGAGTGGAGTAGAAAATAATAATCAAGATGGAAAACACAACGATTGAACGAACGAAACTACAGTACAATGCATTTCTGACTACCAGAAGTACATCGCATTTATAATTAAAACATAATAACAAAATAATATTTGACCCCATTTTGTTCTGTGACCTACATGTAAATCAAAATATTTTCTGGTGTAAAATGATACATGTATGTCTGTGGACATAATGGGCCAAAACCTGCTGACATAATAAGCAAGCGGACATAATGGTCCGGAACAGTTGAGCGTGGTCTGTTTTTGCTACAAGGGCACGAGGACCAGACATAACTAGGCCCATTCCTGACTGACTCAGCCGCCTATTAATTATGACATTCAGTCCAAGTTAGTAACCACTATGCAGTGTACATATACATGCATACATGTACATTGTAATGAATGGAGATTGTGCTCTTCCAAGTTGGGACATATGGATACTGCGATTGTGATTACACAGCTTGTCAGGAAACTGCCATGTTGTTCGTATGACCATGGAGGTATAAAATAGGAGTTGGAACGTTTAATGTCCAGTTGGGTGAGGTCTGCATAGGCTATGCCATTCCACGTTGGGTGAGAAGAGAAATGGTACATAAAGTGATGTTTCAAGCGGTGTTGGGGGGGGGGGGGTAATACCCTGTTGAGTGACATTCGAGATCCACTACTTTGATGTACATTATGCAAACAAATTTCAATATCACCTCCCCCCCCCCACCACTATTCAACATGGATATATGCCACTGTGCACATTGTATGTTGTCAAAATGTGATCATCATAAGTACAGTGGACTGTTATTGCAGCACTGTACTAGGGCTGTGCCGGGTATCCGGATACCCGACCGAAACTGTCATTACCCGGTACCCGTAAATGACTTTTTAAAATTGGGACTTGCATTGTACCATTTCAGCGGTGTGAACAGAAATTTTTGACTATTGAACAATGTACTGTTTTACTCGAGATAACGTCTTTGTAGTATTTTACGGACATTTTCCATACACTTTTGTCCAACCGATACATTGTATCCAATCATTAAGACTCAAATAGCCTGGCTGTGGCATGCTACAAACAAGTATCAAACTAGCTGCTCAGGATGGAATGTTTGCCTATTGTTCACAGTAATTGGATTAGTGGGACAATAACTGCTGGTTTATGTCTGCACTGGAGTGTGCACAATGATGTGTTAATAGAGGGGATTTTATTATCAGGGACGTCCACATTAATTGTTGTCGTAATAAAAAAGTAGTGTTGAAATTGGTTTTGTTGTGTAATTATTTTGATGTGCCACTGACCATCCCTCAGCATATCACCAACATTTACATTTATTTACCCGCCGATACTGAGCTCTCTTGTGTATTACATTTGCTGACAAGGTGACAGTTTGTTGGTGGATACGTGCGCTATATAAATCTATACATTATTATTATTATTATTATAAAAAGGAGGTGTTAAGTCGGTCATTGTCTTTGAAACCAACAGTAGGATCCATAATCAGTCGGATTTGAAAGGTATTATTGGTTGCGGGTTTGATCCTTTCAATTGGGCAGCATATTTTTACAATCACCTAATCTCCTATCAGTTGAAAAGACGTTTATGAGGGACGAAATGTGGTTGCTTATGATGAGCTGCGAATTATGGATCGTCAAACATTGATGGAGGGGACAAATTGGCTGAATACTAATTAAAAAGTAGATAAAACTTACACCGATACGTATTGTTAAGTTATTTTTTGATGAGTGCGCATCCTAAATTTTAGACTCATTTCTTGACTGACCGATCAACACGATGCCACATTCAACAGGGAACAGTCAAGTTTGGTCCCATTTTGAGAAAAAGGGGCCCAAATTGGTAAAAATTCATTCTTTCAAGAAACAATGTTTATTGACAGGTTTATTGAATATATTCAAGTTCTGATTTTAGATTCGTAAATTTTTTGCAGTTTGTTAGTTTAATAATATCAAATATTATTTTAGTACGCAAAATCATGTCCTTATCCAAAGCCAACATGGCGTACGGGATATCCTTATTTAGAAGGCAGGGGCGCGGCAAGGCGCAAGCACATGAATCGTTTTCCCACAACGGGTTAGTTCCGCCCACATCGCCTTTGACCAATGACATTATTCAACACGTGTTTTGTGACAAAAACATTAAAGTCAACTTGCTATATGCATATGCATATGCATATGCATGCGCTCTGATCACGCACGCACCAGTGATTATTGTCTTTTGATATATGGTAGTCACTCCCTGACACAGTCACGTGCGAGGCCGCTGTAGCTGCGTGATGCACCGGCCATGCGTGCGATCAATTTTTACGGTTTTATTTCAGAAATAACTTTCCGTAAATTAATACAATATTTTGTCACCAAGATGTTATACTTTAATAAAGATCGAATTAAATATGGTATCCTCTGTATTATAAAGGTCAATTTTGTTAACGTTTACATGTATTTGTACACCAAAGGAGGCATGTTTTCAACAAGAATGAAAACGGGTATCCGGGTATCCGAACTTTCCTGATTTCGGGTATCCGGTTCCAAAAATATCCGAAAACGCACAGCCCTACACTGTACACAGACCACATCAAACGTACAACACTCTAGGAACTCCATGCGAGCATCAGCCTTACCCGGATGAGTGGCCAAAATATCACATAATTTCAAGACAATTTCCCCTAAAAACAAATTAAAAAACCCCAGTCCTGATGCACATTATAATTATGCCTTATATACCCATCACAGGTATCCCACTAAAACACCTATATAATAATCCAAATGGTAATCTCTTAGATTAGTCAAACTAACATTTGTATCTACAATTAAACATTACCTAAAAGAACATGAATCAAACGCTGTTTGTTAAGTGCTTTTGAATTTCTCGCAAATAATTAAAGTCTCAGTGAGCCTTCGGGTAAATTTTTGAAACCATTTTAGAGGGCAAAAAAGAAGGGGCAGCAGACAATGTTTTGAAAAAAAAGTAGCCCCCGGCAAATTTTCAAATATTTTTAATGGAGGTCACAGAACATCAATACCCCCACCCTTTTTAAGGGTTAAAATGGGGTCAAATATTTGGCTGTGGCGTATTTCTCCCTTTTTATAACAAAAAGCCCTTGCCCCCCCCCCCCAATTTTGGCTACGCGCCAGGGTTTTTCTTGATTAGATTCTGACATTCATATGAGTGGATTATGTATTATTATTTCCTCCATTTGAAATGCCTCCTAGAAAAAGTGGTGCACCCCCAAGTGCCCCACTGAAAATTGAACCCTATTTACGTCACAATTTTTCCAAGGAAAACCTGGTTTGACAACAGGTTTTACCCGATACCATTGTAGAAGCACACATGTTTACACATTATATTCTCAGTCAGCTCACTGTGCTAGACAGCTGTGACCAAGCAGACTCAGTCAGCTCACTGTGCTAGACAGCTGTGACCAAGCAGACTCAGTCAGCTCACTGTGCTAGACAGCTGTGACCAAGCAGACTCGGGTCAGCTCACTGTGCTAGACAGCTGTGACCAAGCAGACTCGGGTCAGCTCACTGTGCTAGACAGCTGTGACCAAGCAGACTCGGGTCAGCTCACTGCTAGACAGCTGTGACCAAGCAGACTCGGGTCAGCTCACTGCGCTAGACAGCTGTGACCAAGCAGACACAGCCAGCTCACTGTGCTAGACAGCTGTGACCAAGCAGATTCAGTCAGCTCACTGTGCTAGACAGCTGTGACCAAGCAGACTCAGCCAGCTCACTGTGCTAGACAGCTGTGACCAAGCAGACTCAGTCAGCTCACTGTGCTAGACAGCTGTGACCAAGCAGACTCGGGTCAGCTCACTGTGCTAGACAGCTGTGACCAAGCAGACACAGCCAGCTCACTGTGCTAGACAGCTGTGACCAAGCAGACTCAGTCAGCTCACTGTGCTAGACAGCTGTGACCAAGCAGACTCAGTCAGCTCACTGTGCTAGACAGCTGTGACCAAGCAGACTCGGTCAGCTCACTGTGCTAGACAGTTGTGACCAAGCAGACTCGGGTCAGCTCACTGTGCTAGACAGCTGTGACCAAGCAGACTCGGGTCAGCTCACTGTGCTAGACAGCTGTGACCAAGCAGACACAGCCAGCTCACTGTGCTAGACAGCTGTGACCAAGCAGACTCGGGTCAGCTCACTGCTAGACAGCTGTGACCAAGCAGACTCGGGTCAGCTCACTGTGCTAGACAGCTGTGACCAAGCAGACACAGCCAGCTCACTGTGCTAGACAGCTGTGACCAAGCAGACTCAGTCAGCTCACTGTGCTAGACAGCTGTGACCAAGCAGACTCAGCCAGCTCACTGTGCTAGACAGCTGTGACCAAGCAGACTCAGTCAGCTCACTGTGCTAGACAGCTCACTGTGCTAGACAGCTGTGACCAAGCAGACTCGGGTCAGCTCACTGTGCTAGACAGCTGTGACCAAGCAGACTCGGGTCAGCTCACTGTGCTAGACAGCTGTGACCAAGCAGACACAGCCAGCTCACTGTGCTAGACAGCTGTGACCAAGCAGACTCTGTCAGCTCACTGTGCTCGACAGCTGTGACCAAGCAGACTCGGGTCAGCTCACTGCTAGACAGCTGTGACCAAGCAGACTCGGGTCAGCACACTGTGCTAGACAGCTGTGACCAAGCAGACTCGGTCAGCTCACTGTGCTAGACAGCTGTGACCAAGCAGACTCAGTCAGCTCACTGTGCTAGACAGCTGTGACCAAGCAGACTCGGTCAGCTCACTGTGCTAGACAGCTGTGACTAAGCAGACTCAGTCAGCTCACTGTGCTAGACAGCTGTGACTAAGCAGACTCGGGTCAGCTCACTGTGCTAGACAGCTGTGACCAAGCAGATATGCATGTACCGTCATAATTTTCACAAAGTGATGAATCAACCCAAACAGCTGCAAATCCATGTTTTGAGATAATCGCCTTTGATGTTTTTGAAATTGCAATTTCAAAGTCTTTTTAGTATTAAATATTTTAGATTTTGCTTTCTTCTAAAGCTAATAACTTACATAACAAAGAAGTGTCAGTATCTTTATCATAGAGAGTGTAATTAATAAGTAATTACTTAACAAAAGTATTTGTCACTTAGTGAACAAGACTGCATGTACAGAGCGCTATATATTAATGTATGTGATTTGTCACTGCATGAAAATGTATATAGGTCATCACTTCGTGAAAACGCAAAAATTCCCTCATTGGCAATTGCTATGTATTCTAATGTATAAAGCAAAAATGAAAAAGAGCTTAGCTTATAATTCGCTGGGTACATTAATTAGTGTAATTACAAAAGTATGACGTTTTAACACTTGAAACTTGTCAGAAATGTTGACGACAATGAATACACAAATATCTGCAAAACAAAAATAAATATTGAATTTTTTTTTTATTTATGATGGAATTGTCAACTTTTTGAAATTAAACTTTATTGACATAACAATAAAGATGGAAACTCTTTTGACAGCAAACAGTTTTTCCAGGATGATTGAGAATTGTACAAACTTTTTCACCAAGTAAGTTTTATAGTATGCTTTATGTAACATTGTGATCATTTTTATGCTTCTTGTGAATGTTGTACCTTTCCTCAAAAAGGACAGTATCGTGATGATCAGAGCAGAGTTTTGATAGGGCATGGAATCAGTGTTATAGTTTAAAATAAATTCAGTGACTGAAAATAATACTGTGTGGACAAGATAACAGTGCATGATAACATCATAAAACCATGGATGTTACATAAATAATGAACCAGTGGCTGCATAATTATGATAAAAATACAGTCAGACGCTGTAATATGATCTTATCACGTCTGTTATCTAGGCCAGCACCCATATAAATAATAAAAAGTACTTCAGAGTATTAAATTTGACAGTATAATTTTACTTGTACTAACTTTACACCAAGTAAGTTTGATGCACAACTGTGACAATACCAATGTTGTACTTACTTTTAAGTCAAATTGTTGAGTTTACATGTACAACATTTTAGGTGTTCTCATGTTGTCTGTGACGTTTGCTATTTAGATTCTGATTTTACTTCTCACATGTGTTGCAGTAGAGGCTGATATTCTGAATTTTACTTGTACTAACTTTACACCAAGTTTTATGTAAAACTAATCATTTGTTTTTTGTAGATACCAATGTTGTACTTTTCCCTTTAGTCAAATTGTCGGGTTTACATGTAGAACATTTTAGGTAATTTTCTGTTCTTATGTTGTCTGTTTCTTTGTCTGTGTTTACACACGGTGATAGATTTGAACAGATTCATATGCAGCCACAACCAGATCACCACCTGGTGTGAATGTGATGCCATATGGATCACTACAATCCTTGATGACACACTCAATGTACTTGCCATCAGGACTGAATCGCTGAATGTCACCTGATGAAATTAACAGATGACACACAGCAACGTATATGCTGCCATCTCTATCACAGCACACACCAGTAGGGATGAATTGAGACATCCTATCACTGGTGACATCAACTGAGAATACCATGACACCATTGTAGTCTACTGATACTAACTTCTTGCTCCTCCAGTCAGTGTAGATAAACTGCTGCTTGCAGGTAGTCAAATAATTACCAATCCCTGGAGCAGGTAGTGTTCTGATGAGGGATCCATCTGGGTTGTGTAGAGATATCTCTTTATTCTCCTGATAACCCACTGCTATCAGATTGTTGTCATCCACTGCAAGACATGATGGTTGACTGTCTGACCCTCTACCTGGTGTGACCTGATAGAGGAGCTGATATTTCTTGTTGAAGATCTTGACTGTTTGACTGTCTAGAACAATCAGCTGATCATCCCTATTCACTGCTGTACGGTATGGAAAAGTAAGATCTTTGATTTGTAGTCTTTGTGGGATGACAGTGGATTGGGATTTGCTCTTTAGTGTAAAAGTAATCAACAGTTTGTGTCTAGTATCTACCACAACTATTTCATTATTGGAGAAGGCTGCAACATCATATGCCCATTCAAACTTGGTCTGTTCTCGTCCAAATGTCTTTATATCTGTTTTCAGTGCCCACTTCTCTTTCAGACACATACTTCCAGGTCTTAGTGATTCCTCAGCTGCAGCTTTTAATACAATGTTTGACTCATCTTCCAGAACCAGTCTCCCAAGTGACCCTTCACCTTCTTCAAAGTCCATGAAGGACAACCTGTCAGACACTTTCTCTGGCTGTATCTCTGTCAATTCTTTGAGGTAATCAAAGAGTTTTTGCTGAAGAGCTAGAATCTCACAGTGACTCCCTTGATCCATCAGTCGGTTCACCTCATCCAACTTGTTCACTGCCTGGGTCTCCTCTTTGCTGTTTATGCTGAGAGCAATTTCAAATGTCTTGACTCTGTCTTTATAAATCTTCTCTGCCTCCTGCTTCAGTTTCCGCTCCTCCTCGTCAGCTTTTCTGGAGATTTTCTTGGTGGTATCTGCATACATAGAGTCTAGTTTCTTGCGTGACTTTTCTGTTGCACTCAAGGCATTGTTCAATTCTATTTTGCTTTTCATCACTTTTGCCATCAGTTGTGCAACATCTTGTTTGCATTTCTTTACAGCCTCAGAAAGCCCTACCAGAGAGTGTTTGGGATTAACATGATTTGTAACACTACACAGTACACATACTAACTTTTTACATGTGTTGCAGTACAGGCTGATATTCTGATCAGTGTGTGTCTCACATTTTGGAGTGAAATCTCTCAGTTTGCTCTTGTAGGTAATCTCACCTGATCGCAACTGAGCCAGCGTGTGGATTTGGTGAGATTTCATCACAGCCATGCGTTCATGTGCTCGTTGGCATTCTTGACACAGAAAGTGATCACAGTCCATACATCTTGAGATTGCCCGGTTCCCCTCATCACAGGCTTGACATTTGATCTCTGACCCCTGACCTTGTAGTAGTTTTTCCTGCATAGTGACTTCCTCCACCAGGGCACTCAATTTAAAGTCATTAGGCAGACCAGCAACCTCCTTTTCTGTCAATATTGTTACATGTCTGCATACTGGACAAGTCAGCATTCTGTTTTCCTTATCCTGCCTATCTCTCATTTCTTGCAGACAGTTAAGGCAAAAACTGTGCAGACAGTCCAGCAGTTTAGGTTGTGTGTAACATTTCATACAGATAGGACACTCTAAATGATCTTTGCTGATTTTACCCAACACCGACTCTGCTGTGATATTGGCCGCCATCTTCTGAATTCACATTACTGTAAATTGAAACAATAGAAATTACAATTAACTTAAATAGCTACAAGTAAATCTCTTGAATATACAGTATGACAGGCAAGAAATGATGAATGGTAAATATATCAGGGTATATTTTGTAATAGAAATAAAATAATGTAATAGAAATAAAATAAAAGTACAACTACATGTGTATGGTAGCAAAATTATTATACTACAAATATGTTCTTATAATTCATTATTATTATTGTTTTGCAAAATAAAATCACGTACCGTACCACGTACATGTATATCGCCATCATTGAATCATGCTGGTTCGTTAATGGTTACTGGCTGCCTATTGCTTTCAATGTTCCCAGCAAGAACAATCCCCAAGAACATTCCTAGAGCAATGCATGCATGTGTGTTCCCAGTGGAACGTTCCCTTGGGAACATGGTGGTATTCCCATGAACCGTTTATTTATTCCTAGAAGAATGCTGTTGTGGACTGTTCCAGCCTTTCTGACTTTTGAGACACTCCCTAAAGTAATCTGTGAGCATTTATGTTTTTTGGGATAGCAAATAGTGTATCTAGTAGACTTGAAGAAAGTGTTAAAAGTTGCTGATTCCATTATTAATTTTACACCAATTACTTTTTAGGCCAAAATTATAATTTTTGTTTGAAATTTGGTCAAACATGTCAAATAATAACCACTGCCTATGGCTGAGTGCTTGAACTTTGGTGTGTCTGCACCAAACTAATCACTAATACCATTTCTCAAACTCTTGACAATACCATGCAGTTTCCCATAATTTCCTTTAACTAATATCAACTAAAAGAATGTCAACTTACATGAACTGGAATTTTGACAGAAGATAATGTCCTCTCCTGATGTTCAAATATACTTTTTTAAAGATGAAATTCAAACTAAGCTCTGTTGAAATATGACACGACAAAATGGAACCTGTAAAATTCCCCAGTCTGTTTTTAGATTCAGTGGATCACGTGTCATACATCAATTGTACATTACATTTTGTATGGTTATGTACCTGGTGTGCACTGTATTCAGTACTCAGACTGAGAACAAAGGTCATTGATTATCACACATACAGGTACACAAAATGAAAATGGAGTAATTGGACTTTAGAATAACAGACATGAGAAAAGACTGGCTCAGATCCAGGAATATGCAACTATTGATGGGGGACAACTGCTACAAAAAATAAATAAATAAATGAACAGACAAACAGGCCCTCATAAAAAGAAATTATGAATAAACTAGGATTTATTAGGTAATGTACATTGTGAAGGGGGCTTCACCGGTGACTTCAGACCAATGAAATTGCTGGTGTGACACTCCATTGAAAAACAGTTAATAAATGGACTGGTTTCAAAGTGTTTTATTCTTACATGTATCTGTTCTCATTTAATTCCTCCTTTTTTCCTGTCCCAAGACCAATACTTGACTCTGCCTCTTGTATCCTCTTCTTTTGTGTTCCTTCTACACCTGACTAACTTCAGCCCACTCCTGCATTACGTTTGTGTTCATGTCGGTATGGCATCCATTTTGCCTTTGAGAAAGAACCTACTTGGTTTGAAACATACATGTAATAACTACCAATTTGATTTTTTTTTTAAATGAGTGAAGAAGGATTGGTACATATGGCTTCTGGATTACATTAACAGACATTTTATTTTTCATCAGAACATTGCTGTATTACTTGAGGAAGAGAAAACAAATGTTTGTGTCTTTTAGTCCAGTAAGTTGGCCTTATACACTGTAGGTGCTAATTTGACCATTGGGTCAGAATGTGGAATTGGTAGCGAGATCCTCTAGATCCAACATCTTCCGTCATTGACTATTCGAGACTGTCCTGCAGTCAAGGGATCGTCATAAAAACAAAACATGGAACTATTCTTGTGGGAATAATTCTTAATTGTCATTATTAATTTCATGATCGTGTAAACAATAGGCCAATATCCAATATATTATGATATTCATATAAACCATTTGGAAGCCTATAATATCATTAACCCTCCCACTATTGTTGCACTTTTAGTGGCAAGTTGCTAAAGAGGTCAAAACCAGTCAACTGCCTTGTTTGACTGTTGACCCAAATGTGCACACTGGTTTTTACTGTCATTTTGACCACCCTGAACAATAACCAGACAATGCTTTTACCAGTCAAAAACGGTTGACTCATTTTGACCTGTAAATATACTTACTACACGTAAGGTTTGACAGTGTTTGACTTTGAAGTGCACTAGATATACCTTGCCAAGTATATCAACATTTTGACCCTTGTAGTAGTAAGAGGGTAAATGAGATTTATTCCACTATAGTTAATGAATTTTTTGTTTAGAATGATCAATTTGAAAACAACCTGTCATATGCAATAGGGCTGTGCCGGATATCCGGATACCCGACCGAAACTGTCATTACCCGGTTCAATTTTTCGGTTACGAGTACCCGTAAACGACTTTTTAAAATTGGGACTTACCATTTCAGAAATCTTTGACTATTGAACAATGTATTTTTTACACTTATAGGAGCAATTTTATTCAAGAAATTACACTCTGATAATGCCTTTGTAGTACTTTAAGGACATTTTCCATACACTTTTGTCCAACTGATACATTGTATCCAATCATTAAGACTCAAATAGCCTGGCTGCGCCATGCTACAAACAAGTATCAAACTAGCTGCTCAGGATGGAATGTTTGCCTATTGTTCACAGTAATTGGTGGGACAATAACTGATGCTTTGTGTCTGCGCTGGAGCATGGCCATGATGTGTTAATAGAGGGGATTTTATTATAGGGGATGTCCTAATAAAAAAAAGTGGTGTTGAAATTGGTTTTGTTGTGTAATTATTTTGATGTGCCACTGACCATCCATCAGCATATCACCAACTTTTACATTTATTTATCCACCGATACCGAGCTCTCTTGTGTATTACATTTTTCCGACAAGGTGTTTGTTTCAAAAGAAAGACATAAACTAAAGTGAACATGATTTATAACTTATCAATAAGTAACAATCAGTACACCGCAACCGATTTTGAAAGAGAAATATTGGGGTCTGAAAATAATCTTAATTCTTAAAATCGTTGTTTGTAAGTAGTAGTAGTAGTAGTTGTTGTTTTTAATTATTCCTAGCTAGGTGTATTGACATTTAACTGAAGTTAATTGTGATAGAAACAAATTAATATTCAAGTTCTGATTTTAGATTCATAATATACTGAACAGCAAAAGAAACGCAAGTCCGAGGACAGCAAAAGAAACGCAAGTCCGAGGTCTTGTCAAGTTTTCAAACAGAAGACAAACCATTTTGATTCTAATCACTGTGAAAATCTTGCTATGCAATTTCAACAGTCACTTTCAGCTCACAAATTGAAAGCATTTTACATTAAATGAGTGACAAGAATCAAAATGGTTTGTTTTCTGTTTGAAAACTTGACAAGACCTCGGACTTGCGTTTCTTTTGCTGTCCTCGGACTTGCGTTTCTTTTGCTGTTCAGTATATTTTGCAGTTTGTTAGTTTCATAATATTAAATATTATTTTAGTACGCAAAATCATGTCCTTATCCAAAGCCAACTTAACGTACGGGATATCCTTATTTAGAAGGCAGGGGCGCGGCAAGGCGCAAGCACATGGATCGTTTTCCCACAACGGGTTAGTTCCGCCCCGCCCACATCGCCTTTGATCGACCAATGACATTATTCAACACGTGTTTTGTGACATGAACATCCAAGTCAACTTGATATACACATACGCTCTGATCACGCCCACACCAGTGATCATTGTCTTCTGATATGATAGTACAGTCACGCCTGACACCGTCACGTGTGAGGCCGCTGTAGCTGCGTGATGGCCGGGGCGTGCGCGGGTGTGATCAATTGGGCTTTCTTAGTGTGTATGTACGTTGTAACTAAGCAATTTTTTACTGTTTTATTTCAGAAATAACTTTCAGTAAATACAATATATAGTCACCAAGATGTTATACTTCGATAAAAATCGAATTAAATATGGTATCCTCTGTATTATAAAGGTCAATTTTGATAACATTTACATGTATTTGTACACCATAGGAGGCATGTTTTAAACAAGAATGAAAACGGGTATCCGGGTATCCGAACTTTACTGATTTCGGGTATCCGGTTCCAAAAATATACAAAAACGCACAGCCCTAAGTGGTTCTCAAAAAGAAATATTTTTGTAGATTTATGTTTTTGTTTATTTTTAATTTGCATTCATTTATTTCAATGTTGATGCATTACTTCTTTGTGCATAAGAGAAACAAATCTGCAATGCCTTTCTGATCACTAAAATTATATTGCAGAACATTGGGTACCAAGAACAAGAACCCAATTATTTGTCTGGATTCTGTTAAATATTTGGCTGATTTGTAACAATGGTTTTATTTGCACCGACCCAGGTATAAGATTATTTATCACGCCCGAAGCAGAATTTAAAATAAATAAATAAATAAACTAATCATGAGAGCATAATTCTTAATTGTCATTATCATTTTCATGGATATGTAAACAATACACTCTATAAATGATGACATTCAATAACCAATTTGATATCATAGATTGCTATTTGGAAGAAGTCTGGCAATTTAATCAATGAATTTCAGTTTGACTGCTCTACTTGGAAATGACCTTTCACTGAGTGGAGTAGAAAATAATAATCAAGATGGAAAACATATTCAGTGTTATTGATTCTGAGAACGATTGAACGAACGAAACTACAATGCATTTCTGACTACTAGAAGTACATCGCATTTATAATTAAAACATAATAACAAAATAATATTTGACCCCATTTTGTTCTGTGACCTCAATCAAAATATTTTCTAGTGGAAAGTTGTTCTGGGGAACAGGGGTTTACGGACACAATGTGCCAGACATACATGTAATACATGTAGGTCTGTGGACATAATGGGCCAAAACCTGCTGACATAATAAGCCAAGTGGACATAATGGTCCAGAACAGTTAAGCGTGGTCTGTTTTTGCTACAAGGGCACAAGTACCAGACTTAACTATGCCCATTCCTGACTGGCTCGGCCGCCTAATAATTATGACATTCGGTCCAAGTTAGTATTGACTCTGCAGTGTACATACATGTACGTGCATACATTGTAATGAATGGACATTGTGCTCTTCCAAGTTGGGAGATATGGATACTGCGATTGTGATCACACAGCTTGTCAGGAAACTGCCATGTTGTTCGTATGACCAATTGGGGAATGCAGACAGGCATTATTATGTTGGGTCTGCATGGGCTATGCCATTCCAAGTTGGGTGAGGTCAGCATGGCCTATGCCATTCCAAGTTGGGTGAGGTCTGCATGGGCTATGCCATTCCAAGTTGGGTGAGGTCTGCATGGCCTATATGCCATTCCAAGTTAGGTGAGAAGAGAAATGGTACATAAAGTGATGTTTCAAGCGGTGTTGGGGGGGGGGGGTGGTAATACCCTGTTGAGCGACGTTCGAGATCCACTACTTTGATGTACATTATGCAAACAAATTTCAATATCATCCCCCCCTACCACTCTTCAACATTGGTACATGTATATGCCACTGTGCACATGCTATGTTGTCAAAATGTGATCATAAGTACAGTGGACTGTTATTGCAGCACTTGTACACAGAGCACATCAAACGTACTACAACACTCTAGGAACTCCATGGGAGCATCAGCCTTACTCGGATGAGTGGCCAAAATATCACATAATTTCAAGACAATTTCCCCTAAAAACAAATTAAAAACCCCAGTCCTGATGCACATTATAATTATGCCTTATACATGTATACATGTACCCCATCACAGGTATCCCACTAAAATACCTATAATCCAAATAGTAATCTCTTAGATTAGTCAAACTAACATTTGTATCTACAATCAAACGTTACCTAAAAGAACATGAATCAAACGCTGTTTGTAAACAGCGACCCTTCAGTTAAATTTTTTTAAACTTTTAGAGGGCAAATAGGAGGAGCAGTGGACAATTTTTTTTTTTAAAGTAGCCCCCGGCAAATTTTTCAACCAGAAAATATTTTGATTGAAGTCACAGAACATCAACACCCCCACCCTTTTAAGGGTTAAAATGGGGTCAAATATTTGGCTGTGGCGTATTTCTCCCGTTTTATAACAAAAAGCCCCATGCCCCCCACTCAATTTTAGCTACACACCAGGGTGTTTCTTGATTAGATTCTGAGATTCAAATGAGTGGATCATTGTATTATTATTAATTCTTTTTGACATGCCTCCTAGAAAAAGTGGTGCACCCCCCAGTGCCCCCGTGAAAATTGAACCCTATTTACATCACATTTTTTCCAAGGAAAACCTGGTTTGATAACAGGTTTTACCCGATACCATTGTAGAAGCACACATGTTTACACATTATATTCTCAGTCAGCTCACTGTGCTAGACAGCTGTGACCAAGCAGACTCAGTCAGCTCACTGTGCTAGACAGCTGTGACCAAGCAGACTCAGGTCAGCTCACTGTGCTAGACAGCTGTGACCAAGCAGACTCAGTCAGCTCACTGTGCTAGACAGCTGTGACCAAGCAGACTCAGTCAGCTCACTGTGCTAGACAGCTGTGACCAAGCAGACTCAGGTCAGCTCACTGTGCTAGACAGCTGTGACCAAGCAGACTCAGGTCAGCTCACTGTGCTAGACAGCTGTGACCAAGCAGACTCAGTCAGCTCACTGTGCTAGACAGCTGTGACCAAGCAGACTCAGTCAGCTCACTGTGCTAGACAGCTGTGACCAAGCAGATATATATACATGTTCCGTCACCATTTTCAAAAAGTGACAAATCAACCCACACAGCTGCAAATCCATGTTTTGAGATAATCGCCTTTGAAGTTGAACTGTTTTGAGCATTACATATTTTAGATTTTGCTTCTTTGTGAAGATAATAACTTAAATAACAAAGAAGTGTTGTATCTTTATTGTAGAGTTTATTGAGAAATTACTTACCAAAATTATTTTTCACTTTGTGAACAAGACTGCATGTTCAGAGTGACTTTAAATTTTAAATGTACATAGGTCACACGATTCTTACCTTTTTGAAAACGCAAAACCAAAAATTTTTGGTGGTCGAGAGGTTAAGACGTCTGCACTAGTAAGCAGGAGGTCGTGGGTTCGAATCCCGCCCGAGTCGCCTGTGTAGTTTTTTCACAGACACTCGGAAAGCACTGAGTATACAGTGCTATACACACGTCGTGTAGGGCAAAATTAAATCAATTGTTTATCTCCCGACGCAAGAATTTCACCAACCTATACAAAAAATTTAAAAATGAAAAACAGCTTAGCTAATGATTCACCGGGTATATTAATTAGCGTAATTACAAAACTGTGACATTTCAACACTTGAAACTTGTCAGAAATGTCAACGACAATGAATACACTCCAAATAGATATATAAAACTTACTTTTACAAAAATAAATATTTTGGACGGAATCATCACTTCATGGAAACGGAGTCAAAAACGGAGGTTACTATAGGAAGTTGAGCATTGCCAATCACTTTTATAGCATAAAAAACACCTTCACGTACATATTTGTGTGATTTTACAAAACTGTAAAGCAAATCATAAATATAGGAAAATAATAAGATTGAATGATTCATGTATTGGTTTGTCCTTCTAGGATTGAATATTAAAAGGGAAGGAACAACATTTGTAATGTTTACAAAACTGCTTCTATGAGTATGCTTACTTTCTTTGAACTCTTTGAAAGTTTCAGCTTTATAGGTTGTGTCACTCAAAATATTCATTGAAACATTTTGAACTAATTTTACTGAAATTATAAGACCTCAGACAGAAAGATTTCAAGTGATTTTGATATAAAACCAAAGTTTTATTTAACACTGTGATCAAAAAGTTTGTAGATTGTTTCAACTTTTTGAAAAGATGAAAGCTCTTTAGACAGAAAACATTTTTTCGAGGAGGATTGATACTTGTGGCAGCTTTTCACCTTGAGTTTTATGATTTATGTTTTATGTAAAATTGTGATCATTTTATGTTTTTTGTGAATATTAATGTTGTACCTTCCCTCTAAAAGGACAGTATCGTGCTGATCAGAGGAGAGTTTTGACTGAAAAAATACTGTGCGTGTGTTGGACTAGATAACAGTACGAGATAAGATAATAAAACCATGGATGTTACATAAATAATGAGCCAGTGCCTGCATAATTATGATAAAAATGCAGTCAGACGCTGTAATGATCTTATCACGTCTGTTATCTAGGCCAGCATCATCTAGGCCAGCATCCATATAAATGCAGTCAGACGCTGTAATATGATCTTATCACGTCTGTTATCTAGGCCAGCACCCATATAAATGCAGTCAGACGCTGTAATATGATCTTATCACGTCTGTTATCTAGGCCAGCACCCATATAAATGCAGTCAGACGCTGTAATATGATCTTATCACGTCTGTTATCTAGGCCAGCACCCATATAAATGCAGTCAGACGCTGTAATATGATCTTATCACGTCTGTTATCTAGGCCAGCACCCATATAAATGCAGTCAGACGCTGTAATATGATCTTATCACGTCTGTTATCTAGGCCAGCACCCATATAAATGCAGTCAGACGCTGTAATATGATCTTATCACGTCTGTTATCTAGGCCAGCACCCATATAAATGCAGTCAGACGCTGTAATATGATCTTATCACGTCTGTTATCTAGGCCAGCACCCATATAAATGCAGTCAGACGCTGAAATATGATCTTATCACGTCTGTTATCTAGGCCAGCACCCATATAAATGCAGTCAGACGCTGTAATATGATCTTATCACGCCTGTTATCTAGGCCAGCACCATATAAATGCAGTCAGACGCTGTAATATGATCTTATCACGTCTGTTATCTCAGGCCAGCACCCATATAAATGCAGTCAGACGCTGTAATATGATCTTATCACGTCCTGTTATTCAGGCCAGCACCCATATAAATGCAGTCAGGACGCTGTAATATGATCTTATCACGTCTGTTATCTAGGCCAGCACCCATATAAATGCAGTCAGACGCTGTAATATGATCTCATCACGTCTGTTATCTAGGCCAGCACCCATATAAATGCAGTCAGACGCTGTAATATGATCTCATCACGTCTGTTATCTAGGCCAGCACCCATATAAATGCAGTCAGACGCTGTAATATGATCTTATCACGTCTGTTATCTAGGCCACCATCCATATCAATGCAGTCAGACGATGTAAAATGATCTTATCACGCCTGTTATCTCAGAGCCAGCACCCATATAAATGCAGTCAGACGCTGTAATATGATCTTATCACGTCTGTTATCTAGGCCAGCACCCATATAAATGCAGTCAGACGCTGTAATATGATCTTATCACGTCTGTTATCTAGGCCACCACCCATATAAATGCAGTCAGATGCTGTAATATGATCTTATCACGTCTGTTATCTAGGCCAGCACCCATTATAAATGCAGTCAGACGCTGTAATGTGATCTTATCACGTCTGTTATCTAGGCCAGCACCCATATAAATGCAGTCAGACGCTGTAATGTGATCTTATCACGTCTGTTATCTAGGCCAGCACCCATATAAATGCAGTCAGACGCTGTAATGTGATCTTATCACGTCTGTTATCTAGGCCAGCACCCATATAAATGCAGTCAGACGGTGTAATGTGATCTTATCACGTCTGTTATCTAGGCCACCACCCATATAAATGCAGTCAGACGCTGTAATATGATCTTATCACGTCTGTTATCTAGGCCACCACCCATATAAATGCAGTCAGACGCTGTAATATGATCTTATCACGTCTGTTATCTAGGCCAGCACCCATATAAATGCAGTCAGACGCTGTAATATGATCTTATCACGTCCTGTTATATAGGCCATCACCCATATAAATGCAGTCATACGCTGTAATATGATCTTATCTCGTATGTTATCTAGGCCAGCACCCATATAAATGCAGTCAGACGCTGTAATATGATCTTATCACGTCTGTTATCTAGACCACCACCCATATAAATGCAGTCAGATGCTGTAATATGATCTTATCACGTCTGTTATCTAGGCCAGCACCCATATAAATGCAGTCAGACGCTGTAATATGATCTTATCACGTCTGTTATCTAGGCCAGCACCCATATAAATGCAGTCAGACGCTGAAATATGATCTTATCACGTCTGTTATCTAGGCCAGCACCCATATAAATGCAGTCAGACGCTGAAATATGATCTTATCACGTCTGTTATCTAGGCCAGCACCCATATAAATGCAGTCAGACGCTGTAATATGATCTTATCACGTCTGTTATCTAGGCCAGCACCCATATAAATGCAGTCAGACGCTGTAATATGATCTTATCACGTCTGTTATCTAGGCCACCACCCATATAAATGCAGTCAGACGCTGTAATATGATCTTATCACGTCTGTTATCTAGGCCAATATCCATATTGTTTTCAGTCAATGAGTTCATCTAAAATTAGGACACCAATACCATGTCCTTTCAAAAGTCTGCTTTGAGCATGATGATATTGTCCTCATCAAATCCAAATCACAGACCTGTACATGTATATGTGCACAGTTTTTTCTGCAAAATAAAAGTACTTCAGTCACAGCATTAAATTTGACAGTATAATTTTACTTGTACTAACTTTACACCAAGTACGTTTTATGCACAACTGTGACAATACCAATGTTGTACCTTCCTTTTAAGTCAAATTGTTGAGTTTACATGCACAACATTATTTAGTTTCTGCTTTTACACACGGTGATAGATTTGAACAGATGTTATTGCAGTCACAACCAGATTTAGTTTCTGCTTTTACACACGGTGATATATTTGAACAGATTCTTTTGCAGCCACAACCAAATCACCACCTGGTGTGAATGTGATGCCACATGGATCACTACAATCCTTGATGACACACTCAATGTACTTGCCATCAGGACTGAATCGCTGAATGTCACCTGATGAAATTAACATATCACACACAGCAACGTATATGCTGCCATCTCTATCACAGCACACACCAGTAGGGATGAATTCAGACATCCTATCACTGGTGACATCAACTGAGAATACCATGACACCATTGTAGTCTACTGATACTAACTTATTGCTCATCCAGTCAGTGTAGATCAACTGCTGCTTGCAGGTAGTCAAATAATTACCAATCCCTGGAGCAGGCAGTGTTCTGATGAGGGATCCATCTGGATTGTGTAGAGATATCTCTTCCTTTTCCTCATAACACACTGCTATCAGATTGTTGTCATCCACTGCAAGACATGATGGTTGACTGCCTGACCCTCTACTTGGTGTGAACTGATGGAGGAGCTGATATTTCTTGTTGAAGATCTTGACTGTTTGACTGTCTAGAACAATCAGCTGATCATCCCTATTCACTGCTATACGGCGTGGAATAGTAACACCTTTGATTTGTAGTCTCAGTGGGATGACAGTGGATTGACGTTTGCTCTCTAGTGCAAAAATAACCAACAGTTTGTGTCTGGTATCTACCACAATTATTTCATTATTGGAGAAGTCTGCAACATCATATGCCCATTCAAACTTTGTCTGTTTTGGTCCAAATGTCTTTATATCTCTTTTCAGTACCCACTTCTCTTTCAGACACATACTTCCAGGTCTTAGTGATTCCTCAGCTGCAGCTTTTAATTCAATGTTTGACTCATCTTCCAGAACCAATCTCCCAAGTGATCCTTCACCTTCTTCAAAGTCCATGAAGGACAACCTGTCAGACACTTTCTGTGGCTGTATCTCTGTCAATTCTTTGAGGTAATCAAAGAGTTTTTGCTGAAGAGCTAGAATCTCACAGTGACTCCCTTGATCCATCAGTCGGTTCACCTCATCCAACTTGTTCACTGCCTGGGTCTCCTCTTTGCTGCTTATGCTGAGAGCAATTTCAAATGTCTTGACTCTGTCTTTATAAATCTTCTCTGCCTCCTGCTTCAGTTTCCGCTCCTCCTCGTCAGCTTTTCTGGAGATTTTCTTGGTGGTATCTGCATACATAGAGTCTAGTTTCTTGCGTGACGTTTCTGTTGCACTCAAGGCATTGTTCAATTCTATTTTGCTTTTCATCACTTTTGCCATCAGTTGTGCAACATCTTGTTTGCATTTCTTTACAGCCTCAGAAAGCCCTACCAGAGAGTGTTTGGGATTAACATGATTTGTAACACTACACAGTACACATACTAACTTTTTACATGTGTTGCAGTACAGGCTGATATTCTGATCAGTGTGTGTCTCACATTTTGGAGTGAAATCTCTCAGTTTGCTCTTGTAGGTAATCTCACCTGATCGCAACTGAGCCAGCGTGTGGATTTGGTGAGATTTCATCACAGCCATGCGTTCATGTGCTCGTTGGCATTCTTGACACAGAAAGTGATCACAGTCCATACATCTTGAGATTGCCCGGTTCCCCTCATCACAGGCTTGACATTTGATCTCTGACCCCTGACCTTGTAGTAGTTTTTCCTGCATAGTGACTTCCTCCACCAGGGCACTCAATTTAAAGTCATTAGGCAGACCAGCAACCTCCTTTTCTGTCAATATTGTTACATGTCTGCATACTGGACAAGTCAGCGTTGTGTTCTCCTTATCCTGCATATCTCTCATTTCTTGCAGACAGATTTGGCAAAAACTGTGCCGACAGTCCAGCAGTTTAGGTTGTGTGTAACATTTCATACAGATAGGGCACTCTAAATGATCTTTGCTGATTTTACCCAACACCGACTCTGCTGTGATATTGGCCGCCATCTTCTGAATTCACATTACTGTAAATTGAAACAATAGAAATTACACTTAACTTAAATAGCTACAAGTAAATCTCTTGAATATACAGTATGACAGGCAATAAATGATGAATGGTAAATATATGTATATCAGGGAGCATTTTGTAATAGAAATAAAATAATGTAATAGAAATAAAATAAAAGTACAACTACATGTGTACGGTAGCAAAATTATTATACTACAAATATGTCCTTATAATTCACTATAATTATTGTTTTGCAAAATAAAATCACGTACCGTACCACGTACATGTATATCGCCATCATTGAATCATGCTGGTTCGTTAATGGTTACTGGCTGCCTTTTGCTTTTGATGTTCCCAGCGAGAACAATCCCCAGAAACATTCCTAGAGCAATGCATGCACATGTGTTCTACTGGAATGTTCTATTGGGAACATGGTGGTATTCCCATGGACCATTTATTTATTCCTAGAAGAATGCTGTGGTGGAATGTTCCAGCCTTTCTGACTTTTGAGACACTCCCTAAAATAATCTGTGAGCATTTATGTTTTTTGGGATAACAAATAGTGTATCTAGTAGACTTGAAGAAAGTGTTAAAAGTTGCTGATTCCATTATTAATTTTACACCAATTACTTTTTAGGCCAAAATTATCATTTTTGTTTGAAATTTGGTCAAACATGTCAAATAATAACCACTGCCTATGGCTGAGAGCTTGAACTTTGGTGTGTCTGCACCAAACTAATCACTAATGCCATTCCTCAAACTCTTGACAATATCATGCAGTTTCCCATAATTTCCTTTGACTAATCTCAACTAAAAGAATGTCAACTTACATGAACTGGAATTTTGACAGAAGATAATGTCCTCTCCTGATGTTCAAATATACTTTTTAAAGATGAAATTCAAACTAAGCTCTGTTGAAATATGACACGACAAAATGGAACCTGTAAAATTCCCCAGTCTATTTTTAGATTCAGTGGATCACGTGTCATACATCAATTGTACATTACATTTTGTATGGTTATGTACCTGGTGAGTACTATACAGTACTGGAACTAAGGTTAAAGGTCATTGATTATTCACACATCCAGGTACACAATGAAAATGAAGTCATTGAACTGTAAATTAACTGTAGAATAACAGATATGAGAAAAGAGTGGCTCAGATCCAGGAATATACAACTAATGATGGGACACCTACTTTAAAAAGAAAAATTAAAACTTAAAATGAACAGACGAACAGGCCCTCATATCTGTAAATAAAAGGAAATGAATAAACTAAGATTTATTGGGTAATGTACATTGTATCAAGTGCACTGAAAGCAAACAGTAAACGGAGGGGAGGGCCTTCACCAGTGACTTCAGACCTGTTAAGACTTATATTTTCAATTAAATTGCTAGTGTGACACTCCATTGAAAAACAGTTAATAAATGGACTAGTTTCAAATATTTTATTCTCATCTGTTCTCATTGAATCCCTCCTTTGTCCAGTCCCAGGACCATGTATATGACTCTGCTTCTTGTACTGGGCAATTCCACACCAAAGAGGTCATGACATCTAAAAATTTAAAATGCATATGACAAAAACAAATTTGGTGTCAAATGAAAGCTAACAGTCTATAATTTCAAGAATTACAATTTTAATACATTTTGGTACCCAAAATTATGATTGATCAATAATCCACTTATGAACCAAAAATGTGATAAATACATGTAGTGACATAAAAGTATTACGGCATTATGCATAAAAATTAGGTACAAAATACATACATGTAAATCCCTGTCATATGACAGAATAGGTCTTGAAAAACTGATTAAAATAATTTTTTTCAAATGTTCCGTACTTTGTTACACTTCAGTGACTTTTAATATTTTGGTCTAATAAAATGTCCTTCCGTTACCAAAGATCTTCACATTTTTAATTTATTTTTACTAATTGCAGGATGAATGTAATGAAAGTTATTAAAATGAAAGCAAGTTTTAGTCGGCCTTCTTTTTGGTATTATTACTGACCTCTATATCTATTTTGTTTATTAATTATAATTGATTACAACATGTCCTTTCGTTACCATATTGGTAACGGAAGGACAAATTCTACTTTCATCAAATGATACATGCCATTTGTGACATTTGACAAATTAATACTTCTTGTATGCAGGAATAAGCATTGTTTTGGTGTTGCTAGGTGAAGTGTATACCCTCTGACAGGGTCTGATTGTTATGCTAATGAGCCTCTTCTTTAAGAGAAAATGGTCTTCTAGCTTCTTGAAAAATGTTCTGTTATAAAATTGAGCCCAGTAATGATGAGCACCTTGTGTGTGTACTCCCAGGATTCATGACCGGGGCCCAATTTCATCCCAATAATGATGAGCACCTTGTGTGTGCACTCCCAGGATTTATGACCAGGGCCCAATTTCATCCCAATAATGATGAGCACCTTGTGTGTGTACTCCCAGGATTCATGACCAGGGCCCAATTTTATCCCAATAATGATGAGCACCTTGTGTGTGTACTCCCAGGATTCACGACCGGGACCCAATTTCATCCCAGTAATGATGAGCACCTTGTGTGTGCACTCCCAGGATTCATGACCAGGGCCCAATTTCATCCCAATAATGATGAGCACCTTGTGTGTGTATTCCCAGGATTCATGACCGGGGCCCAATTTTATCCCAATAATGATGAGCACCTTGCCAGGATTCATGACCGGGGCCCAATTTCATCCCAGTAATGATGAGCACCTCGTGTGTGTACTCCCAGGATTCATGACCTGGGCCCAATTTTATCCCAATAATGATGAGCACCTTGTGTGTGTACTCCCAGGATTCATGACCGGGGCCCAATTTCATCCCAGTAATGATGAGCACCTTGTGTGTGCACTCCCAGGATTCATGACCAGGGCCCAATTTCATCCCAGTAATGATGAGCACCTTGTGTGTGTACTCCCAGGATTCATGACCGGGGCCCAATTTCATCCCAGTAATGATGAGCACCTTGTGTGTGTACTCCCAGGATTCATGACCAGGGCCCAATTTCATCCCAGTAATGATGAGCACCTTGTGTGTGTACTCCCAGGATTCATGACCAGGGCCCAATTTCATCCCAATAATGATGAGCACCTTGTGTGTATTCCCAGGATTCATGACCGGGGCCCAATTTCATCCCAGTAATGATGAGCACCTTGTGTGTGTATTCCCAGGATTCATGACCGGGGCCCAATTTCATCCCAATAATGATGAGTACCTTGTGTGTGCACTCCCAGGATTCATGACCAGGGCCCAATTTCATCCCAGTAATGATGAGCACCTTGTGTGTGTACTCCCAGGATTCATGACCGGGACCCAATTTCATCCCAATAATGATGAGCACCTTGTGTGTGTACTCCCAGGATTCATGACCAGGGCCCAATTTCATCCCAATAATGATGAGCACCTTGTGTGTGCACTCCCAGGATTCATGACCGGGGCCCAATTTCATCCCAGTAATGATGAGCACCTTGTGTGTGTACTCCCAGGATTCATGACCGGGGCCCAATTTCATCCCAGTAATGATGAGCACCTTGTGTGTGTACTCCCAGGATTCATGACTGGGGCCCAATTTCATCCCAATAAGTCCACAAAAAAAATGTTGAGTTGACCTCCAGTGAAAATATTTGAAGGTGTCAATCAGTCGGGGCTGGGGCCATTCGATTTGAAAACGTGTAGATTGAGTCGCAATCGTTGGCACACAGTGTGCGCGAAGGCAGTGCACCATGTGAGGGCCGGGGCCATTCGATTTGAAAACATGTAGATTGAGTCTTGGGTACCGGTAAATTTAAAGTGGAAAATTTTACAAATCAAACGTATTATGTTTTATACACAGAAAATTGGTAAGTTTCATTAATAAATAGGCCTATGAATGACGGGGGAAAAAAAATAAAAATAAAAAAATAAATAAAAAACCCGACCCGAGATTTCAGCACTTTTGGGTCGGTCGGTGGAGGGCAACTCAACATTTTTTTTTTGGCCTAATGATGAGCACCTTTGGTGTGCATTCCCAGGATTCATGACCGGGGCCCAATTTCATAAAATCACTTAGCAGCTGTGTGTTTTTGTTTTGTTTTTTGTTTTTTGTTTAGCTTACTGTACGTTTTTCATTTCATAGCGCTGCTAACCGTTAAGCATAGAGAAAGGCACACTAACTTACTGGCCGTTATTGCTCGCAAATGAGTGACGCAACAATATAAATCCATGGTGAACGCGTACACACTCTCAATTTTCTTGCTAATGTGTGAAATATGCTTATATGCTTTTAAAAGTAATTATTCTGCTATATTTAGCACAAAAATTCGGATACCTGGATACTCGTTTTCATTTTTGTTGAAAACATGCCTCCGGTGGTGTACAAATACATGTACTGTAAATGGTACATGTAACAAAAGGGCAATTCCACAGTAACGGAGTGACACCAAAACACATTTTTCAGATTTTAAACACATTTATCACAAAGAGTTTATTGATTAATCCTGAAAGTTTGGTAACATTTAACTACCTACAATGTAGTACTTGTATCTGTCAGTGTATATTTGTTTATTTTCTTTTCCACTTCCATTAATTAATTATGAATATTTATTTCCCTGGTAACGGAGTGACGCTGAATGGACATGGGTTTTTTGCTCATTTACTCATTATGAAAACCCTGTGAAATGAAATGGTTTGAGAGTTGTCTATAGTGTCAATATTAAAGTACAAAGCATAAGCTTTAATATGATACCCCACTTAAAAAAAAAGATTGGCTAAAAAAAATTATACAATATCCTTAACGATTTTGTGTCTGGTAACGGAGTGACGGTAACGGAGTGGCAAAATGTACTACCACATACGATGATATTCAAAACATTAATATGTGCTGCCAAACAATTTTTGTAATACCTGAAGTCAATGTTTTATTGAAGTGAGTTATTAAGTGTGTTATTAAGTACATGTAAGTAATATAATGAGGGATGTGGGGGTAATTAATAGAAAAAAAGAAGTTGACATTTAATACTATTTTACTATATTGTGTACATGTACATGTACAGGTCTGCATTTATGCCAAGTCGTTATGAAGTTGGAACTGGTACATGTACATGTAGTAGTGGCCCTCCTTGCTTTCTTACGCTCTCTATGAGTCTATCTTTCAACAAGTATTCATCTTTCTTGCAGCTTTTCATGATTCTTTCCCTATATCTACGCTGTTTTTTGACACTCGATAAAGGCATACTGAGGACATGAATATGAAGAATCAATAACACCTTTTGTAAAATATTTTAATATTAAATAATACAGAATACTTGCAAAAAGTTGCTTTTGTATGTGTACATGTCTTGGGTTAAAAGGGCATACTTATACAATTACTACAATTAACCCTAACCCCCTTGGTATTCTGGCTAGGAACCTTCCTGAATCCTCCAGTGCACTTTTGGAAACATGCCCTTATCTTCCAAATGCACCATGCCTTTTCGTCGATCTTTCATATTCAGCACTTATGGCCTGTACTTCTTGCCAGGTAGTATTTTTGCCCCATTTGAAGAGGTGAAAGTACCAGTTTCCAACAGTGATGAATTTTTCCCCAAAAAGTGCCTCTTGGAGGATTTTGGAGGATATGGGGTGGTTAGGGTTAATAAACAGAAGTACATGTATGTAACTACATGTATGTAACTACATGTATGTAACTACATGTATGTAACTACATGTATGTAACTACATGTATGTAACTACATGTATGTAACTACATGTATGTAACTACATATACAATTAAATAACAAATACACATGTTTCCATCTAGGTTATTCTACCATTAAAAGTTTGGCTAGACAAAGCCAGGACAGCAGAGATGAGACTCAAGTTTGTATAAAAAAAACATATTGTAACTTAAAATGTTTCTTATAAAAATCACAAATAACACTCATTTTGTTGTTCCAAGCACTGAAATTAGGAACAAAGTGTACTCACTTACTGTATCTGTAACTTTTCATTGTGGTTAGCCAAGAACCTGTGTCTATCCTCAATGCCTTAATCCATGATGCTCAAACAATTTAACTTCCCACCAATTTCTTTAAAAAATGTTATATTCATTCAAAAAGCATTGTTTTGATTTGCCTAATATATGCATGACATATTTAATTATGCACTTAACTTCTATAATAAAATGTTCCAAATGTTCCAAACATGTACAGTCCACATGCAACACCATTTATTTCACACATGATAGTCACATTAATGCATAGGTAGAAATTCTGAATACACAGCAGCAGAAAATGTAAGATGTGTGTATTATGCAATGGGATGTCACTCCGTTACCGAATAGTAACGGAGTGACCTAATTAATATGATTTTAATTACTAAACAATTGTTACACAGATTTTCTAATTAAGTGCTTTTATTAGACTTACAATGTACATGTATGTTAAGTTGATTTGGCCAGAAAATTTCATTGATCTTATACTTTGATTTTTTTAAATTATTCTCAAAAATGGCATTTTTTCGGTAACCGACTGACAATTTATTAATTATGCGATTAATCCCAATTTATTATGCAAAAAAAAAGTTCAGATTGTGAAAATTTTAATTTTATTAATTTAATCTATACTTCATCCTCACATCATCATTAAATTTAGTTTCTAATGTCTTATTTAAGAAATAATTTGAACAATAATTAATTTAAGTGTTTTTACAATTTTTTTTTACAATTTGGCAATAATAATCATGAAATTTCAGGTATTTAATGTAAAAAAATTGAAAATTGTTATACATATCTGGAAAATAAAGATTTTAAGCTTTCATTTGATACTAATTTTGTTGAAGTCATGTACATGTACATGTAAGTTTGAAATTGTTGATGTTTTGTCCCATTTGGCGTGGAACTGCCCAAAATTGACCTTTATAATACAAGGGATACCATACTTAAATCGATCTTTTCTTTATTGGAGTGCAATCTCTTGAATTTAAAGATAATTGTCTGTAAAAGTGTAAACATTACATTGTTCAAGAGTCACAGATTGCTGTTTACTCCGCTCAAATGTTAAGTCCGAATTTTAAAAAGACATTTACGGGTAACTGGAACCGAAAAATGGAACCGGGTAATGACCGTTTCTGTTGGGTATCCAGATACCCGGCACAGCCCTAATGTACCAACAGTTATTTCAAAAAAATCAACTCATAAAGTTGCTTCCGTCACCATTCATGGACAACAAAGAAAGATATAATTTCTATGAAACCATTGCAGAAGCAAATTAAGATGTTTAAGCTGTTAACATTGGACAATTTAGCAAATAATTTAAGACATGTGATATTTGTAGTAGACTACATGTACTGTACATATAGTCTAGAAAGCTACCGTCCAACCTCGGTTACCTGGCCATGATGGGCACCAAGCATTGTCTGGATAAGTGAAAAATGGGGGTGTTTGTTTATATCATTAATTAGGTAATTTGTTTAAAATCAACATTTTCTTAATTAGAATAATATTGATACCAGGTCTAAAATTAGGACACCCATTCCATGTCCTTTCAAAAGTCTGTTTTGAGCGTGACGATATTGTCCCCTTTCAATCCAATTCCTGGGTATACAATGATTGTGCACATATTTTTTCTGCAAAATAAAAGTACTTCAGTCAGAGTACAATTTGACAGAAGTCTATTTTACTTGTACTAACTTTACACCAAGTTTTATGTAAAACTAATCTTTTGTTTTTTGTAGATACCAATGTTGTACTTTTCCCTTTTAGTCAAATTGTCGGGTTTACATGTAGAACATTTTAGGTAATTTTCTGTTCTTATGTTGTCTGTTTCTTTGTCTGTGTTTACACACGGTGATAGATTTGAACAGATTCATATGCAGCCACAACCAGATCACCACCTGGTGTGAATGTAATGCCATATGGATCACTACAATCCTTGATGACACACTCAATGTACATGTACTTGCCATCAGGACTGAATCGCTGAATGTCACCTGATGAAATTAACAGATGACACACAGCAACGTATATGCTGCCATCTCTATCACAGCACACACCAGTAGGGATGAATTCAGACATCCTATCACTGGTGACATCAACTGAGAATACCATGACACCATTGTAGTCTACTGATACTAACTTCTTGCTCCTCCAGTCAGTGTAGATAAACTGCTGCTTGCAGGTAGTCAAATAATTGCCAATCCCTGGAGCAGGTAGTGTTCTGATGAGGGATCCATCTGGGTTGTGTAGAGATATCTCTTCATTCTCCTGATAACCCACTGCTATCAGATTGTTGTCATCCACTGCAAGACATGATGGTTGACTGTCTGACCCTCTACCTGGTGTGACCTGATAGAGGAGCTGACATTTCTTGTTGAAGATCTTGACTGTTTGACTGTCTAGAACAATCAGCTGATCATCCCTATTCACTGCTGTACGGTATGGAAAAGTAAGATCTTTGATTTGTAGTCTTTGTGGGATGACAGTGGATTGGGATTTGCTCTCTGGTGAAAAAGTAATCAACAGTTTGTGTCTAGTATCTACCACAACTATTTCATTATTGGAGAAGGCTGCAACATCATATGCCAATTCAAACTTGGTCTGTTCTCGTCCAAATGTCTTTATATCTGTTTTCAGTGCCCACTTCTCTTTCAGACACATACTTCCAAGTCTTAGTGATTCCTCAGCTGCAGCTTTTAATACAATGTTTGACTCATCTTCCAGAACCAGTCTCCCTAGTGACCCTTCACCTTCTTCAAAGTCCATGAAGGACAACCTGTCAGACACTTTCTCTGGCTGTATCTCTGTCAATTCTTTGAGGTAATCAAAGAGTTTTTGCTGAAGAGCTAGAATCTCACAGTGACTCCCTTGATCCATCAGTCGGTTCACCTCATCCAACTTGTTCACTGCCTGGGTCTCCTCTTTGCTGTTTATGCTGAGAGCAATTTCAAATGTCTTGACTCTGTCTTTATAAATCTTCTCTGCCTCCTGCTTCAGTTTCCGCTCCTCCTCGTCAGCTTTTCTGGAGATTTTCTTGGTGGTATCTGCATACATAGAGTCTAGTTTCTTGCGTGACTTTTCTGTTGCACTCAAGGCATTGTTCAATTCTATTTTGCTTTTCATCACTTTTGCCATCAGTTGTGCAACATCTTGTTTGCATTTCTTTACAGCCTCAGAAAGCCCTACCAGAGAGTGTTTGGGATTAACATGATTTGTAACACTACACAGTACACATACTAACTTTTTACATGTGTTGCAGTACAGGCTGATATTCTGATCAGTGTGTGTCTCACATTTTGGAGTGAAATCTCTCAGTTTGCTCTTGTAGGTAATCTCACCTGATCGCAACTGAGCCAGCGTGTGGATTTGGTGAGATTTCATCACAGCCATGCGTTCATGTGCTCGTTGGCATTCTTGACACAGAAAGTGATCACAGTCCATACATCTTGAGATTGCCCGGTTCTCCTCATCACAGGCTTGACATTTGATCTCTGACCCCTGACCTTGTAGTAGTTTTTCCTGCATAGTGACTTCCTCCACCAGGGCACTCAATTTAAAGTCATTAGGCAGAGCAGCAACCTCCTTTTCTGTCAATATTGTTACATGTCTGCATACTGGACAAGTCAGCATTATATTTTCCTTATCCTGCATATCTCTCATTTCTTGCAGACAGTTAAGGCAAAAACTGTGCAGACAGTCCAGCAGTTTAGGTTGTGTGTAACATTTCATACAGATAGGACACTCTAAATGATCTTTGCTGATTTTACCCAACACCGACTCTGCTGTGATATTGGCCGCCATCTTCTGAATTCACATTACTGTAAATTGAAACAATAGAAATTACAATTAACTTAAATAGCTACAAGTAAATCTCTTGAATATACAGTATGACAGGCAAGAAATGATGAATGGTAAATATATCAGGGTATATTTTGTAATAGAAATAAAATAATGTAATAGAAATAAAATAAAAGTACAACTACATGTGTATGGTAGCAAAATTATTATACTACAAATATGTTCTTATAATTCATTATTATTATTGTTTTGCAAAATAAAATCACGCATCTGCATACGTACATGTATATCGCCATCATTGAATCATGCTGGTTCGTTAATGGTTACTGGCTGCCTATTGCTTTTGATGTTCCCAGCGAGAACAATCCCCAAGAACATTCCTAGAGCAATGCATGCATGTGTGTTCCCAGTGGAACGTTCCCTTGGGAACATGGTGGTATTCCCATGAACCGTTTATTTATTCCTAGAAGAATGCTGTGGTGGAATGTTCCAGCCTTTCTGACTTTTGAGACACTCCCTAAAGTAATCTGTGAGCATTTATGTTTTTTGGGATAACAAATAGTGTATCTACATGTAGTAGACTTGAAGAAAGTGTTAAAAGTTGCTGATTCCATTATTAATTTTACACCAATTACTTTTTAGGCCAAAATTATAATTTTTGTTTGAAATTTGGTCAAACATGTCAAATAATAACCACTGCCTATGGCTGAGTGCTTGAACTTTGGTGTGTCTGCACCAAACTAATCACTAATACCATTTCTCAAACTCTTGACAATACCATGCAGTTTCCCATAATTTCCTTTAACTAATCTCAACTAAAAGAATGTCAACTTACATGAACTGGAATTTTGACAGAAGATAATGCCCTCTCCTGATGTTCAAATATACTTTTTAAAGATGAAATTCAAACGCTCTGTTGAAATATGACACGACAAAATGGAACCTGTAAAATTCCCCAGTCTGTTTTTAGATTCAGTGGATCACGTGTCATACATCAATTGTACGTTACATTTTGTATGGTTATGTACCTGGTGTGCACTGTATTCAGTACTCAGACTGAGAACAAAGGTCTTTGATTATCACACATGCAGGTACACAAAATGAAAATGGAGTAATTGGACTTTAGAATAACAGACATGATAAAAGACTGGTTCAGATCCAGGAATATGCAATTATTGATGGGGGACAACTACTACAAAAAATAAATAAATAAATGAACAGACAAACAAGCCCTCATAAAAAGAAATTATGAATAAACTAGGATTTATTAGGTAATATGTAAATTGTGAAGGGGCTTCACCAGTGACTTCAGACCAATGAAATTGCTGGTGTGACACTCCATTGAAAAACAGTTAATAAATGGACTGGTTTCAAAGTGTTTTATTCTTATACATGTATCTGTTCTCATTTAATTCCTCCTTTTTTCCTGTCCCAGGACCAGTACTTGACTCTGCCTCTTGTATCCTCTTCTTTTGTGTTCCTTCTACACCTGACTAACTTCAGCCCACTCCTGCATTACGTTTGTGTGCATGTCTGTATGGCATCCATTTTGCCTTTGAGAAACAACCTACTTGGTTTGAAACATACATGTAATAACCACTATTTTGATTTTTTTTTAAATGAGTGAAGAAGGATTCGTACATATGGCTTCTGGATTACATTAACAGATATTTTATTTTTCATCAGAACATTGCTGTTTTACTTGAGGAAGAGAAAACAAATGTTTGTGTCTTTTAGTCCAGTAAGTTGGCCTTATACACTGTAGGTGGTAATTTGACCATTGGGTCAGAATGTGGAATTGGTAGCGAGATCCTCTAGATCCAACATCTTCCATCATTGACTATTCGAGACTGTCCTGCAGTCAAGGGATCGTCGTAAAAACAAAACATGGAACTATTCTTGTGGGAATAATTCTTAATTGTCATTATTAATTTCATGATCGTGTAAACAATAGGCCTATATCTAATATATTATGATATTCATATAAACCATAACCCTCCCACTATTGATGCACTTTAGTGGCAAGTTGCTAAAGAGGTCAAAACCAGTCAACTGCCTTTTTTGGCTGTTGACCCAAATGTGCACACTGGTTTTTACTGACATTTTGACCACCCTGAACAATAACCAGACAATGCTTTTACCAGTCAAAAACGGTTGACTCATTTGGACCTGTAAATGTACTTACTTCTCGTAAGGTTTGACAGTGTTTGACTTTGAAGTGCACTAGATATACATTGGGAAGTATATCAACATTTTGACTGATTTTGACCCTTGTAGTAGTAGGAGGGTAAATGAGATTTATTCCACTATAGTTAATGAATTTTTAGAATGATCAATTTGAAAACAACCTGTCATATGCAATAGGGCTGTGCCGGGTATCCGGATATCCGACCGAAACTGTCATCACCCGGTTCCATTTTTCGGTTACGAGTACCCATAAACGACTTTTTAAAATTGGGACTTACCATTTCAGCTGGAGCTGGCCGTGATGTGGTAATAGAGGGGATTTTATTATAGGGGTCATCCTAATAAAAAAAAGTGGTGTTTAAATTGGTTTTGTTGTGTAATTATTTTGATGTGCCACCGACCATCCATCAGCATATCATCAACTTTTACATTTATTTACCCACCGATACCGAGCTCTCATGTGTATTACATTTTTCCGACAAGGTGTTTGTTTCAAAAGAAAGACGTAAACCAAAGTGAACATGATTTATAACTTATCAATAAGTAACAATCAGTACACCGCAACCGATTTTGAAAGAGAAATATTGGGTTCTGAAAACAATCTTAATTCTTAAAATCGTTGTTTGTAAGTAGTAGTAGTAGTTGTTGTTTTTAATTATTCCTAGCTAGGTGTATTGACATTTAACTGAAATTCATTGTGATAGAAACAAATTAATATTCAAGTTCTGATTTTAGATTCATAATATTTTGCAGTTTGTTAGTTTCATAATATTAAATATTATTTTAGTACGCAAAATCATGTCCTTATCCAAAGCCAACATAACGTACGGGATATCCTTATTTAGAAGGCAGGGGCGCGGCAAAGCACAAGCACATGGATCATTTTCCACAACGGGTTAGTTCCGCCCACAACGCCTTTGATCGACCAATGACATTATTCAACACGTGTTTTGTGACATGAACATCCAAGTCAACTTGATATACACATGCGCTCTGATCACGCCCACACCAGTGATCATTGTCTTCTGATATGATAGTACAGTCACGCCTGACACAGTCACGTGTGAGGCCGCTGTAGCTGCGTGATGGCCGGGGCGTGCGCGGGTGTGATCAATTGGGCTTTCTTAGTGTATATGTACGTTGTAACTAAGCAATTTTTTACGGTTTTATTTCAGAAATAACTTTCAGTAAATACAATATATAGTCACCAACATGTTATACTTCGATAAAAATCGAATTAAATATGGTATCCTCTGTATTATAAAGGTCAATTTTGTTAACATTTACATGTATTTGTACACCAAAGGAGGCATGCATGTTTTAAACAAGAATGAAAACGGGTATCCGGGTATCTGAACTTTTCTGATTTTGGGTATCCGGTTCCAAAAATATCTGAAAACGCAAGTGGTTCTCAAAAAGAAATATTTTTGTAGATTTATGTTTTTGTTTATTTTTAATTTGCATTCATTTATTTCAATGTTGATGCATTACTTTTTTGTGCATAAGAGAAACAAATCTGCAATGCCTTTCTGATCACTAAAATTATATTGCAGAACATTGGATACCAAGAACAAGAACCCAATTATTTGTCTGGATTCTGTTCAATATTTAGCTGATTTGTTACACTGGTTGTATTTGCACCGACCCAGGTATAAGATTATTTATCACGCCCGAAGCAGAAATTAAACATAAATAAATAAATAAACTAATCATGAAAGCATAATTCTTAATTGTCATTATCATTTTCATGGATATGTAAACAATACACTCTATAAATTATGAAATTCAATAACCCATCTGATATTATCAAATGTGTTAATTTAATCAATTTAAACAAAGAATTTCAGTTTGACTGCTCTACTTGGAAATGACCTTTCACTGAGTGGAGCAGAAACTAATATTCAAGATGGAAAACACATTCAGTGTTATTGATTCTGAGAACGATTCAACGAACGAAACTACAGTACAATGCATTTCTGACTACCAGAAGCACATCGCATTTATAATTAAAACATAATAACAAAATAATATTTGACCCCATTTTGTTCTGTGACCTCAATCAAAATATTTTCTGGTGTAAAATGATACATGTATGTCTGTGGACATAATGGGCCAAAACCTGCTGACGTAATATGATACATGTATGTCTGTGGACATAATGGGCCAAAACCTGCTGACATAATAAGCGAGCGGACATAATGGTCCGGAACAGTTGAGTGTGGTCTGTTTTTGCTACAAGGGCACAAGTACCAGACTTAACTAGGCCCATTCCTGACTGGCTTGGCCGCCTAACAATTATGACATTCGGTCCAAGTTAGTATCGGCTCTGCAGTGTACATATACATGCATACATTGTAATGAATGGACATTGTGCTCTTCCAAGTTGGGAGATATGGATACTGCGATTGTGATCACACAGCTTGTCAGGAAACTGCCATTTTGTTCGTATGACCAATTGGGGAATGCAGACAGGCATTATTATGTTGGGTCTGCATGGGCTATGCCATTCCAAGTTGGGTGAGAAGAGAAATGGTACATAAAGTGATGTTTCAAGCGGTGTTGGGGGGGGGGGGGGGTGGTAATACCCTGTTGAGTGACGTTCGAGATCCACTACTTCGATGTGCATTATGCAAACAAATTTCAATATCAACCCCCCCCCCTACTATTCAACATATTTAGCACAAAAATTTGGATACCTGGATAGCCGTTTTCATTTTTGTTTAAAACATGCCTCCGGTGATGTACAAATACATGTACTGTAAATGGTAACAAAAGGGCAATTCCACGGTAACGGAGTGACACCAAAACACATTTTTCAGATTTTAAACACATTTATCACAAAGAGTTTATTGATTAATCCTGAAAGTTTGGTAACATTTAACTGCCTACAATGTCAGTGTATATTTGTTTATTTTCTTTTCCACTTCCATTAATTAATTATGAATATTTATTTCCCTGGTAACGGAGTGACGCTGAATGGACATGGGTTTTTTGCTCATTTACTCACTATGAAAACCCTGTGAAATGAAATGGTTTCAGAGTTGTCTATGGTGTCAATATTAAAGTACAAAGGATAAGCTTTAATATGATACCCCACTTTAAAAAATGATTGGCTAAAAAAATTATACAATATCCTTAACGATTTTGTGTCTGGTAACGGAGTGACGGTAACGGAGTGACAAAATGATATACAAAACAATAATATGTGCTGCCAAACAATTTACGTAATACCTGAAGTCAATGTTTTATTGAAGTGAGTTATTAAGTACATGTAAATAATATAATGAGGGATGTGGGGGTAATTAATAGAAAAAAAGAAGTTGACATTTAATACTATTTTACTATATTGTGTACATGTGCATGTACATGTACATGTACATGTACAGGTCTGCATTTATGCCAAGTCGTTATGAAGTTGGAACTGGTACATGTACATGCATGCACATTTCTATGTAGTAGTGGCCCTCCTTGCTTTCTTACGCTCTCTATGAGTCTATCTTTCAACAAGTATTCATCTTTCTTGCAGCTTTTCATGATTCTTTCCCTATATCTATGCTGTTTTTTGACACTCGATAAAGGCATACTGAGGACATGAATATGAAGAATCAATAACACACCTTTGTAAAATATTTTAATAATACAGAATACTTGCAAAAAGTTGATTTTGTATGTGTACATGTCTTGGGTTAAAAGGGCATACTTATACTTGTATAATACAATTAACCCTAACCCCCTAGGTATTCTGGCTAGGAACCTTCCTGAATCCTCCAAAATCCTCCAGTGCACTTTTGGAAACATGCCCTTATCTTCCAAATGCACCATGCATTTTCATTGATCTTTCATATTCAGCACTTATGGCCTGTACTTCTTGCCAGGTAGTATTTTTGCCCCATTTGAAGAGGTGAAAGTACCAGTTTCCAACAGTGATTAATTTTTCCCCAAAAAGTGCCTCTTGGAGGATTTTGGAGGATATGGGGTGGTTAGGGTTAATAAACAGAAGTACATGTATGTAACTACATGTATATACAATTAAATAACAAATACACATGTTTCCATCTAGGTTATTTTACCATTAAAAGTTTGGCTAGACAAAGCCAGGACAGCAGAGATGAGACTCAAGTTTGTATAAAAAAAACATATTGTAACTTAAAATGTTTCTTATAAAAATCACAAATAACACTCATTTTGTTGTTCCAAGCACTGAAATTAGGAACAAAGTGTACTCACTTACTGTATCTGTAACTTTTCACCGTAGTTAGCCAAGAACCTGTGTCTATCCTCAATAATGAACAGCATACAATGCCTTAATCCATGACGCTCAAACAATTTAACTTCTCACCAATTTCTTTAAAAAAATGAATATTCATTCCAAAAGCATTGTTTTGATTGGCCTAATATATGCATGACATATTTAATTATGCACTCAACTTCTATAATAAAATGTTCCAAATGTTCCAAACATGTACAGTCCACATGCAACACCATTTATTTCACACATGATAGTCACATGAATGCATACATGTAGGTAGAAATTCTGAATACACAGCAGCAGAAAATGTAAGATGTGTGTATTATGCAATGGGATGTCACTCCGTTACCGTCACTCCGTTACCGAATAGTAACGGAGTGACCTAATTAATATGATTTTAATTACTACACAAATGTTACACAGATTTTCTAATTAAGTGCTTTTATTAGACTTATGTTAAGTTGATTTGGCCAGAAAATTTCATTGATCTTATACTTTGATTTTTTAAAATTATTCTCAAAAATTGCATTTTGTCGGTAACGGAGTGACAATTGATTAATTATGCGATTAATCCCAATTTATTATGCAAAAAAAAAAATTCAGATTGTGAAAAATTTTAATTTTATTAATTTAATCTATACTTCATCCTCACATCATCATTAAATTTAGTTTCTAATGTCTTATTTAAGAAATAATTTGAACAATAATTAATTTAAGTGTTTTTACAATTTTTTTTACAATTTTGCGATAATAATCACGAAAAATGAAATTTCAGGTATTTCATGTTAAAAAATTGTAAATTTTTATACATTTATACATTTTGAGCTTTCATTTGATACTAATTTTGTTGAAGTCATGTAAATTTGAAATTTTTGATGTTTTGTCCCATTTGGCGTGGAACTGCCCAAAATTGACCTTTATAATACAAGGGATACCATACTTAAATCGATCTTTTCTTTATTGGAGTGCAATCTCTTGAATTTAAAGATAATTGTCTGTAAAAGTGTAAACATTACATTGTTCAAGAGTCACAGATTTCTGTTCACTCCGCTCAAATGTTAAGTCCGAATTTTAAAAAGACATTTACGGGTAACTGGAACCGAAAAATGGAACCGGGTAATGACAGTTTCGGTTGGGTATCCGGATACCCGGCACAACCCTAATGTACCAACAGTTATTTCAAAAAAATCAACTCATAAAGTTGCTTCCATCACCATTCATGGACAACAAAGAAAGATATAATTTCTATGAAACCATTCCAGAAGCAAATTAAGATGTTTAAGCTGTTACCATTGGACAATTTAGCAAATAATTTAAGACATGTGATTTTTGTAGTAGACTACATGTACTGTACATATAGTCTAGAAAGCTACCGTCCAACCTCGGTTACCTGGCCATGATGGGGACCAAGCATTGTCTGGATAAGTGAAAAATGGGGGTGTTTGTTTATATCATTAATTAGCAGGTAATTTATTTAAAATCAACATTTTCTTAATTAGAATAATATTGATACCAGGTCTAAAATTAGGACACCGATTCCATGTCCTTTCAAAAGTCTGTTTTGAGCGTGACGATATTGTCCCCTTTAAATCCAATTCCTGGGTATACAATGTTTGTGCACATATTTTTTTCTGTAAAACAAAAGTACTTCAGTCAAAGTACAATTTGACAGAAGAATTTTACTTGTGCTAACTTTACACCAAGTTTTATATAAAACTAATCATTTGTTTTTTTGACAATACCATTGTTGTACTTTACCCTTTCAGTCAAATTGTCAGATTTACATGTAGAACATTTTAGGTAATTTTCTGTTGTGTGTTTGTGGCTATTCTTATTTAGTTTCTGCTTTTACACACGGTGATAGATTTGAACAGATTCATATGCAGCCACAACCAGATCACCACCTGGTGTGAATGTGATGCCCCATGGATGACTGCAATCCTTGATGACACACTCAATGTACTTGCCATCAGGACTGAATCGCTGAATGTCACCTGATGAAATGAACATATGACACATAGCAACGTATATGCTGCCATCTGTATCACAACACACACCAGAAGGGTACCATGGAGCAATCCTATCACTGGTGACATCAACTGAGAATGCCATGACACCATTGTAGTCTACTGATACTAACTTCTTGCTCCTCCAGTCAGTGTAGATCAACTGCTGCTTGCAGGTAGTCAAATAATTACCAATCCCTGGAGCAGGCAGCGTTTTGATGAGGGATCCATCTGGGTTGTGTAGAGATATCTCTTTATTCTCCTGATAACCCACTGCTATTAGATTGTTGTCATCCACTGCAAGACATGATGGTTCACTGTCTGACCCTCTACCTGGTGTGACCTGATAGAGGAACTGATATTTCTTGTTGAAGATCTTGACTGTTTGACTGTCTAGAACAATCAGCTGATCATCCCTATTCACTGCTATATGGCGTGGAACAGTAAGATCTTTGATTTGTAGTCTTTGTGGGATGACAGTGGATTGAGGTTTGCTCTCTAGTGTAAAAGTAATCAACAGTTTGTGTCTAGTATCTACCACAATTATTTCATTATTGGAGAAGGCTGCAACATCATATGCCAATTTAAACTTGGTCTGTTTTGGTCCAAATGTCTTTATATCTGTTTTGAGGACCCATTTCTCTTTCAGACACACACTTCCAAGTCTTAGTGATACCTCAGCTGCAGCTTTTAATTCAATGTTTGACTCATCTTCCAGAACCAGTCTCCCAAGTGATCTTGCACCTTCTTCAAAGTCCATGAAGGACAACCTGTCAGACACTTTCTCTGGCTGTATCGCTGTCAATTCTTTGAGGTAATTGTAGAGTTTTTGCTGAAGAGCTAGAATCTCACAGTGACTCCCTTGATCCATCAGTCGGTTCACCTCATCCAACTTGTTCACTGCCTGGGTCTCCTCTTTGCTGTTTTTGCTGAGAGCAATTTCAAATGTCTTGACTCTGTCTTTATAAATCTTCTCTGCCTCCTGCTTCAGTTTCCGCTCCTCCTCTCTGATTTTGGTAACTTCCTTGTCAGCTTTTCTGGAGATTTTCTTGTTGGTATCTGCATACATAGAGTCCAGATTCTTGCGTGACTTTTCTGTAGCACTCAAGGCATTGTTCAATTCTGTTTTGCTTTTCATCACTTTTGCCATCAGTTGTGCAACATCTTGTTTGCATTTCTTTACAGCCTCAGGAAGGTCTACCAGAGAGTGTTTGGGATTAACATGATCTAGAACACTACACAGTACACATACTAACTTCTCACATGTGTTGCAGTACAGGCTGATATTCTGATCAATGTGTGTCTCACATTTTGGAGTGAAATCTCTCAGTTTGCTCTTGTAGGTAACCTCACCTGATTGCAACTGAGCCAGCGTGTATATTTGGTGAGATTTCATCACAGCCATACGTTCATGTGCTCGTTGGCATTCTTGACACAGAAAGTGATCACAGTCCATACATCTTGAGATTGCCTGGTTCCCCTCATCACAGGCTTGACATTTGATCTCTGACCCCTGACCTTGTAGTAGTTTTTCCTGCATAGTGACTTCCTCCACCAGGGCCCCCAATTTAAAGTCATTAGGCAGACCAGCAACCTCCTTTTCTGTCAATATTGTTACATGTCTGCATACTGGACAAGTCAGCATTCTGTTCTCCTTATCCTGCCTATCTCTCATTTCTTGCAGACAGTTAAGGCAAAAACTGTGCAGACAGTCCAGCAGTTTAGGTTGTGTGTAACAGTTCATACAGATAGGGCACTCTAAATGATCTTTGCTGATTTTACCCAACACTGACTCTGCTGTGATATTGGCCGCCATCTTCTGAATTCACATTACTGTAAATTGAAACAGTAGAAATTACAATTAACTTAAATAGCTACAAGTAAATCTCTTGAATATACAGTATGACAGGCAAGAAATGATGAATGGTAAATATATGTATATCAGGGTGCATTTTGTAATAGAAATAAAATAATGTAATAGAAATAAAATAAAAGTACAACTACATGTGTACAGTAGCAAAATTATTATACTACAAATATGTTCTTATAATTCATTATAATTATTGTTTTGCAAAATAAAATCACGTATCGTACCACGTACATGTATATCGCCATCATTGAATCATGCTGGTTTGTTAATGGCTACTGGCTGCCTATTGCTTTTGATGTTCCCAGCGAGAACAATCCCCAGAAACATTCCTAGAGCAATGCATGCACATGTGTTCTACTGGAATGTTCTATTGGGAACATGGTGGTATACCCATGAACCATTTATTTATTCCTAGAAGAATGCTGTGGTGGAATGTTCCAGCCTTTCTGACTTTTGAGACACTCCCTAAAGTAATCTGTGAGCATTTATGTTTTTTGGGATAACAAATAGTGTATCTAGTAGACTTGAAGAAAGTGTTAAAAGTTGCTGATTCCATTATTAATTTTACACCAATTACTTTTTAGGCCAAAATTATAATTTTTGTTTGAAATTTGGTCAAACATGTCAAATAATAACCACTGCCTATGGCTGAGAGCTTGAACTTTGGTGTGTCTGCACCAAACTAATCACTAATACCATTCCTCAAACTCTTGACAATATCATGCAGTTTCCCATAATTTCCTTTAACTAATCTCAACTAAAAGAATGTCAACTTACATGAACTGGAATTTTGACAGAAGATAATGTCCTCTCCTGATGTTCAAATATACTTTTTAAAGATGAAATTCAAACTAAGCTCTGTTGAAATATGACACGACAAAATGGAACCTGTAAAATTCCCCAGTCTGTTTTTAGATTCAGTGGATCACGTGTCATACATCAATTGTACATTACATTTTGTATGGTTATGTACCTGGTGTGCACTGTATTCAGTACTCAGACTGAGAACAAAGGTCATTGATTATCACACATGCAGGTACACAAAATGAAAATGGAGTAATTGGACTTTAGAATAACAGACATGAGAAAAGACTGGCTCAGATCCAGGAATATGCAACTATTGACGGGGACAACTGCTACAAAAAATAAATAAATAAATGAACAGACAAACAAGCCCTCATAAAAAGAAATTATGAATAAACTAGGATTTATTAGGTAATGTAAATTGTGAAGGGGCTTCACTAGTGACTTCAGACCAATGAAATTGCTGGTGTGACACTCCATTGAAAAACAGTTAATAAACGGATTGATTTCAAAGTGTTTTATTCTTACATGTATCTGTTCTCATTGAATTCCTCCTTTTTTCCTGTCCCAGGACCAGTACTTGACTCTGCCTCTTGTATCCTCTTCTTTTGTGTTCCTTCTACACCTGACTAACTTCAGCCCACTCCTGCATTACGTTTGTGTTCATGTCGGTATGGCATCCATTTTGCCTTTGAGAAAGAACCTACTTGGTTTGAAACATACATGTACATGTACATGTAATAACTACCAATTTGATTTTTTTTTTAAATGAGTGAAGAAGGATTGGTACATATGGCTTCTGGATTACATTAACAGACATTTTATTTTTCATCAGAACATTGCTGTTTTACTTGAGGAAGAGAAAACAAATGTTTGTGTCTTTTAGTCCAGTAAGTTGGCCTTATACACTATAGGTGCTAATTTGACCATTGGGTCAGAATGTGGAATTGGTAGCGAGATCCTCTACATCCAACATCTTCCGTCATTGACTATTCGAGTGCAGTCAAGGGATCGTCGTAAAAACAAAACATGAAACTATTCTTGTGGGAATAATTCTTAATTGTCATTATTAATTTCATGATCGTGTAATCAATAGGCCTATATCCAATATATTATGATATTCATATAAACCATTTTGAAAGCCTATAATATCATTAATGAGATTTATCCCACTATAATAGTTAATGAATTTCTGTTTAGAATGAGCAATTTGAGAACAACCTGTCATATGCAAGACAGCAACACCTTTTTGGCTGAAGTGCTTCTCAAAAAAAAATTTTTTTTTTAGATTTATGTTTTTGTTTATTTTTAATTTGCATTCATTTGTTTTAATGTTGATACATTACTTCTTTGTGCATAAGAGAAACAAATCTGCAATGCCTTTCTGATCACTAAAATTATATAGCAGAATATTGGGTACCAAGAACAAGAACCCAATTATTTGTCTAGGTTCTGTTAAATATTTGGCTGATTTGTAACACTGGTTGTATTTACACCGACCCAGGTATAAGATTATTTATCACGCCCGAAGCAGAATTTAAAATAAATAAATAAATAAACTAATCATGAGAGCATAATTCTTAATTGTCATTATCATTTTCATGGTTATGTAAACAATACACTCTTTTAATTATGACATTCAATAACCCATTTGATATCATAGATTGCTATTTGCAAGAAGTCTGGCAATTTAATCAATGAATTTCAGTTTGACTGCTCTACTTGGAAATGACCTTTCACTGAGTGGAGTAGAAAATAATAATCAAGATGGAAAACACATTCACTCTTATTGATTCTAAGAACGATTGAACGAACGAAACTACAATGCATTTCTGAGTACATCGCATTTATAATTAAAACATAATAACAAAATAATATTTGACCCCATTTTGTTCTGTGACCTCAATCAAAATATTTTCTAGTGGAAAGTTGTTCTGGGGAACAGGGGTTTGCGGACACAATGTGCCGGACATACATGTACAAATGTAGGTCTGTGGACATAATGGGCCAAAACCTGCTGACATAATAAGCCAAGCGGACATAATGGTCCGGAACAGTTAAGCGTGGTCTGTTTTTGCTACAAGGGCACGAGTACCAGACATAACTAGGCCCATTCCTGACTGGCTCGGCCGCCTAATAATTATGACATTCGGTCCAAGTTAGTATTGACTCTGCAGTGTACATATACTTGTACATGTACATGTGCATACTGTACATTGTAATGAATGGACATTGTGCTCTTCCAAGTTGGGAGATATGGATACTACGATTGTGATCACACAGCTTGTCAAGAAACTGCCATGTTGTTCGTATGACCAATTGGGGAATGCAGACAGGCATTATTATGTTAGGTCTGCATGGGCTATGCCATTCCAAGTTGGGTTAGGTCTGCATGGGCTATGCCATTCCAAGTTGGGTGAGGTCTGCATGGGCTATGCCATTCCAAGTTGGGTGAGGTCTGCATGGCCTATATGCCATTCCAAGTTAGGTGAGAAGAGAAATGGTACATAAAGTGATGTTTCAAACGGTGTTGGGGTGGGGGCGGGGATAATACCCTGTTGAGCGACGTTCGAGATCCACTACTTTGATGTACATTATGCAAACAAATTTCAATATCATCCCCCCTTACCACTCTTCAACATTGGTATATGCCACTGTGCACATGGTATGTTGTCAAAATGTGGTCATCATAAGTAGGCCCTACAGTGGACTGTTATTGCAGCACTTGTACACAGAGCACATCAAACGTACTACAACACTCTAGGAACTCCATGGGAGCATCAGCCTTACCCGGATGAGTGGCCAAAATATCACATAATTTCAAGACAGTTTCCCCTAAAAACAAATTAAAAACCCCAGTCCTGATGCACATTATAATTATGCCTTATATACATGTACATGTACCCCATCACAGGTATCCCACTAAAATACCTATATTAATCCAAATAGTAATCTCTTAGATTAGTCAAACTAACATTTGTATCTACAATCAAACGTTACCTTAAAGAACATGAATCAAACGCTGTTTGTAAACAGCGACCCTTCAGTTAAATTTTTTTAAACTTTTAGAGGGCAAATAGGAGGAGCAGTGGACAATTTTTTGAAAAAAAGTAGCCCCCGGCAAATTTTTCAACCAGAAAATATTTTGATTGAAGTCACAGAACATCAACACCCCCACCCTTTTAAGGGTTAAAATGGGGTCAAATATTTGGCTGTGGCGTATTTCTCCCGTTTTATAACAAAAAGCCCCATGCCCCCCACTCAATTTTAGCTACACACCAGGGTGTTTCTTGATTAGATTCTGAGATTCAAATGAGTGGATCATTGTATTATTATTAATTCTTTTTGACATGCCTCCTAGAAAAAGTGGTGCACCCCCCAGTGCCCCCGTGAAAATTGAACCCTATTTACATCACATTTTTTCCAAGGAAAACCTGGTTTGATAACAGGTTTTACCCGATACCATTGTAGAAGCACACATGTGTACACATTATATTCTCAGTCAGCTCACTGTGCTAGACAGCTGTGACGAAGCAGACTCAGTCAGCTCACTGTGCTAGACAGCTGTGACCAAGCAGACTCAGTCAGCTCACTGTGCTAGACAGCTGTGACCAAGCAGACTCGGGTCAGCTCACTGTGCTAGACAGCTGTGACCAAGCAGACTCGGGTCAGCTCACTGTGCTAGACAGCTGTGACCAAGCAGACTCAGTCAGCTCACTGTGCTAGACAGCTGTGACCAAGCAGACTCAGTCAGCTCACCGTGCTAGACAGCTGTGACCAAGCAGACTCAGTCAGCTCACTGTGCTAGACAGCTGTGACCAAGCAGACTCAGTCAGCTCACTGTGCTAGACAGCTGTGACCAAGCAGACTCAGTCAGCTCACTGTGCTTGACAGCTGTGACCAAGCAGACTCAGTCAGCTCACTGTGCTAGACAGCTGTGACCAAGCAGACTCAGTCAGCTCACTGTGCTAGACAGCTGTGACCAAGCAGACTCGGGTCAGCTCACTGTGCTAGACAGCTTTGACCAAGCAGACTCAGTCAGCTCACTGTTCTAGACAGCTGTGACCAAGCAGACTCAGTCAGCTCACTGTGCTTGACAGCTGTGACCAAGCAGACTCGGGTCAGCTCACTGTGCTAGACAGCTGTGACCAAGCAGACTCAGTCAGCTCACTGTGCTAGACAGCTGTGACTAAGCAGACTCGGGTCAGCTCACTGTGCTAGACAGCTGTGACCAAGCAGACTCAGTCAGCTCACTGTGCTAGACAGCTGTGACCAAGCAGACTCGGGTCAGCTCACTGTGCTAGACAGCTTTGACCAAGCAGACTCAGTCAGCTCACTGTTCTAGACAGCTGTGACCAAGCAGACTCAGTCAGCTCACTGTGCTTGACAGCTGTGACCAAGCAGACTCGGGTCAGCTCACTGTGCTAGACAGCTGTGACCAAGCAGACTCAGTCAGCTCACTGTGCTAGACAGCTGTGACTAAGCAGACTCGGGTCAGCTCACTGTGCTAGACAGCTGTGACCAAGCAGATATGCATGTACCGTCATCATTTTCACAAAGTGATGAATCAACCCAAACAGCTGCAAATCCATGTTTTGAGATAATCGCCTTTGATGTTTTTGAAATTGCAATTTCAAAGTCTTTTTAGTATTAAATATTTTAGATTTTGCTTTCTTCTAAAGCTAAGAAGTGTCAGTATCTTTATCATAGAGATTGTAATTAATAAGTAATTACTTAACAAAAGTATTTGTCACTTAGTGAACAAGACTGCATGTACAGAGCGCTATATATTAATGTATGTGATTTGTCACTGCATAAAAATGTATATAGGTCATCACTTCGTGAAAACGCAAAAATTCCCTCATTGGCAATTGCTATGTATTCTAATGTATAAAGCAAAAATGAAAAAGAGCTTAGCTTATAATTCGCTGAGTACATTAATTAGTGTAATTACAAAAGTATGACGTTTTAACACTTGAAACTTGTCAGAAATGTTGACGACAATGAATACACAAATATCTGCAAAACAAAAATAAATATTGAAATTATTTTTATTTATGATGGAATTGTCAACTTTTTGAAATTAAACTTTATTGACATAACAATAAAGATGGAAACTCTTTTGACAGAAAACAGTTTTTCCAGGATGATTGAGACTTGTACAAACTTTTCACCAAGTAGTTTTATAGTACATGTATGCTTTATGTAAAATTGTCATCATTTTTATGTTTCAAAAAGGACAGTATCGTGATGATCAGAGAAGAGTTTTGATAGGGCATGGAATCAGTGTCCTAGTTTAAGATAAATTCAGTGACTGAAAATAATACTGTGTGGACAAGATAACAGTGCATGATAACATCATAAAACCATGGATGTTACATAAATAATGAACCAGTGGCTGCATAATTATGATAAAAATACAGTCAGACGCTGTAATATGATCTTATCACGTCTGTTATCTAGGCCAGCACCCATATAAATAATAAAAAGTACTTCAGAGTATTAAATTTGACAGTATAATTTTACTTGTACTAACTTTACACCAAGTAAGTTTGATGCACAACTGTGACAATACCAATGTTGTACTTACTTTTAAGTCAAATTGTTGAGTTTACATGTACAACATTTTAGGTGTTCTCATGTTGTCTGTGACTTTTGCTATTTAGATTCTGATTTTACTTCTCACATGTGTTGCAGTAGAGGCTGATATTCTGAATTTTACTTGTACTAACTTTACACCAAGTTTTATGTAAAACTAATCTTTTGTTTTTTGTAGATACCAATGTTGTACTTTTCCTTTTAGTCAAATTGTCGGGTTTACATGTATAGCATTTTAGGTAATTTTCTGTTCTTATGTTGTCTGTTTCTTTGTCTGTGTCTTTGTCTGTGTTTACACACGGTGATAGATTTGAACAGATTCATATGCAGCCACAACCAGATCACCACCTGGTGTGAATGTAATGCCATATGGATCACTACAATCCTTGATGACACACTCAATGTACTTGCCATCAGGACTGAATCGCTGAATGTCACCTGATGAAATTAACAGATGACACACAGCAACATATATGCTGCCATCTCTATCACAGCACACACCAGTAGGGATGAATTCAGACATCCTATCACTGGTGACATCAACTGAGAATACCATGACACCATTGTAGTCTACTGATACTAACTTCTTGCTCCTCCAGTCAGTGTAGATAAACTGCTGCTTGCAGGTAGTCAAATAATTACCAATCCCTGGAGCAGGTAGTGTTCTGATGAGGGATCCATCTGGGTTGTGTAGAGATATCTCTTTATTCTCCTGATAACCCACTGCTATCAGATTGTTGTCATCCACTGCAAGACATGATGGTTGACTGTCTGACCCTCTACCTGGTGTGACCTGATAGAGGAGCTGACATTTCTTGTTGAAGATCTTGACTGTTTGACTGTCTAGAACAATCAGCTGATCATCCCTATTCACTGCTATACGGTATGGAAAAGTAAGACCTTTGATTTGTAGTCTTTGTGGGATGACAATAAATTGGGATTTGCTCTTTAGTGTAAAAGTAATCAACAGTTTGTGTCTAGTATCTACCACAACTATTTCATTATTGGAGAAGGCTGCAACATCATATGCCCATTCAAACTTGGTCTGTTCTCGTCCAAATGTCTTTATATCTGTTTTCAGTGCCCACTTCTCTTTCAGACACATACTTCCAGGTCTTAGTGATTCCTCAGCTGCAGCTTTTAATTCAATGTTTGACTCATCTTCCAGAACCAGTCTCCCAAGTGACCCTTCACCTTCTTCAAAGTCCATGAAGGACAACCTGTCAGACACTTTCTCTGGCTGTATCTCTGTCAATTCTTTGAGGTAATCAAAGAGTTTTTGCTGAAGAGCTAGAATCTCACAATGACTCCCTTGATCCATCAGTCGGTTCACCTCATCCAACTTGTTCACTGCCTGGGTCTCCTCTTTGCTGTTTATGCTGAGAGCAATTTCAAATGTCTTGACTCTGTCTTTATAAATCTTGTCTGCCTCCTGCTTCAGTTTCCTTTCCTCCTCTCTGATCTTGGTAACCTCCTTATCAGCCTTTCTGCAGATTTTCTTATTGGTATCTGCATACATAGAGTCCAGTTTCTTGAGGGACTTTTCTGTAGCACTCAAGGCATTGTTCAATTCTGTTTTGCTTTTCATCACTTTTGCCATCAGTTGTGCAACATCTTGTTTGCATTTCTTTACAGCCTCAGAAAGCCCTACCAGAGAGTGTTTGGGATTAACATGATTTGTAACACTACACAGTACACATACTAACTTTTTACATGTGTTGCAGTACAGGCTGATATTCTGATCAGTGTGTGTCTCACATTTTGGAGTGAAATCTCTCAGTTTGCTCTTGTAGGTAATCTCACCTGATCGCAACTGAGCCAGCGTGTGGATTTGGTGAGATTTCATCACAGCCATGCGTTCATGTGCTCGTTGGCATTCTTGACACAGAAAGTGATCACAGTCCATACATCTTGAGATTGCCCGGTTCCCCTCATCACAGGCTTGACATTTGATCTCTGACCCCTGACCTTGTAGTAGTTTTTCCTGCATAGTGACTTCCTCCACCAGGGCACTCAATTTAAAGTCATTAGGCAGACCAGCAACCTCCTTTTCTGTCAATATTGTTACATGTCTGCATACTGGACAAGTCAGCATTCTGTTTTCCTTATCCTGCATATCTCTCATTTCTTGCAGACAGTTAAGGCAAAAACTGTGCAGACAGTCCAGCAGTTTAGGTTGTGTGTAACATTTCATACAGATAGGACACTCTAAATGATCTTTGCTGATTTTACCCAACACCGACTCTGCTGTGATATTGGCCGCCATCTTCTGAATTCACATTACTGTAAATTGAAACAATAGAAATTACAATTAACTTAAATAGCTACAAGTAAATCTCTTGAATATACAGTATGACAGGCAAGAAATGATGAATGGTAAATATATCAGGGTATATTTTGTAATAGAAATAAAATAATGTAATAGAAATAAAATAAAAGTACAACTACATGTGTATGGTAGCAAAATTATTATACTACAAATATGTTCTTATAATTCATTATTATTATTGTTTTGCAAAATAAAATCACGTACCGTACCACGTACATGTATATCGCCATCATTGAATCATGCTGGTTCGTTAATGGTTACTGGCTGCCTATTGTTTTTTATGTTCCCAGCGAGAACAATCCCCAAGAACATTCCTAGAGTAATGCATGCATGTGTGTTCCCAGTGGAACGTTCCCTTGGGAACATGGTGGTATTCCCATGAACCGTTTATTTATTCCTAGAAGAATGCTGTGGTGGAATGTTCCAGCCTTTCTGACTTTTGAGACACTCCCTAAAGTAATCTGTGAGCATTTATGTTTTTTGGGATAACAAATAGTGTATCTAGTAGACTTGAAGAAAGTGTTAAAAGTTGCTGATTCCATTATTAATTTTACACCAATTACTTTTTAGGCCAAAATTATAATTTTTGTTTGAAATTTGGTCAAACATGTCAAATAATAACCACTGCCTATGGCTGAGTGCTTGAACTTTGGTGTGTCTGCACCAAACTAATCACTAATACCATTTCTCAAACTCTTGACAATACCATGCAGTTTCCCATAATTTCCTTTAACTAATCTCAACTAAAAGAATGTCAACTTACATGAACTGGAATTTTGACAGAAGATAATGTCCTCTCCTGATGTTCAAATATACTTTTTTAAAGATGAAATTCAAACTAAGCTCTGTTGAAATATGACACGACAAAATGGAACCTGTAAAATTCCCCAGTCTGTTTTTAGATTCAGTGGATCACGTGTCATACATCAATTGTACATTACATTTTGTATGGTTATGTACCTGGTGTGCACTGTATTCAGTACTCAGACTGAGAACAAAGGTCTTTGATTATCACACATGCAGGTACATAAAATGAAAATGGAGTAATTGGACTTTAGAATAACAGACATGATAAAAGACTGGCTCAGATCCAGGAATATGCAACTATTGACGGGGGACAACTGCTACAAAAAATAAATAAATAAATGAACAGACAAAGAAGCCCTCATAAAAAGAAATTATGAATAAACTAGGATTTATTAGGTAATGTAAATTGTGAAGGGGCTTCACCAGTAACTTCAGACCAATGAAATTGCTGGTGTGACACTCCATTGAAAAACAGTTAATAAATGGACTGGTTTCAAAGTGTTTTATTCTTATACATGTATCTATCTGTTCTCAATGAATCCCTCCTTTTTTCCTGTCCCAGGACCAGTACTTGACTCTGCCTCTTGTATCCTCTTCTTTTGTGTTCCTTCTACACCTGACTAACTTCAGCCCACTCCTGCATTACGTTTGTGTGCATGTCTGTATGGCATCCATTTTGCCTTTGAGAAACAACCTACTTGGTTTGAAACATACATGTAATAACTACCATTTTGATTTTTTTTAAATGAGTGAAGAAGGATTTGTACATACATGTATGGCTTCTGGATTACCATAACAGACATTTTATTTTTCATCAGAACATTGCTGTTTTACTTGAGGAAGGGAAAACAAATGTTTGTGTCTTTTAGTCCAGTAAGTTGGCCTTATACACTGTGGGTTGGTAATTTGACCATTGGGTCAGAATGTGGAATTGGTAGCGAGATCCTCTAGATCCAACATCTTCCATCATTGACTATTCGAGACTGTCCTGCAGTCAAGGGATCATCGTAAAAACAAAACATGGAACTATTCTTGTGGGAATAATTCTTAATTGTCATTATTAATTTCATGATCGTAACAATAGGCCTATATCCAATATATTATGATATTTTATATAAACCATTTGAAAGCCTATAATATTATTAATGAGATTTATTCCACTATAGTTAATGAATTTCTGTTTAGAATGAGCAATTTGAGAACAACCTGTCATATGCAAGACAGCAACACCTTTTTGGCTGAAGTGCTTCTCAAAATATTTTTTTTTTTGTAGATTTATGTTTTTGTTTATTTTTAATTTGCATTCATTTATTTTAATGTTGATGCATTACTTTTTTGTGCATAAGAGAAACAAATCTGCAATGCCTTTCGGATCACTAAAATTATATTGCAGAACATTGGGTACCAAGAACAAGAATCCAATTATTTGTCTAGGTTCTGTTAAATGTTTGGCTGATTTGTTACACTGGTTGTATTTGCTCCGACCCAGGTATAAGATTATTGATCACACCTGAAGCAGAATTAAAAATAAATAAATAAATAAACTAATCATGAGAGCATAATTCTTAATTGTCATTATCATTTTAATGGATATGTAAACAATACACTCTATAAATGATGACATTCAATAACCCATTTGAAATCATAGATTACTATTTGCAAGAAGTCTGGCAATTTAATCAATGAATTTCAGTTTGACTGCTCTACTTGGAAATGACCTTTCACTGAGTGGAGTAGAAACTAATAATCAAGATGGAAAACACATTGATTCTGAGAACGATTGAACGAACGAAACCACAGTACAATGCATTTCTGACTACTAGAGGTATGTCACATTTATAATTAAAATATTTGACCCCATTTTGTTCTGTGACCTCAATCAAAATATTTTCTAGTGGAAAGTTGTTCTGGGGAACAGGGGTTTGCGGACACAATGTGCCGGACATGATACATGTTGGTCTGTGGACATACAGTAATGAGCCAAAACCTGGGCAATTCCACGGTAACGGAGTGACACCAAAACACATCTTTCAGATTTTAAACACATTTATCACAAAGAGTTTATTGATTAATCCTGAAAGTTTGGTAACATTTAACTACCTAGTACTTGTATCTGTTAGTGTGTGTTTTTTAATTTTATTTTCCACTTCCATTAATTAATTATGAATATTTATTTCCCTGGTAACGGAGTGACGCTGAATGGACATGGGTTTTTGCTCATTTACTCACTATGAAAACCCTGTGAAATGAAATGGTTTCAGAGTTGTCTATGGTGTCAATATTAAAGTACAAAGGATAAGCTTTAATATGATACCCCACTTAAACAAATTATACAATATCCTTAACGATTTTGTGTCTGGTAACGGAGTGACGGTAACGGAGTGACGGTAACGGAGTGACAAAATGTACTACCACATACAATGATATACAAAACAATAATATGTGCTGCCAAACAATTTACGTAATACCTAAAGTCAATGTTTTATTGAAGTGAGTTATTAAAAGTAATATTTGATAAGTAATATAATGAGGGATGTGGGGGTAATTAATAGGAAAAAAAAGTCGACATTTGATACTATTTTACTTTATTCTGTACATGTACATGTACCTGCATTTATGCCAAGTCGTTATGAAGTTGGAACTGGTACATGTACATGTATGCACATTTCTATGTAGTAGTGGCCCTCCTTGCTTTCTTACGCTCGCTATGAGTCTATCTTTCAACAAGTATTCATCTTTCGTGCAGCTTTTTATGATTCTTTCCCTATATCTATGCTGTTTTTCGACACTCGATAAAGGCATACTGAGGACATGAATGTGAAGCATCAATAATACACCTTTGTAAAATATTTTAATAATACAGAATACTTGCAAAAAATTGCTTTTGTATGTGTACATATCTTGGGTTAAAAGGGCATACTTGTAAAATACAATGTGTGTGGTACTACAATTAATAAACAGAAGTAAATGTATGTAACTACATGTACAATTAAATAAAAAAATACTCATGTTTCCATAGGTTATTCAACCATTAAAAGTTTGGCTAGACAAAGCCAGGACAGCAGAGATGAGACTCAAGTTTGTATAAAAAAAACATATTGTAACTTAAAATGTTTCTGATAAAATCACAAATAACACTCATTTTGTTGTTCCAAGCACTGAAATTAGGAACAAAGTGTACTCACTTACTGTATCTGTAACTTTTCACCGTAGTTAGCCAAGAACCTGTGTCTATCCTCAATAATGAACAGCATACAATGCCTTAATCCATGATGCTCAAACAATTTAACTTCCCACCAATTTCTTTAAAAAATGTTATATTCATTCAAAAAGCATTGTTTTGATTGGCCTAATATATGCATGACATATTTAATTATGCACTCAACTTCTATAATAAAATGTTCCAAACATGTACAGTCCACATGCAACACCATTTATTTCACACATGATAGTCACATGAATGCATAGGTAGAAATTCTGAATACACAGCAGCAGAAAATGTAAGATGTGTGTATTATGCAATGGGATGTCACTCCGTTACCGTCACTCTGTTACCGAATAGTAACGGAGTGACCTAATTAATATGATTTTAATTACTAAACAAATGTTACACAGATTTTCTAATTAAGTGCTTTTATTAGACTTATGTTAAGTTGATTTGGCCAGAAAATTTCATTGATCTTATACTTTGATTTTTTTAAATTATTCTCAAAAATTGCATTTTGTCGGTAACGGACTGACAATTGATTAATTATGCGATTAATCCCAATTTATTATGCAAAAAAAAAAAATCAGATTGTGAAAATTTTAATTTTATTAATTTAATCTATACTTCATCCTCACATCATCATTAATGTCTTATTTAAGAAATAATTTGAACAATAATTAATTTAAGTGTTTTTACAATTTTTTTACAATTTTGCGATAATAATCACGAAAAATGAAATTTCAGGTATTTCATGTTAAAAAATTGTAAATTTTTATACATTTATACATTTTAAGCTTTCATTTGATACTAATTTTGTTGAAGTCATGTAAATTTGAAATTTTTGATGTTTTGTCCCATTTGGCGTGGAACTGCCCAAAATTGACCTTTATAATACAAGGGATACCATACTTAAATCGATCTTTTCTTTATTGGAGTGCAATCTCTTGAATTTAAAGATAATTGTCTGTAAAAGTGTAAACATTACATTGTTCAAGAGTCACAGATTTCTGTTCACTCCGCTCAAATGTTAAGTCCGAATTTTAAAAAGACATTTACGGGTAACTGGAACCGAAAAATGGAGCCGGGTAATGACCGTTTCAGTTGGGTATCCGGATACCCGGCACAGCCCTAATGTACCAACAGTTATTTAAAAAAAAATCAACTCATAAAGTTGCTTCCGTCACCATTCATGGACAACAAAGAAAGATATAATTTCTATGAAACCATTGCAGAAGCAAATTAAGATGTTTAAGCTGTTACCATTGGACAATTTAGCAAATAATTTAAGACATGTGATATTTGTAGTAGACTACATGTACTGTACATATAGTCTAGAAAGCTACAGTCCAACCTCAGTTACCTGGCTATGATGGGCACCAAGCATTGTCTGGATAAGTGAAAAATGGGGGTGTTTGTTTATATCATTAATTAGCAGGTAATTTTTTTTAAATCAACATTTTCTTAATTAGAATAATATTGATACCAGGTCTAAAATTAGGACACCGATTCCATGTCTTTTCAAAAGTCTGTTTTGAGCGTGATGATATTGTCCCCTTTCAATCCAATTCCTGGGTATACAATGTTTGTGCACATATTTTTTTCTGCAAAATAAAAGTACTTCAGTCAAAGTACAATTTGACAGAAGAATTTTACTTGTGCTAACTTTACACCAAGTTTTATGTAAAACTAATCATTTGTTTTTTTGACAATACCATTGTTGTACTTTACCCTTTCAGTCAAATTGTCAGATTTACATGTAGAACATTTTAGGTAATTTTCTGTTGTGTGTTTGTGGCTTTTCTTATTTAGTTTCTGCTTTTACACACGGTGATAGATTTGAACAGATTCATATGCAGCCACAACCAGATCACCACCTGGTGTGAATGTGATGCCCCATGGATGACTGCAATCCTTGATGACACACTCAATGTACTTGCCATCAGGACTGAATCGCTGAATGTCACCTGATGAAATGAACATATGACACATAGCAACGTATATGCTGCCATCTGTATCACAACACACACCAGAAGGGTACCATGGAGCAATCCTATCACTGGTGACATCAACTGAGAATGCCATGACACCATTGTAGTCTACTGATACTAACTTCTTGCTCCTCCAGTCAGTGTAGATCAACTGCTGCTTGCAGGTAGTCAAATAATTACCAATTCCTGGAGCAGGCAGCGTTTTGATGAGGGATCCATCTGGGTTGTGTAAAGATATCTCTTTATTCTCCTGATAACCCACTGCTATTAGATTGTTGTCATCCACTGCAAGACATGATGGTTCACTGTCTGACCCTCTACCTGGTGTGACCTGATAGAGGAACTGATATTTCTTGTTGAAGATCTTGACTGTTTGACTGTCTAGAACAATCAGCTGATCATCCCTATTCACTGCTATATGGCGTGGAACAGTAAGATCTTTGATTTGTAGTCTTTGTGGGATGACAGTGGATTGAGGTTTGCTCTCTAGTGTAAAAGTAATCAACAGTTTGTGTCTAGTATCTACCACAATTATTTCATTATTGGAGAAGGCTGCAACATCATATGCCAATTTAAACTTGGTCTGTTTTGGTCCAAATGTCTTTATATCTGTTTTGAGGACCCATTTCTCTTTCAGACACACACTTCCAAGTCTTAGTGATACCTCAGCTGCAGCTTTTAATTCAATGTTTGACTCATCTTCCAGAACCAGTCTCCCAAGTGATCTTGCACCTTCTTCAAAGTCCATGAAGGACAACCTGTCAGACACTTTCTCTGGCTGTATCTCTGTCAATTCTTTGAGGTAATTGTAGAATTTTTGCTGAAGAGCTAGAATCTCACAGTGACTCCCTTGATCCATCAGTCGGTTCACCTCATCCAACTTGTTCACTGCCTGGGTCTCCTCTTTGCTGTTTTTGCTGAGAGCAATTTCAAATGTCTTGACTCTGTCTTTATAAATCTTCTCTGCCTCCTGCTTCAGTTTCCGCTCCTCCTCTCTGATTTTGGTAACCTCCTTGTCAGCTTTTCTGGAGATTTTCTTGGTGGTATCTGCATACATAGAGTCTAGTTTCTTGCGTGACTTTTCTGTTGCACTCAAGGCATTGTTCAATTCTATTTTGCTTTTCATCACTTTTGCCATCAGTTGTGCAACATCTTGTTTGCATTTCTTTACAGCCTCAGAAAGCCCTACCAGAGAGTGTTTGGGATTAACATGATCTAGAACACTACACAGTACACATATTAACTTCTCACATGTGTTGCAGTACAGGCTGATACTCTGATCGGTGTGTGTCTCACATTTTGGAGTGAAATCTCTCAGTTTGCTCTTGTAGGTAATCTCACCTGATTGCAACTGAGCCAGCGTGTAGATTTGGTGAGATTTCATCACAGCCATACGTTCATGTGCTCGTTGGCATTCTTGACACAGAAAGTGATCACAGTCCATACATCTTGAGATTGCCCGGTTCCCCTCATCACAGGCTTGACATTTGATCTCTGACCCCTGACCTTGTAGTAGTTTTTCCTGCATAGTGACTTCCTCCACCAGGGCCCCCAATTTAAAGTCATTAGGCAGACCAGCAACCTCCTTTTCTGTCAATATTGTTACATGTCTGCATACTGGACAAGTCAGCGTTCTGTTCTCCTTATCCTGCCTATCTCTCATTTCTTGCAGACAGTTAAGGCAAAAACTGTGCAGACAGTCCAGCAGTTTAGGTTGTGTGTAACATTTCATACAGATAGGGCACTCTAAATGATCTTTGCTGATTTTACCCAACACTGACTCTGCTGTGATATTGGCCGCCATCTTCTGAATTCACATTACTGTAAATTGAAACAATAGAAATTACAATTAACTTAAATAGCTACAAGTAAATCTCTTGAATATACAGTATGACAGGCAAGAAATGATGAATGGTAAATATATGTATATCAGGGTGCATTTTGTAATAGAAATAAAATAAAAGTACAACTACATGTGTACGGTAGCAAAATTATTATACTACAAATATGTTCTTATAATTCATTATAATTATTGTTTTGCAAAATAAAATCACGTACCGTACCACGTACATGTATATCGCCATCATTGAATCATGCTGGTTTGTTAATGGCTACTGGCTGCCTATTGCTTTTGATGTTCCCAGCGAGAACAATCCCCAGAAACATTCCTAGAGCAATGCATGCACATGTGTTCTACTGGAATGTTCTATTGGGAACATGGTGGTATTCCCATGAACCATTTATTTATTCCTAGAAGAATGCTGTGGTGGAATGTTCCAGCCTTTCCGACTTTTGAGACACTCCCTAAAGTAATCTGTGAGCATTTATGTTTTTTGGGATAACAAATAGTGTATCTAGTAGACTTGAAGAAAGTGTTAAAAGTTGCTGATTCCATTATTAATTTTACACCAATTACTTTTTAGGCCAAAATTATAATTTTTGTTTGAAATTTGGTCAAACATGTCAAATAATAACCACTGCCTATGGCTGAGAGCTTGAACTTTGGTGTGTCTGCACCAAACTAATCACTAATGCCATTCCTCAAACTCTTGACAATATCATGCAGTTTCCCATAATTTCCTTTGACTAATCTCAACTAAAAGAATGTCAACTTACATGAACTGGAATTTTGACAGAAGATAATGTCCTCTTCTGATGTTCAAATATACTTTTTAAAGATGAAATTCATACTAATCTCTGTTGAAATATGACACGACAAAATGGAACCTGTAAAATTCCCCAGTCTGTTTTTAGATTCAGTGGATGACGTGTCATACATCAATTGTACATTACATTTTGTATGGTTATGTACCTGGTGTGCACTGTATTCAGTACTCAGACTGAGAACAAAGGTCTTTGATTATCACACATGCAGGTACACAAAATGAAAATGGAGTAATTGGACTTTAGAATAACAGACATGAGAAAAGACTGGCTCAGATCCAGGAATATGCAACTATTGACGGGGGACAACTGCTACAAAAAATAAATAAATAAATGAACAGACAAACAAGCCCTCATAAAAAGAAATTATGAATAAACTAGGATTTATTAGGTAATGTAAATTGTGAAGGGGCTTCACTAGTGACTTCAGACCAATCAAATTGCTGGTGTGACACTCCATTGAAAAACAGTTAATAAATGGATTGATTTCAAAGTGTTTTATTCTTACATGTATCTGTTCTCATTGAATTCCTCCTTTTTTCCTGTCCCAGGACCAGTACTTGACTCTGCCTCTTGTATCCTCTTCTTTTGTGTTCCTTCTACACCTGACTAACTTCAGTCCACTCCTGCATTACGTTTGTGTGCATGTCTGTATGGCATCCATTTTGCCTTTGAGAAAGAACCTACTTGGTTTGAAACATACATGTAATAACTACCATTTTGATTTGTTTTTAAATGAGTGAAGAAGGATTGGTACATATATGGCTTCTGGATTACATTAACAGACATTTTATTTTTCATCAGAACATTGCTGTTTTACTTGAGGAAGAGAAAACAAATGTTTGTGTCTTTTAGTCCAGTAAGTTGGCCTTATACACTAGCTGTAGGTGGTAATTTGACCATTGCATAGCTGCCAACTCTTCCGGATTTTGCGGAAGACTTCGCGTATTTGACGGTAATTTACTTACTTAAAATATATGCAAGGAGGCCTCTCCTTTTGGCACCAAAAGGAGAGGCCTCCTTGCATATATTTTAAGTAAGTAAATTACCGTCAAATACGCGAAGCCTTCCGCAAAATCCGGAAGAGTTGGCAGCTCTGCCATTGGGTCAGAATGTGGAATTGGTAGCGAGATCCTCTAGATCCAACATCTTCCATCATTGACTATTCGAGACTGTCCTGCAGTCAAGGGATCGTCGTAAAAACAAAACATGGAACTATTCTTGTGGGAATAATTCTTAATTGTCATCAATTCCATGATCGTGTAAACAATAGGCCTATATCCAATATATTATGATTTTCATATAAACCATTTGAAAGCCTCTAATATCATTAATGAGATTTATTCCACTATAATAGTTAATGAATTTCTGTTTAGAATGAGCAATTTGAGAACAACCTGTCATATGCAAGACAGCAACACCTCTTTGGCTGAACTGCTTCTCAAAAAGAAATATTTTTTTAGATATTTGTTTTTGTTTATTTTTAATTTGCATTCATTTATTTTATTGTTGATGCATTACTTCTTTGTGCATAAGAGAAACAAATCTGCAATGCCTTTCTGATCACTAAAATCATATTACAGAACATTGGGTACCAAGAACAAGAATCCAATTATTTGTCTGGGTTCTGTTAAATATTTAGCTGATTTGTTACACTGGTTGTATTTACACCGACCCAGGTATAAGATTCTTTATCACGCCTGAAGCAGAATTTAAAATAAATGAACTAATCATGAGAGCATAATTCTTAATTGTCATTATCATTTTAATGGTGATGTAAACAATACACTCTATAAATGATGACATTCAATAACCAATCTGATATCATAGATTGCTATTTGCAAGAAGTCTGGCAATTTTAATGATCAATGTATTTCAGTTTGACTGCTCTACTTGGAAATGACCTTTCACTGAGTGGAGTAGAAACTAAAGCCAAAAAAAAAAAGATGTTGAGTTGCCCTCCACCGACCGACCCAAAAGTGCTGAAATCTCGGGTCGGGTTTTTTTTTTTTTTTTTTTTTTTCCCCGTCATTCATAGGCCTATTTATTACTGAAACTTACCAATTTTCTTTGTATAAAACATAATACGTTTGATTTGTGAAATTTTCCACTTTTTTTACCGGTAAATTTACCGGTACCCAAGACTCAATCTACATGTTTTCAAATCGAATGGCCCCGGCCCTCACATGGTGCACTGCCTTTGCACACACTGTGTACAACGATTGCGACTCAAATCTACACGTTTTCCAATCGAATGGCCCTCACACGTTGTGCACTGGCTCCCCGCACTGTACGTGCGTCAACGATTGCGACTCGATCTACACGTTTTCAAATCGAATGGCCACTCACATAACGTGTTGCATGTTGAGCATTGCACGCAATATGGATGATTTTTTTTGCTGTGTCAATCACAGCGAAAAGTACAACAAAAATGCTTGGGATACTTTTATTCTGAAGCAAAATTCCTTGCTGATAGGTATACAAATGAAAAACATGGTATGTGGTTTCAGTTCCAATGCATTTCAATCTTAAAATGACAGTCGGAAAAAAATAAAATAAAAAAATTTAAAAAAAATAAAAATCCCGACCGACCGACCCCTTCAAATATTTTGACTGGAGGGCAACTCAACAAATTTTTTTTGGGCCTAATAATCAAGATGGAAAACACATTCAGTGTTATTGATTCTGAGAACGATTGAACGAACGAAACTATACAATGCATTTCTGACTACTAGGCCTATCGCATTTATAATTAAAACATAATAACAAAGTAATATTTGACCCCATTTTGTTCTGTGACCTCAGTCAAAATATTTTCTATGGAAAGTTGTTCTGGGGAACAGGGGTTTGCGGACACAATGTGCCGGACATGATACATGTAGGTCTGTGAACATAATGGGCCAAAACCTGCTGACATAATAAGTAAATCGGACATAATGGTCCAGAACAGTTGAGAGTGGTCTGTTTTTGCTACAAGGACACGAGTACCAGACTTAACTAGGCCCATTCCTGGCTGGCTCGGCCGCCTAATAATTATGAAATTTGGTCCAAGTTAGTATCGGCTCTGCAGTATACATATACATGCATACATTGTAATGAATGGACATTGTGCTCTTCCAAGTTAGGAGATCTGGATACTGCGATTGTGATCACACAGCTTGTCAAGAAACTGCCATGTTGTTCGTATGACCAATTGGGGAATGCAGACAGGCATTATTATGTTGGGTCTGCATGGGCTATGCGATTCCAAGTTGGGTTAGGTCTGCATGGGCTATGCCATTCCAAGTTGGGTGAGGTCTGCAATGGCTATGCCATTCCAAGTTGGGTGAGAAGAGAAATAGTACATAAAGTGATGTTGGGGGGGGGGGGTGGTAATACCCTGTTGAGTGACGTTCGAGATCCACTACTTTGATGTACATTATGCAAACAAATTTCAATATCATCCCCCCTTACCACTCTTCAACATTGGTATATGCCACTGTGCACATGGTATGTTGTCAAAATGTGATCATCATAAGTAGGCCCTACAGTGGACTGTTATTGCAGCACTGTACACAAATCACATCAAACGTACTACAACACTCTAGGAACTCCATGGGAGCATCAGCCTTACTCGGAAGACAATTTCCCCTAAAAACAAATTAAAAAACCCCAGTCCTGATGCACATTATAATTATGCCTTATATACATGTACATGTACCCCATCACAGGTATCCCACTAAAATACCTATAATCCAAATAGTAATCTCCTACATGTAGATTAGTCAAACCATGGAGGTATACCTCCATGGTCAAACTAACATTTGTATCTACAATCAAACATTACCTAAAAGAACATGAATCAAACGCTGTTTGTAAACAGCGACCCTTCGGTTAAATTTTTAAAGCTTTTAGAGGGCAAAAAGGGGGAGCAGTGGAAAAATTTTGGAAAAAAAGTAGCCCCCGGCAAATTTTTCAACCATAAAATATTTTGATTCAAGTCACAGAACATCAACACCCCCACCCTTTATAAGGGTTAAAATGGGGTCAAATATTTGGCTGTGGTGTATTTCTCCTGTTTTATAACAAAAAGCCCCATGCCCCCCCACTCAATTTTAGCTACACGCCAGGGTTTTTCTTGATTAGATTCGGAGATTCAAATGAGTGGATCATGTATTATTATTAATTCTTTTTGACATGCCTCCTAGAAAAAGTGGTGCACCCCCAGTGCCCCCCTGAAAATTGAACCCAATTTACATCACATTTTTTCCAAGGAAAACCTGGTTTGACAACAGGTTTTACCTGACACCATTGTAGAAGCACACATGTTTACACATTATATTCTCAGTCAGCTCACTGTGCTAGACAGCTGTGACCAAGCAGACTCAGTCAGCTCACTGTGCTAGACTGCTGTGACCAAGCAGACTCGGTCAGCTCACTGTGCTAGACAGCTGTGACCAAGCAGACACAGTCAGCTCACTGTGCTAGACAGCTGTGACCAAGCAGACTCAGTCAGCTCACTGTGCTAGACAGCTGTGACCAAGCAGACTCGGTCAGCTCACTGTGCTAGACAGCTGTGACCAAGCAGATTCGGGTCAGCTCACTGTGCTAGACAGCTGTGACCAAGCAGACTCGGGTCAGCTCACTGTGCTAGACAGCTGTGACCAAGCAGACTCAGTCAGCTCACTGTGCTAGACAGCTGTGACCAAGCAGACTCAGTCAGCTCACTGTGCTAGACAGCTGTGACCAAGCAGACTCGGTCAGCTCACTGTGCTAGACAGCTGTGACCAAGCAGACTCAGTCAGCTCACTGTGCTAGACAGCTGTGACCAAGCAGACACAGCCAGCTCACTGTGCTAGACAGCTGTGACCAAGCAGACTCAGTCAGCTCACTGTGCTAGACAGCTGTGACCAAGCAGACTCAGTCAGCACACTGTGCTAGACAGTTGTGACCAAGCAGATATATATACATGTTCCGTCACCATTTTCACAAAGTGACAATTCAACCCACACAGCTGCAAATCCATGTTTTGAGATAATCGCCTTTGAAGATGAACTGTTTTGAGCATTAAATAGTTTAGATTTTGCTTCTTTGTGAAGATAATAACTTAAATAACAAAGAAGTGTTGTATCTTTAAATTTTTGGTGGTCGAGAGGTTAAGACGTCTGCACTAGTAAGCAGGAGGTCATGGGTTTGAATCCCGCCCGAGTCGCCTGTGTAGTTTTTTCACAGACACTCGGAAAGCACCGAGTATACAGTGCTATACACACGTCGGTGTAGGGCAAAATTAAATCAATTGTTTATCTCCCGACGCAAGAATTTCACCAACCTATACAAAAATGTTAAAAATGAAAAACAGCTTAGCTAATGATTCACCGGGTATATTAATTAGTGTAATTACAAAACTGTGACATTTCAACACTTGAAACTTGTCAGAAATGTCAACGACAATGAATACACTCCCAAAGAGATATAAAAGCCTATTGTAACAAAAATAAATATTTTGGACGGAATCATCACTTCATGGAAACGGAGTCAAAAACGGAGGTTACTATAGGAAGTTGAGCATTCCCAATCACTTTTATAGCATAAAAAACACCTTCACGTATATATTTGTGTGATTTTACAAAACTGTAAAGCAAATCATAAATATAGGAAAATAATAAGATTGAATGATTCATGTATTGGTTTGTCCTTCTAGGGTTGAAAAGGGAAGGAACAACATTTTTACAAAACTGCTTCTATGAGTATGCTTACTTTCTTTGAACTCTTTGAAAGTTTAAGCTTAATAGGTTGTGTCACTCAAAATATTCATTGAAACATTTTGAACTAATTTTACTGAAATTATAAGACCTCAGACAGAAAGATTTCAAGTGATTTTGATATAAAACCAAAGTTTTATTTAACAAAGTTTTATTTAAAACTGTGATCAAAAAGTTTGCAGATGTCAACTTTTTGAAAAGATAAAAGCTCTTTAGACAGAAAACATTTTTTCGAGGATTGTTACTTGTAGGAACTTTTCACCTTGAGTTTTATGATTTATGTTTTATATTTTATGTAAAATTGTGATCATTTTATGTTTTTTTTAATATTAATGTTGTACCTTCCCTCTAAAAGGACAGTCTCGTGCTGATCAGAGCAGAGAATCAGTGTCCTACATGTAGCTAAAGATAAACTGAGTGACTGAAAATAATACTGTGTGTGTGTTGGACTAGATAACAGTGCATGATAAGATCATAAAACCATGGATGTTACATAAATAATGAACCAGTGGCTGCATAATTATGATAAAAATGCAGTCAGACGCTGTAATATGATCTTATCATATATGTCTGTTATCTAGGCCAACACCCATATTGTTTTCATTCAAGGACACCGATATCATGTCCTTTCAAAAGTCTGCTTTGAGGTTGGCGATTTTTTCCCCTTTAAATCCAATTCCTGGGTACATGTGCACAGTTTTTTCTGCAAAATAAAAGTACTTCAGTCAGAGTACAATTTGACAGAAGAATTTTACTTGTACTAACTTTACACCAAGTTTTATGTAAAACTAATCATTTGTTTTTTTGACAATACCAATGTTGTACTTTTCCCTTTAAGTCAAATTGTCAGGTTTACATGTAGAACATTTTAGGTAATTTTCTGTTCTGTGTTTGTGGCTTTTCTTATTTAGTTTCTGCTTTTACACACGGTGATAGATTTGAACAGATTCATATGCAGCTACAACCAGATCACCACCTGGTGTGAATGTAATGCCCCGTGGAGGACTACAATCCTTGATGATACACTCAGTGTACTTGCCATCAGGACTGAATCGCTGAATGTCACCTGTGAACATATGACGCAAAGCAACGTATATGCTGCCATCTCTATCACAACACACACCAGAAGGGTACATGTACCATGGAGCAATCTGATCACTGGTGACATCAACTGAGAATGCCATGACACCATTGTAGTCTACTGATACTAACTTCTTGCTCCTCCAGTCAGTGTAGATCAACTGCTGCTTGCAGGTAGTCAAATAATTACCAATCCCTGGAGCAGGCAGTGTTCTGATGAGGGATCCATCTGGGTTGTGTAGAGATATCTTTTTAATCTCCTGATAACCCACTGCTATTAGATTGTTGTCATCCACTGCAAGACATGATGGTTGACTGTCTGACCCTCTACCTGGTGTGACCTGATAGAGGAGCTGATATTTCTTGTTGAAGATCTTGACTGTTTGACTGTCTAGAACAATCAGCTGATCATCCCTATTCACTGCTATATGGTGTGGAACAGTAAGACCTTTGATTTGTAGTCTTTGTGGGATGACAGTGGATTTAGATTTGCTCTCTGGTGAAAAAGTAATCAACAGTTTGTGGTCACTGTCTACCACAACTATTTCATTATTGGAGAAGGCTGCAACATCATAAGCCACTTTAAACATGGTCTGTTTTGGTCCAAATGTCTTTATATCTGTTTTGAGGACCCAGTTCTCTTTCAGACACATACTTCCAGGTCTTAGTGATTCCTCAGCTGCAGCTTTTAATTCAATGTTTGACTCATCTTCCAGAACCAGTCTCCCAAGTGATCTTGCACCTTCTTCAAAGTCCATGAAGGACAACCTGTCAGACACTTTCTCTGGCTGTATCACTGTCAATTCTTTGAGGTATTGGACGAGTTTCTGCTGAAGAGCTAGAATCTCACAATGACTCCCTTGATCCATCAGTCGGTCCAACTTGTTCACTGCCTGGGTCTCCTCTTTGCTGTTTATGCTGAGAGCAATTTCAAATGTCTTGACTCTGTCTTTATAAATCTTTTCTGCCTCTTGCTTCAGTTTCCGCTCATCCTCTCTGATTTTGGTAACTTCCTTGTCAGCTTTTCTGGAGATTTTCTTGTTGGTATCTGCATACATAGAGTCCAGATTCTTGCGGTACTTTTCTGTAGCACTCAAGGCATTGTTCAATTCTGTTTTGCTTTTCATCACTTTTGCCATCAGTTGTGCAACATCTTGTTTGCATTTCTTTACAGCCTCAGGAAGGTCTACCAGAGAGTGTTTGGGATTAACATGATCTAGAACACTACACATGAGACATACTAACTTCTCACATGTGTTGCAGTACAGGCTGATATTCTGATCGGTGTGTGTCTCACATTTTGGAGTAAAATCTCTCAGTTTGCTCTTGTAGGTAACCTCACCTGATTGCAACTGAGCCAGCGTGTATATTTGGTGAGATTTCATCACAGCCATACGTTCATGTGCTCGTTGGCATTCTTGACACAGAAAGTGATCACAGTCCATACATCTTGAGATTGCCCGGTTCCCCTCATCACAGGCTTGACATTTGATCTCTGACCCCTGACCTTGTAGTAGTTTTTCCTGCATAGTGACTTCCTCCACCAGGGCACTCAATTTAAAGTCATTAGGCAGACCAGCAACCTCCTTTTCTGTCAATATTGTTACATGTCTGCATACTGGACAAGTCAGCGTTCTGTTCTCCTTATCCTGCATATCTCTCATTTCTTGCAGACAGTTAAGGCAAAAACTGTGCAGACAGTCCAGCAGTTTAGGTTGTGTGTAACATTTCATACAGATAGGGCACTCTAAATGATCTTTGCTGATTTTACCCAACACCGACTCGGCAGTGGTATTGGCCGCCATCTTCTGAATTCACATTACTGTAAATTGAAACAATAGAAATTACAATTAACTTAAATAGCTACAAGTAAATCTCTTGAATATACAGTATGACAGGCAAGAAATGATGAATGGTAAATATATGTATATCAGGGGGCATTTTGTAATAGAAATAAAATAAAAGTACAACTACATGTGTACGGTAGCAAAATTATTACACTATAAATATATTCTTATAATTCATTATAATTATTGTTGTGCAAAATAAAATTGCATACCATACCACGTACACATACATTGCCATCATTGAATCATGCTGGTTCGTTAATGGCTTTTGATGTTCCCAGCGAGAACAATGCCCAGGAACATTCCTAGAGCTTTCCATGCAAAATATGCCCAAGACAACGCACTATTGCTGCCCTTTCGCCCACAGTGATCTAACAACATGTGTCCTCAATAGCTCATGCACGTTGCGAATAGCTACTTGCCATTGAAGTTCAGCAAAAGTAGGAGTGTTAATGGCTACTGGCTTTTTTTGGCCTTTTACATTCGATGTTCCCAGCGAGAACAATCCCCAGGAACAGTCTTAGAGCAATGCATGCATGTGTGTTCCCAGTGGAACGTTTCATTGGGAACATGGTGGTATCCCCATGGACCATTTACTTATTTCCTAGAAGTAGTGTGGTGTTCTCTCAGTGGAATGTTCCAGCCTTTCCAACATTTGAGACATTCCCTAAGTTAATCTGTGCGCATTTATGTTTTTTTGGATAACAAATAGTGTATAGTAGCCTTACTAATTTTACACCAATTACTTTTCAGGTCAAAATTATAATATTTGTTTAATTATGTTGTTAATTTCCAATATAATTCAAGCATTGGGGTTTACTGTTTTTATTGTGAGGACTTTGTTTCACAAATACATTAAAGCAAACAGTAAACGGAGGGAGGGCCTTCACCAGTGACTTCAGACCTGTTAAGACTTATATTTTCAATTAAATTGCTAGTGTGACACTCCATTGAAAAACAGTTAATAAATGGACTAATTTCAAATATTTTATTCTCATCTGTCCAGTCCCAGGACCAGGTATATGACTCTGCTTCTTGTACTGGGCAATTCCACACCAAAGAGGTCATGACATCCAAAAATTTAAAATGCATATGACAAAAACAAATTTGGTGTCAAATGAAAGCTAACAGTCTATATAATTCAAGCATTGGGCTTTACTGTTTTTATTGTGAGGACTTTGTTTTACAAATACATGAAGTTGGATTGGCCAGTAAACTAAAACAAGTCATGACAAAATACATTTCCCTTGGATGAAATTTGGTCAAACATGTCAAATAATAACCACTGCCTATGGCTGGGAGCTTGAACGTTGGTGTGTCTGCACCAAACTAAGCACTAATGCCATTCCTCAAACTCTTGACAATATCATGCAGTTTCCCATAATTTCTATTGACTAATCTCAACTAAAAGAATGTCAACTTACATGAACTGGAATTTTGACAGAAGATAATGTCCTCTCCTGATGTTCAAATATACTTTTTTAAAGATGAAATTCAATCTAAGCTCTGTTGAAATATGACACGACAAAATGGAACCTGTAAAATTCCCCCGTCTATTTTTATATTCAGTGGATGACGTGTCATACATCAATTGTACATTACATTTTGTATGGTTATGTACCTGGTGAGTACTATCATGGAGGTAAAATACCTCCGGTCCATGGTACTATACAGTACTGGAACTAAGGTTAAAGGTCATTGATTATTCACACATCCAGGTACACAATGAAAATGAAGTCATTGAACTGTAAATTAACTGTAGAATAACAGATATGAGAAAAGAGTGGCTCAGATCCAGGAATATACAACTAATGATGGGGGACAACTACTGTAAAAAGAAAAATTAAAACTTAAAATGAACAGACGAACAGGCCCTCATATCTGTAAATAAAAGGAAATGAATAAACTAAGATTTATTGGGTAATGTACATTGTATCAAGTGCACTGAAAGCAAACAGTAAACGGAGAGGAGGGCCTTCACCAGTGACTTCAGACCTGTTAAGACTTATATTTTCAATTAAATTGCTAGTGTGACACTCCATTGAAAAACAGTTAATAAATGGACTAGTTTCAAATATTTTATTCTCATCTGTCATTGAATCCCTCCTTTGTCCAGTCCCAGGACCAGTATATGATTCTGCTTCTTGTACTGGACAATTCCACACCAAAGAGGTCATGACATCCAAAAAATTAAATGCATATGACAAAAACAAATTTGGTGTCAAATGAAATCTAACAGTTGATAATTTCAAGAATTACAATTTTGATTTTGGTACCCAAAAATTATGATTTAAAAATCAATAATCCACTTATGAACCAAAAATGTGATAAATAATGACATAAAAGTACTACGGCATTATGCATAAAAATAGGTACAAAGTACATACATGTAAATCCCTGTCATATGACAGAATAGGTCTTGAAAAACTGATTGAAATAATTTTTTTCAAATGTTGCGTACTTTGTTACACTTCAGTGACTTTTAATATTTTGGTCTAATAAAATGTCCTTCCGTTACCAAAAAACTTCACATTTTTTATTTATTTTTACTAATTGCAGGATGAATGCAATGAAAGTTATTATTAAAAGCAAGTTTTAGTCAGCCTTCAATATGGTATTATTACTGACATCTATATATCTTTTGTTTATTAATTATAATTGATTACAACATGTCCTTCCGTTACCATATTGGTAACGGAAGGACAGTAACGGAAGGACAAATTCTACTTTCATCAAATGATACATGCCATTTGTGACATTTGACAAATTAATACTTCTTGTATACAGGAATAAGCATTGTTTGGGTGTTGCTAGGTGAAGTGTATACCCTCTGACAGGGTCTGATTGTTATGCTAATGAGCTTCTTCATTCAGAGAAAATGGTCTTCTAGCTTCTTGAAAAATGTTCTGTTATAAGATAGAGCCCAATAATGATGAGCACCTTGTGTGTGCACTCCCAGGATTCATGACCAGGGCCCAATTTCATCCCAGTAATGATGAGCACCTTGTGTGTGTACTCCCAGGATTCACGACCAGGGCCCAATTCCACCCCAATAATGATGAGCACCTTGTGCGTGCACTCCCAGGATTCACGACCAGGGCCCAATTCCACCCCAATAATGATGAGCACCTTGTGTGTGCACTCCCAGGATTCCTGACCAGGGCCCAATTTCATCCCAATAATGAGGAGCACCTTGTGTGTGCACTCCCAGGATTCATGACCAGGGCCCAATTCCACCCCAATAATGATGAGCACCTTGTGCGTGCACTCCCAGGATTTACGACCAGGGCCCAATTCCACCCAAATAATGATGAGCACCTTGTGTGTGCACTCCCAGGATTCACGACCAGGCCCAATTCCACCCCAATAATGATGAGCACCTTGTGTGTGCACTCCCAGGATTCACGACCATGGCCCAATTCCACCCCAATAATGATGAGCACCTTGTGTGTGCACTCCCACAGGCCTTGCCTTGAATAAAATGCAGGCGAGTGAAAAACAGCTCGCCTAGACTGGTAAAAGTTGGCCTAGGCGAGCTGTTTTACTTTTGGTTCCCGGAATCGTGTGGAATCAGGTTTGGCCAGCTGCAAACCTTGCCTCAGCTCAGTATAGACGTGGTAGAATAAAGAAAGGACGCTTTCATTCAGTGTTCTAGCCAGGATGAAATTATAGCATAGGGCCATTTGTATGACACGAATCTGCGAGCGCATAGCGCGAAGCCACAACGGCGTGGGGTCCAGGGCCCGCTTAAGGACCCTGGGAAATTTTTATTTTGTAGATGCTCTCTGGTGCAATCTGAGGCTATTTAGGGGCATATTGCATGATATAATTTGTCAGACAAAACCATATTTGTTTTAGACATAAAAATATTTCTTGCTTTTCAATTGGTAGGTTACATGTGCACATGTAATTCTGTCACATTTTTCTTAACTAATATCAAACCCATTTTTAAATATAAATTGGAGTAGAGCCTACATGACTCATGTTGTTATTGTTTTAATTATTGTTTTATTCACTTTACATTGGATTGTTGTTAGTTTGTAGCTTTAAACGTGTGAGTAAAGTTAATCGTTTTTATCAATAATTCAAAGCGAGATATGATCAAAAAAAAATCCATATAATACATTACAATATATTCCTTGACTTATGCCTACTTGACAAAACTAGAAATAAAATGGTTCTTACAAACGAAACCCTGCAGTGCAAGCTTCACCCAGGTAAATAGTTTCATAAAGTATTTTATTGGACAGCAGGTAGGTAAGAGCTCTATATTCCAAGTCCACAGTTACTGCGTAAATAAAAAAAAAGCTCAGCGAAGTTTTTAAAAAACATAGGCCAGCTGTAAATACGCCTTAGAATTATCCAGCTCCAGTCTGTTCAAAGTATTTTAAAAGAAAAAGAAACAAGACAACCGGCAACCCAAAAGACACAATTTCTGGGTCACAGGTTCACATCAACGAACTGTCTGCCGACTTTGGAATGTTGAATGTATCAATTTGGGATTAGAGCCAAGACAAGAGTTGGGGCTATTGTTCACTTGACAATGACTGACAGGTTGTGGTTTTACACTCCCAGACCAGGTGACATTTACCTCTGGGACCTGGTTCTTGGCTGGTTTCCAAGCTATATAACTATACATGTATGAAACAACATTACAGGATACCAGTATACATTCTCCCAAGGCTAAGTAGCGCGAGTGAGTGATCCGACTGTCGGCAGAAATGCGTCTTTTAATCAGTTGTTTCAAAGCCTAAAATTTAAAACAATAAATCTAGACCTACTTAAAAAATTATGACTGGATGGAGCAGAATGGTAACATCTATTTATTCGACTGAGAGCAAACTATTGGTGAATTGTTTACCTTGGAAAAGCTTCAGAAATCTTTGGCATATTTTGTTTTGTGGAATTAAATTCTGTGTATTGTGGCGGAGAATCTCAGCTCAGAAATCATGCTTTCGGCATTAAATAAATAGCGGTCGGGTATGTAAAAAATTAAGAAGAAAAACAGTTTTAGAAAGTGTTTACCGTTACTCCTGATTTAAAAGTAAACGGAGGCCTGTTTGCATGGTGCAACATATCCTGGGGACCGGGAATAGCCGATCAAGTCTTGCATTTCCGATTTTCGTTGTTTTTTTAAAATTGTTCTCATCAATAACAACTTCTTAAGTGGTGGCGGGGAATGATACTAGAATGAGATTTACAAATGTTTTGATGCCATGAAGACAAAACTGTTTCCATAGGTCGAACTCAGTTCTGCTGGCGGCCGGCCCGGCGGACATCAGATGTTCAACAACCACCGTTTACCGGTGGTTGTTGTTCTATGTTGTTTTTAACTTTCACTCAAAAAAATTCCGACAGTAGATTTTGTTTCAGAAATAATTATTTGAGAAAACATGTCATAGCATTCCTTCCTCCATGATCATAGTAACTCACGACAGACACTTTTTATAGACTTCACTTTTGCGGTGTTTATCCCGACTCTGCCTGGCACGCGGGTACCCCGCTCATCTAGTTTTTACCTAAGCAGTGTGGTAGCGAACCAGTGTCAATGTGTTTAACGTTGAATGCCATAAATAGATCGCGCAGGCGGCACAGTTGCAAATGCGCATCAAACACATTCTCTTGAAAAGAAACAAAGTTGCCGGCCAATTAAAATGTATCAATAAAGCTTCCTACAAGATGAAATAAATCCCTCAGTGGCAACAAATTATTGTTGTTCACAATTAGTTCTCGAACTGAACAAAGGAAATTTTGGGGTGTTTTTTTTTCACCATGGAATAAATTATAGCATATCGATAGCGTATCGGCCGATTTATAGCATATCAGCCCGATACGCTATTGCCTGAAGTGGTCTGCTGACGTCAGCGGCGCGGTTTTAAAGGTTTACTGAACGTAGGTGCGTGGATTTTGGCGCCTCAAAGTGATTTTAGGCTAGCGATGGTGCTTGCAAGCATAATCGTCTTGTAAAAGACAAGGCCTGCTCCCAGGATTCACGACCGGGACCCATTTTTCATCCCAGTAATGATGAGCACCTTGTGTGTGCACTCCCAGGATTCACGACCGGGACCCAATTTCATCCCAGTAATGATGAGCGCCTTGTGTGTGCACTCCCAGGATTCACGACCGGGGCCCAATTTCATCCCAGTAATGATGAGCACCTTGTGTGTGCACTCCCAGGATTCACGACCAGGGCCCAATTTCATCCCAGTAATGATGAGCACCTTGTGTGTGCACTCCTAGGATTCATGACCGGGGCCCAATTTCATCCCAGTAATGATGAGCACCTTGTGTGTGCACTCCCAGGATTCAGGACCGGGCCCAATTTCATCCCAGTAATGATGAGCACCTTGTGTGTGTACTCCCAGGATTCACGACCGGGGCCCAATTTCATCCCAATAATGATGAGCACCTTGTGTGTGTACTACCAGGATTCACGACCAGGGCCCAATTTCATCCCAATAATGATGAGCACCTTTTTTGTGTTTACTCACAGTATTCATTACAAGTGCCCAAATTCATCCCAATAATGATGAGCACCTTGTGTGTGTGTACTCCCAGGATTCATGACCGGGGCCCAATTTCATCCCAATAATGATGAGCACCTTGTGTGTGTACTCCCAGGATTCATGACCTGGGCCCAATTTCATCCCAGTAATGATGAGCGCCTTGTGTGTGCACTCCCAGGATTCACGACCGGGGCCCAATTTCATCCCAGTAATGATGAGAGCCTTGTGTGTGCACTCCCAGGATTCACGACCGGGGCCCAATTTCATCCCAGTAATGATGAGCACCTTGTGTGTGCACTCCCAGGATTCAGGACCGGGCCCAATTTCATCCCAGTAATGATGAGCACCTTGTGTGTGTACTCCCAGGATTCACGACCGGGGCCCAATTTCATCCCAATAATGATGAGCACCTTGTGTGTGCACTCCCAGGATTCACGACCGGGGCCTAATTTCATCCCAATAATGATGAGCACCTTGTGTGTGTACTCCCAGGATTCATGACTACGGCCCAATTTCATCCCAGTAATGATGAGCACCTTGTGTGTGTACTCCCAGGATTCATGACCGGGGCCCAATTTCATCCCAATAATGATGAGCACCTTGTGTGTGTACTCCCAGGATTCATGACCTGGGCCCAATTTCATCCCAGTAATGATGAGCGCCTTGTGTGTGCACTCCCAGGATTCACGACCGGGGCCCAATTTCATCCCAGTAATGATGAGAGCCTTGTGTGTGCACTCCCAGGATTCACGACCGGGGCCCAATTTCATCCCAGTAATGATGAGCGCCATGTGTGTGCACTCCCAGGATTCACGACCGGGGCCCAATTTCATCCCAGTAATGATGAGCGCCTTGTGTGTGCACTCCCAGGATTCACGACCGGGGCCCAATTTCATCCCAGTAATGATGAGCGCCTTGTGTGTGCACTCCCAGGATTCACGACCGGGGCCCAATTTCATCCCAGTAATGATGAGCACCTTGTGTGTGTACTCCCAGGATTCATGACCAGGACCCAATTTCATAGAACCACTTTTTTGTTGCTTACTGTACGTTTTTCATTTCATAGCGTTGCTAACCGTTAAGCATAGAGAAAGGCATACTAACTTACTGGCCGTTATTGCTCGCAAATGAGTGATGCAACAATATAAATCCATGGTGAACGCATACGCACTCTCAATTTTCTTGCTAATGTGTGAAATATGCTTATGACATAAAACACAATAAAGGGGGCCACTTTCCTACCGTCACGTTAGCAGTTTTTCTAATGGTTGTAATTTTTTTTTTAATATCTGAAACCACCCAAAAAGAATTTCAACATTTGAATAGACATGCATGCTTATCCTAAAGAAAATTTGAGTTGATTATTACTATTATTTTTTTAATTACCCTAAAATTTCCATCAACAAATGGACGGAAAAGTGAGGTAACATTTTCCGTCCAATTTTTATGGAAATTTGAGGGTAAAAAAATAAATTAAAAAATTAAAAAATTAAATAAATCAACTCAAATTAGTTCTAGTATAAGCCTGCATGTCCATTCACATGTTGAAACACTTTTTGGTCGGTTTCAGGTACACGTACTTAAATAACAACCATTGGAAAAACTGCTAACGTGACGGATGCAAAGTGGCCCCCTTTATTGTGTTTTATGTCTTATATGCATTTAAAAGCAATTATTCTGCTATATTTAGCACAAAAAATCGGATACCTGGATACCCGTTTTCATTTTTGTTGAAAACATGCCTCCGGTGGTGTACAAATACATGTACTGTAAATGGTAACAAAATTGACTTTTATAATACAGAGGATACCATACTATTGATCTTTTCTTTATTGGAGTGTAATCTCTTGAATTTGAAGATAATTGTCTGTAAAAGTGTAAACATTACATTGTTCAAGAGTCACAGATTTCTGTTCACTCCGCTCAAATGTTAAGTCTGAATTTTAAAAAGACATTTACGGGTAACTGGAACCGAAAAATGGAACCGGGTAATGACCGTTTCGGTTGGGTATCCGGATACCCGGCACAGCCCTAATGTACCAACAGTTATTTCAAAAAAATCAACTCATAAAGTTGCTTCCGTCACCATTCATGGACAACAAAGAAAGATATAATTTCTATGAAACCATTGTAGAAGCAAATTAAGATGTTTAAGCTGTTACCATTGGACAATTTAGCATATAATTTAAGACATGTGATATTTGTAGTAGACTACATGTACTGTACATATAGTCTAGAAAGCTACCGTCCAACCTCGGTTACCTGGCCATGATGGGCACCAAGCATTGTCTGGATAAGTGAAAAATGAGGGTGTTTGTTTATATCATTAATTAGCAGGTAATTTATTTAAAGTCAACATTTTCTTAATTAGAATAATATTGATACCAGGTCTAAAATTAGGACACCGATTCCATGTCCTTTCAAAAGTCTGTTTTGAGCGTGATGATATTGTTCCCTTTAAATCCAATTCCTGGGTATACAATGTTTGTGCACATATTTTTTTCTGTAAAATAAAAGTACTTCAGTCAGAGTACAATTTGACAGAAGAATTTTACTTGTACTAAAACTTTACACAAAGTTTTATGTAAAACTAATCATTTGTTTTTTTAACAATACCAATGTGGTACTTTACCCTTTAAGTCAAATTGTCAGATTTACATGTAGAACATTTTAGGTAATTTTCTGTTGTGTGTTTGTGGCTTTTCTTATTTAGTTTCTGCTTTTACATACGGTGATAGATTTGAACAGATTTATATGCAGCCACAACCAGATCACCACCTGGTGTAAATGTGATGCCATATGGACAACTGCGATCCATGATGACACGCTCAATGTACTTGCCATCAGGACTGAATCGCTGAATGTAACCTGATGAAATGAACATATGACACATAGCAACGTATATGCTGCCATCTCTATCACAACACACACCAGAAGGGTACCATGGAGCAATCTGATCACTGGTGACATCAACTGAGAATGCCATGACACCATTGTAGTCTACTGATACTAACTTCTTGCTCCTCCAGTCAGTGTAGATCAACTGCTGCTTGCAGGTAGTCAAATAATTACCAATCCCTGGAGCAGGCAGTGTTCTGATGAGGGATCCATCTGGGTTGTGTAGAGATATCTCTTTATTCTCCTGATAACCCACTGCTATTAGATTGTTGTCATCCACTGCAAGACATGATGGTTGACTGTCTGACCCTCTACCTGGTGTGACCTGATAGAGGAGCTGATATTTCTTGTTGAAGATCTTGACTGTTTGACTGTCTAGAACAATCAGCTGATCATCCCTATTCACTGCTGTACGGTGTGGAACAGTAAGACCTTTGATTTGTAGTCTCAGTGGGATGACAGTGGATTGGGATTTGCTCTTTAGTGTAAAAGTAATCAACAGTGTGTGGTCAGTGTCTACCACAACTATTTCATTATTGGAGAAGGCTGCAACATCATATGCCCATTCAAACTTGGTTTGTTTTGGTCCAAATGTCTTTATATCTCTTTTCAGTACCCATTTCTCTTTCAGACACATACTTCCAGGTCTTAGTGATTCCTCAGCTGCAGCTTTTAATTCAATGTTTGACTCATCTTCCAGAACCAGTCTCCCAAGTGATCTTGCACCTTCTTCAAAGTCCATGAAGGACAACCTGTCAGACACTTTCTGTGGCTGTATCTCTGTCAATTCTTTGAGGTAATCGTAGAGTTTTTGCTGAAGAGCTAGAATCTCACAGTGACTCCCTTGATCCATCAGTCGGTTCACCTCATCCAACTTGTTCACTGCCTGGGTTGCTTCTTTGCTGTTTTTGCTACGAGCAATTTCAAATGTCTTGACTCTGTCTTTATAAATCTTCTCTGCCTCTTGCTTCAGTTTCCTTTCCTCCTCTCTGATCTTGGTAACCTCCTTATCAGCCTTTCTGGAGATTTTCTTGTTGGTATCTGCATACATAGAGTTCAGTTTCTCGAGGGACTCTTCTGTAGCACTCAAGGCATTGTTCAATTCTGTTTTGCTTTTCATCACTTTTGCCACCAGTTGTGCAACATCTTGTTTGCATTTCTTTACAGCCTCAGAAAGGTCTACCAGAGAGTGTTTGGGATTAACATGATCTCGAACACTACACAGTACACATACTAACTTCTCACATGTGTTGCAGTACAGGCAGATATTCTGATCAATGTGTGTCTCACATTTTGGAGTGAAATCTCTCAGTTTGCTCTTGTAGGTAACCTCACCTGATTGCAACTGAGACAGCGTGTAGATTTGGTGAGATTTCATCACAGCCATACGTTCATGTGCTCGTTGGCATTCTTGACACAGAAAGTGATCACAGTCCATACATCTTGAGATTGCCCGGTTCCCCTCATCACAGGCTTGACATTTGATCTCTGACCCCTGACCTTGTAGTAGTTTTTCCTGCATAGTGACTTCCTCCACCAGGGCACTCAATTTAAAGTCATTAGGCAGACCAGCAACCTCCTTTTCTGTCAATATTGTTACATGTCTGCATACTGGACAAGTCAGCGTTCTGTTCTCCTTATCCTGCCTATCTCTCATTTCTTGCAGACAGTTAAGGCAAAAACTGTGCAGACAGTCCAGCAGTTTAGGTTGCGTGTAACATTTCATACAGATAGGGCACTCTAAATGATCTTTGCTGATTTTACCCAACACCGACTCTGCTGTGATATTGGCCGCCATCTTCTGAATTCACGTTACTGTAAATTGAAACAGTAGAAATTACAATTAACTTAAATAGCTACAAGTAAATCTCTTGAATATACAGTATGACAGGCAAGAAATGATGAATGGTAAATATATGTATATCAGGGTGCATTTTGTAATAGAAATAAAATAATGTAAATGTACATGTGTACGGTATGTAATGTAAATGTACATGTGTACGGTAGCAAAATTATTATACTACAAATATGTTCTTATAATTCATTATAATTATTGTTTTGCAAAATAAAATTGCGTACCGTACCACGTACACATACATTGCCATCATTGAATCATGCTGGTTCGTTAATGGCTACTGGCTGCCTTTTGCTTTTAATGTTCCCACCGAGAACAATCCCCAGTATCATTCCTAGGGCAATGCATGCACATGTGTGTTCCCGGTGGGAAAATGGTGACATTCCCACGGACCGTTTACTTATTCCTAGAAGAATGCTGTGGTGTTCTCTCAGTGGACTGTTCCAGCCTTTCCGACTTTTGAGACACTCCCAAAGTTAATCTGTGAGCATTTATGATTTTGGAGATAACAAATATTGTATCTAGTAGCCTTAAAGAAAATGTTAAAAATTCACTGATTCCATTACTAGTTTTACACCAATTACTTTGTCAATTTCCAATATAATTCAAGCATTGGGCTTTACTGTTTTTATTGTGAGGACTTTGTTTTACAAATACATGAAGTTGGATTGGCCAGTAAACTAAAACAAGTCATGACAAAATACATTTCCCTTGGATGAAATTTGGTCAAACATGTCAAATAATAACCACTGCCTGTGGCTGGGAGCTTGAACTTGAACTGGTGTGTCTGCACCAAACTAATCACTAATGCCATTCCTCAAACTCTTGACAATATCATGCAGTTTCCCATAATTTCTTTTGACTAATCTCAACTAAAAGAATGTCAACTTACATGAACTGGAATTTTGACAGAAAATAATGTCCTTTCCTGATGTTCAAATATACTTTTTTAAAGATGAAATTCAAACGACATGTAAGCTCTGTTGAAATATGACACGACAAAATGGAACCTGTAAAATTCCCCCGTCAAATTTTAGATTCAGTGGATGACGTGTCATACATCAATTGTACATTACATTTTCTATGGTCATGTACCTGGTGTGCACTGTATTCAGTGCTCAGACTGATTTGATTATTGATTGATTATTCACACATTCAGGTACACAAAATGAAAATGGAGTAATTGAACTGTAAATGAGTGGACTTTAGAATAACAGACATGAGAAAAGACTGGCTCAGATCCACGAATATGCAACTATTGATGGGGGACAACTACTACAAAAAATAAATAAATAAATGAACAGACAAACAGGCCCTCATAAAAAGAAATTATGAATAAACTAGGATTTATTAGGTAATGGGTCAATGCACAGTAAAGTGCCATAAACATGCATTAGTTGATTCGCTGTTTAAAATAAAACAACTGGATAACATTTGATTGCTGGTAATTTGTTTGTAAGTTTGTATATATTTGGTGAGTAAATTTTTAAAAAATAGTCAATAAACTGTGTCTATTTAAAGTTTGATGACAGCGTGAAATATCACAGGGTAGGGTAACCTTTTATTCTTTTTTAAGTCGCATAAATATTGTGGTCCATCTAACATTATTTTAAGTATGTTCTATACGAATTAAACATATAAATAAGTAATTTTTATAAAGAGTATACCCTGTAGTTTAATATAAAACCATTGGATTCAGAGCCAATGTTTAATTCGGGGAAAAAAATCCGTTCAGACGGAAGCGGTAACGGTCGTCACCATGTGCGTCGCCGGCGTGTTGTTATTTAAAAGATTATGGTGAAGCCCCCTTCACAATTTACATATTAATATGTAAATTGTGAAGGGGGCTTCACCAGTGACTTCAGACCAATGAAATTGCTGGTGTGACACTCCATTGAAAAACAGTTAATAATCGGATTGATTTCAAAGTGTTTTATTCTTACATGTATCTGTTCTCATTGAATTCCTCCTTTTTTCCTGTCCCAGGACCAGTACTTGACTCTGCCTCTTGTATCCTCTTCTTTTGTGTTCCTTCTACACCTGACTAACTTCAGCCCACTCCTGCATTACGTTTGTGTGCATGTCTGTATGGCATCCATTTTGCCTTTGAGAAAGAACCTACTTGGTTTGAAACATACATGTAATAACTACCATTTTGATTTTTTTTTAAATGAGTGAAGAAGGATTGGTACATATGGCTTCTGGATTTCATTAACAGACATTTTATTTTTCATCAGAACATTGCTGTTTTACTTGAGGAAGGGAAAACAAATGTTTGTGTCTTTTAGTCCAGTAAGTTGGCCTTATAATAATAATAATAATAATAATAATAATAATAATGTGTGGACTTATATAGCGCACGTATCCACCAACTGAGTGGTGCTCAAGGCGCATTATATTATTACCCCTGCTCATAAGGCTCATAAGGCTCATAAATCATTCCTCAATTGCTGCCATTACAGCGCATATAGGGCTAATCAACCAACTCTGCCCTCACAGGTACCCATTTAACCCCTGGGTGGAGAGAAGCAATTATGGTTAAGTGTCTTGCTCAAGGACACAAGTGTCACGGCCGGGATTCGAACCCACATTCTGCTGCTAACACCAGAACTTGAGTCCGGTAAGCTAGACCGCTCGGCCACGACACTCCACTGTATGTGGTAATTTGACCATTGGGTCAGAATGTGGAATTGGTAGCGAGATCCTCTAGATCCATCATCTTCCGTCATTGACTATTCGAGACTGTCCTGCAGTCAAGGCATCGTCGTAAAAACAAAACATGGAACTATTCTTGTGGGAATAATTCTTAATTGTCATTATTAATTTCATGATCGTGTACTCAATAGGCCTATATCCAATTATTATGATATTCATTAGGGCTGTGCCGGGTATCCGGGTATCTGGATACCCGACCGAAACGGTCATTACCCGGTTCCATTTTTCAGTTTCAATTACCCGTAAACGACTTTTAAAATTCGGACTTAACATAAATTGAGCAGTGCAAACAGAAATCTGTGACTGTTGAACAATGCACTTGTACAGACAATTAGCTTTAAATTCAAGAGATTACTTACAGACAATTATCTTTAAATTCAAGAGATTACACTCCAATAAAGAAAAGATCGACAGTATGGTTTCACCTGTCAATTTGTTACCATGTACAGTACATGTATTTGTACACCACCGGAGGCATGTTTTCAACAAAAATGAAAACGGCTATCCGGGTAACCGAAATTTCCTGATTTCGGGTATCCGGTTCCAAAAAGCCTATAATATCATTAATGAGATTTATTCCACTATAGTTAATGAATTTCTGTTTAGAATGAGCAATTTGAGAACAACCTGTAATATGCAAGACAGCAACACCTTTTTGGCTTCTCAAAAAATTTTTTTTGTAGATTTATGTTTTTGTTTATTTTTAATTTGCATTCATTTATTTCAATATTGATGCATTACTTTTTTGTGCATAAGAGAAACAAATCTGCAATGCCTTTCTGATCACTAAAATTATATTGCAGAACATTGGGTACCAAGAACAAGAACCAATTATTTGTCTGGATTCTGTTCAATATTTAGCTGATTTGTAACACTGGTTGTATTTACACTGACCCAGGTATAAGATTATTTATCACGCCTGAATCAGAAATTAAAATAAATAAAGAAACTAATCATGAGAGCATAATTCTTAATTGTCATCATTTTCATGGTTATGTAAACAATACACTCTACAGGGTGTCCCCATAAAAAGTATACGGAGATAAAAATTACTGTAATGGCAAAACTACTTTATATATGGGAAAGAGAAATATATCTCTAGAAAGGGCAGAATGTCCTCTTTGCAATGGTATACAGCTTGTGATGTTATTGACACAGATGAGTGAACAAATTAGACAGATGTTAAGGGTACTGAAAGCAGGACTGTGACAAGTTTGCATATTTGAATAACAAATCTCAACCATGCAAGTGTGCAGAATACCAAATGCCTTTGTTTTTTCAACACATTCTTGAAAACAAGGATTGTACCTAAAACAATGTAATCTGCTTTGTTTTCGCTACTTACCTCAAAAGTTTAATGTGCAGGTTTTTTAAAATGTTTTTTGGACCTTTGTTATTCAAATATGCAAACTTGTCACAGTCCTGCTTTCAGTACACCAACATCTGTCTAATTTGTTCACTCATCTGTGTCAATAACATCACAAGCTGTATACCATTGCAAAGAGGACATTCTGCCCTTTCTAGAGATATATTTCTCTTTCCCATATATAAAGTAGTTTTGCCATTACAGTAATTTTTATCTCGGTATACTTTTTATGGGGACACCCTGTATAAATTATGACATTCAATAACCAATTTGATATCATAGATTACTATTTGCAAGAAGTCTGGCAATTTAATCAATGTATTTCAGTTTGACTGCTCTACTTGGAAATGACCTTTCACTGACCTTTCACTCAAGATGGAAAACACATTGATTCTTAGAACGATTGAACGAACGAAACTACAGTACAATGCATTTCTGACTACTAGAGGTACGTCACATTTATAATTAAAATATTTGACCCCATTTTGTTCTGTGACCTCAATCAAAATATTTTCTAGTGGAAAGTTGTTCTGGGGAACAGGGTTTGGACTTGGACACAATGTGCCGGACATGATACATGTTGGTCTGTGGACATACAGTAATGAGCCAAAACCTGGGCAATTCCACGGTAACGGAGTGACACCAAAACACATCTTTCAGATTTTAAACACATTTATCACAAAGAGTTTATTGATTAATCCTGAAAGTTTGGTAACATTTAACTACCTAGTACTTGTATCTGTTAGTGTGTGTTTTTTTATTTTCTTTTCCACTTCCATTAATTAATTATGAATATTTATTTCCCTGGTAACGGAGTGACGCTGAATGGACATGGGTTTTTTGCTCATTTACTCATTATGAAAACCCTGTGAAATGAAATGGTTTCAGAGTTGTCTATGGTGTCAATATTAAAGTACAAAGGATAAGCTTTAATATGATACCCCACTTAAAAAAATTGATTGGCTAAAAAAAATTATACAATATCCTTAACGATTTTGTGTCTGGTAACGGAGTGATAGCGTAGTGACAAAATGTACTACCACATACAATGATATACAAAACAATAATATGTGCTGCCAAACAATTTACGTAATACCTAAAGTCAATGTTTTATTGAAGTGAGTTATTAAAAGTAATATTTGATAAGTAATATAATGAGGGATGTGGGGGTAATTAATAGAGAAAAAAAAGTTGACATTTGATACTATTTTACTTTATTCTGTACATGTACATGTACCTGCATTTATGCCAAGTCGTTATGAAGTTGGAACTGGTACATGTACATGTATGTACATTTCTATGTAGCAGTGGCCCTCCTTGCTTTCTTACGCTCTCTATGAGTCTATCTTTCAACAAGTATTCATCTTTCGTGCAGCTTTTTATGATTCTTTCCCTATGCTGTTTTTCGACACTTGATAAAGGCATACTGAGGACATGAATGTGAAGAATCAATAACACACCTTTGTAAAATATTTTAATAATACAGAATACTTGCAAAAAAATGCTTTTGTATGTGTACATGTCTTGGGTTAAAAGGGCATACTTATACTTGTATAATACAATGTGTGTGTTACTACAATTCATAAACGGAAGTACATGTATGTAACTACATGTACAATTAAATAAAAAAATACTCATGTTTCCATAGGTTATCTATCATTAAAAGTTTGGCTTGACAAAGCCAGGACAGCAGAGATGAGACTCAAGTTTGTATAAAAAAACATCTTGTAACTTAAAATGTTTCTGATAAAATCACAAATAACACTCATTTTGTTGTTCCAAGCACTGAAATTAGGAACAAAGTGTACTCACTGTATCTGTAACTTTTCACCATGGTTAGCCAAGAACTTGTGTATATCCTCAATAATGAACAGCATACAATGCCTTAATCCTAATTAAGTGCTTTTATTAGGATTATGTTAAGTTGATTTGGCCAGAAAATTTCATTGACCTCATACTTTGATTTTTTTAAATTATTCTAAAAAATGGCATTTTTTCGGTAACAGAGTGACAATTTATTAATTATGCGATTAATCCCAATTTATTATGCAAAAAAAAATCAGATTGTGAAAATTTTTATTTTATTAATTTAATCTATACTTCATCCTCACATCATCATTAAATTTAGTTTCTAATGTCTTATTTAAAGAATAATTTGAACAATAATTAATTTAAGTGTTTTTACAAATTGTTTACAATTTTGCGATAATAATCACGAAAAATGAAATTTCAGGTATTTAATGTTCAAAATATCTGGAAAATACAGATTTTAAGTTTTCATTTGATACTAATTTTGTTGAAGTCCTGTAAGTTTGAAATTTTTGATGTTTTGTCCTATTTGGCGTGGAACTGCCCACCTGCTGACATAATAAGCCAAGTGGACATAATGGTCCGGAACAGTTAAGCGTGGTCTGTTTTTGCTATAAGGACACGAGTACCAGACTTAACTAGGCCCATTCCTGACTGGCTCGGCCGCCTATTAATTATGACATTCGG